>CM031244.1:676666195-677003695 GCA_018340775.1 Taxus wallichiana var. yunnanensis | reverse complement strand
GGGTCGGCCATGGTGGAGAAAAAGTAACATGAAAGGTCATGAGGCATATGAAAGGTCATGTCTTTTCAATTTTGGCGCCACCCTTAGAAAATGTATAAATAGGGGTTTAGGGGCAGCATTTGGGATAGGAACATTCATTTTGTAAATTCAGATTTTGAGAGAGAACTCTCATTATTTCTCCATGTGGGACGAAAACCCCATATGAGGTCCATTGGAAGGACGAAAACCCTCTCCAATTGACTTTAAACATTTATATTTGCAGATTATCATTGAATTAAAGATCTTTTTGAGCATATTCAAATTTATTGCAATTATTTCTACCTATTCGACTTGCATGTGATTGAAATATAATTTGTTAAGTGCAATAAATATCAAATCAATTCACTATATCAAGTCGCCATACATTTTTAAGGTCTGAATCTGTCTTTTCACGCAAATCGAGGCACTGTTTCATGCAAATCGAACCATTATATGATTGTTGCGATGTCCCAGATTGCACAGTTATTTACAACAGTTCGATTTCTACCTAAATCAATTCGATTTGGCTTGAATTCAGTTCAAAATTGTTTAATAATTGTTGCTAAGGGTTTTTTGGATACTTGTTGAAGATTTTGGCACTTATTTCCATAATTTTATTCCGCTGTAATAAATTTCCAGTCTGCTGCAAATTAAAATCAGAATTCTGGAATTTATTTAAATCTCTCAAAAAGGGACATTACAGAAAACCCGTAATCTTGCATGAATAATCGCTTTACCGTACTCTACACTCTATTTTGCGTGGAAAATCTCTCGAGTCGACTTTCACTTGTTTTTTTCCCATATCTCGATCCTTAGGGATCGAGATAGGGTTTTCTAGTTTGATATCTAGTCTCGGTCACCTTTGCACTATGCACCTTCATTCTTCTCTTCTTTCTTCTCTCATTTTCTACGTTCCTGATGAAAATGTAAGATTAAAGTTATTGGTTTAAAAACCAATACTTTAAGTTATTTGGAAATATTCTTTAAGATAGCCGAAAGATGTGCACAATCTTGGCTTAAACTCCCGATGCATGTCACTAAGAGATTAATTCTAGGAAGATGATCGCCAAATGTTCCCTTCCCTACTTCTTCATGTTCTACTTTAGTTGCTTTCCCATTTGTAATTTCCCCTCTACACACTATAAGTAGAGGAAGAACCTACAAGTTAAAGGATCGGAATTTGTAATCGTATTCTTGCGTGCCGGCTTTGATCTCAAACCCCCATAGCTTTCTACAAGCAAAGGAATACAAAAGAGATTTCCTGGAGAACTTTGTGTCAACGGTGCATTCATGTCTTATTTCTTTTTAGATCTATGCATAAACTTTGTGTCGTCTTAGATCTAGATCTTAAACTTTCCTTGCTTCAAATTCGGCATTTTAAGATCTATTTGTTTATTTTATGTGCATGTGATCAACTCACAACTATTGGTTAGGTTGCATATCTCCTTTCATTTCTTCTCACATTTAATTATTTCTCTTTCCTACGTATATTGCTTGAGGAGGGGTTTAACAACTTTAGAAACAACCCCTTCCCGACGTGGGAGTTTCTCGCCCCTATATTATATATATGGAGGGAATGAGGCAACTTTATATAAGCCCCACCCCTAGCCTATATTGCCCTACCGTATATACCTATTTATATACGAAGAGTGAGGAGGGAGGAGGAAAGTCTCCCACAATACAGGTAATGTAACGAATGTTTATGCTCGTGTTCCAAAGAAAGCTCATTTGTTCACTCGATTACCTCTACTCTAGGGATGGAAACTAGGACAATGAGGATATCCTACGCCTTCCCTACCTCCAATTAGATAGATACGGATGGGGGAGGCCCTTCATTAGGTAACTACAACAATAGATAATCTATAGCACCGTTAGGCAAAGGGAGCTACTACAGATAGGATGCCCTCACCTTACCAATAGATATATAGGGGCAGGTGAGTGCCGTATATAGATAGAATCCCTCTCATCGAAAAACGGACAAAAGTAATTTTATACACTATAAGGCGCTTGATTTATGAAAGCAAGCATCGGAAGATGGGAAAGAGGGGCTCCTTACTCGACCCTAGTCTCATATATTTGTATATCACCTTATGTTTTGGGAAGAGAAGCTCCCCTCAACAAAGGCCCTAAAGGCCCTCGACCACACCAACCCTAGAGGCGGGTGGTCAAGCTATCTTATGTCAAGGGAGGCCTTCAAACTATCGATAACATCGCATGACTCCTCGGAGCTATAGTAGGTGTTCGTGAGACTCGCCTAAAGGCCCTTAACTCGAGAGATAATATATATTAAATGCCCCATGGGCCATAACATTAGTCGACACCCGTGAGGAATCCAACAACAAAAGGGCCTCTAGCACTCGATCGAGGTTGCAAACTACATTATATAGTTGCCCTTAAATTTCAAGTTTTTTTAATAAAATCATGCTTATAGGAAAATGGAGAGGGTTGAAACACTCTTTAGGACCTACTTAAAATTTTATAGTTATCTAGCGTAAGGTTTCTCCTTTTACATTGAGTAAAGAACCTTGCTTGGTGTAGAGATTTGTAAGCGCAATGGGATGATAAAAACTTGCATGTATGGTCCTTAAAATAAAAGGGTTATACCTTTTAGCTTAGAGGGCATACTTGGATAGGCTGAGAGTCATAATTGTTGTGGGAGTGATAAGAAGAGATGCTTTTATGAACCTCAAAGACATGTTTATATTGGGAACTACAATTCCCACATATTCAAAATGTTTTTTCAGGGGGCAAATATGTATTCTGACTTTTGACCTAAAATTAAGACTTTATTAGCACGTATAGACATACAATGTTTGAAAAAACATACACAAAGGAACTACATGACCGTAGTGCACCTGTAGACATACCCAAAAATCCAAAGGTACCAAAGATATAAGCTATGACATGTAACATGACCATAACCGTACAATATAATTACGTAAAATAACTTGAAAATTCAAAAAGATAGGGCAAATAAAGAGAAAACATGACGAGGAAAAAATACAAGATGCATGAGAAAATAGATAAGGTAAGGTAAACATGGGGGTGCACATGTCATGATACGACTGCAAATGAGGAACAAACACCACTAAGAGCCTAAATTGCACGTATATTAAAAAAATACATGAATACACAAGAACAATGCAAAATAAAACCAAATAACACAACTTCGCTCCTCACCAATAGTGTTTCAAATTTTAAATATCATTTCAACACAATCGATGATTCTAGGGTTTTCCTTAATAACCAGCTTTATCACTTTATCATCACCATGACAAGTATCCCATCTTCCGAGCTTAAGGCCCAATTACAAAATCAATTGATGAAACTTATTGTTGTTGAACCTTTCAATATGCCACAAGATCATGCCCTTTACTTCATGATGCATCTAGGCTACTTCAACCTCGCCCATACCAACTTGCAATAACAAGCCTTTTAGCCTCTTACACCCTCAAAACCTTCTCCAATATATACAATAGAACTCAAGTAAGCTCCTTACACTAAATCTCATAGTCTTACCCTACCACACACAAGTGGTTGATGCATCTAGGCCACAAAGAACAAAATTTGACCGGAAGTTATAATGCAACTACCATAGATGCATTGCCTTGCAACCAATGTTATACCATAACATCTAAAACCTAATCAACAACGATGGCATACCACAATGGACACACCTTTAAATGAGAAACCACACACGAGACCACATTATCTAACACACACAAACACACATACAAACTAATGAACCTATTAATAAAGTCACTTTACCAACTTATATCATCCATATCTCAAATCATGTAATTACACTTGATAAAGATCACCTACAACTTGCTACAGGGAAAAAATTGTCACAGATATTAGCATGCTCTCACGTAAGCCAAACCACCGATGATCTTATCCACGAGCATCCTACGCATTTGTATCATATTATTAAAGAAGATCCTACATTGACTATCCATACACCAAAGGAGCTTTTATTGTTTTCTGGATGTAATACCATACCACGTGATATCGAACACTATTAGTTCCAGCAAACCTTTTGATATTATACAAATTGACATGCTAATTAGTATAAGCACCACATATCGTATCGTAATCACATTCCCCAAATAGACACCCCGCTTCACCTTATATCTCTAGTAGGGCGCATCCCCAATTTGCATAAAGACCCATGGCTCGATAGCTATTTGTATACACAAACTCACAAATGTACGATAGTCTTGTGATTGCTAACTCTTGCGCCAACCGACCTAACTAGACATACATGCCGGCATCAAACGTGCAATCTTTGCAATTTCTTACATAAGTGCTTAAAGTACATTAGCAATTATAAGGTACCAATGGTTCCTATATTGTATCCTATAGATATCATATACAATCATGCATGTCACCCGCCAATGTTATAATGGTGACATAGCTACCTAACACTCAATGGTGACATAAGCCACCTAATGATTAACGGTGATAGCTACCAAATGCTAAATGGTGACATAAGCTATCAAATGCTAGATGGTGACATAAAGAACCCAATACTAAGTTCTTACATAGTTTATACACGCATTCACTATACAGTGCACATGAGGGACAATCAAGTGTAGTTTCATTTTTTTATCTCATTCACACATTTTATTTTTCTTATTGATTTTATACATGTTTTTCAACATTAATACACATCTTTAACATGTGAATTGAAGATTTCACATTTATTATGTGGGGGCGCACTCTTCGATTTACATATTTGTTGTCATGCTAAATATTCAACGCAACCTCGCAACAATTCCCAAAACCTTTTAAAGCTGAATATTTACTCAAGATGTCAATGATGGTCGCATATAAAATGGCAACAACTACGATAAGAACGTCATCAATCAATCTAAGCCTACATCGATGCATTCCACAATCTATATGCAAAACTAAGCTCCTTTGAGTCAAATAGCATAGAGTTCTCAAGTATCATCATACCCTACGACCATAACTAAAGCTTACCGAGTTCAAGACAATTCGAGAAGTCTATGCAATGACCAATGACGAAGAGTTAAAGATGAAGGGAAAACAAGAGATAAATTATATGTCAAAGAAGACACTTGTTTGATACAAGTACAAAACTATAGAAGATAAGTAAAACCATCTCATACGGTAAATGGTGCAACAAAAACAAAACAAGCACACACTTGAACTCAAATTGTTATGCATAGAAAAGCTTGCTTAGAAGTGCTAGAGCAGAGGATCAAAAGATCAACCATTTCTTCAAGAGGAGGAAACAAACCATGTAACTACTTTTCCTAGCACATAGCACAAGGCGTTGAAGTAGAATGTCTATTTCATTCACAAATTTGGATGCAAGGGAAACCACTAAAGTTTTGGATTCATTGCTGATAACATGAAGAATCTCAACTTAGAAGCCATCGTCAATGAATGAATCTTCTAAGCATCCCTCATTCGTGTCTTTACAGCTTTGGGATGGTTCATTGTCACAAATAAAAAAGTATGCATAACACTCAAAGAATGTTGCTCTACATATGTGATCCATTCTTTGTGGGTAGTAAGATATCAAATTCTTGAATTGCTTCTACACCATAACCATTCCACGTGAATTCTTGAGAAGATTACAACAAACTCACCACCTAAAACAACACAACCTCATCTCGAAAGAATCATATCAAGTCAGTGGGAACCATGTAGAGAGGAATCTTTTCTATGCTTATATATTGAATTGATTTGGTAGGCCAAATCGATCAAAAATGCAAACAATTTAGCATGATGAATCTATATGCCACATTTTTGCACTTGTTTCCAATACTTAATATTAAACAAATTTCTTCTCAAGAAAGAGTGAATGACTAAGGTGTTACACCTTCACATGCTCTTACCTTGAGTACTTCGGTCACTCGCTCATCCGTAAGTAACCCATTGAATCAATGACCTTCCGAGCATAGCTAGGAACATGCCACACAACATCTATATATACTTCAAGCACCTTAGTGCAACTCCCAGCGTCCATACATATTCCACGAAACGCAAAGAAACATGATGTAAAACTTAGAAGACCATACAACACACTTCACCCAAAATGCACAAAGTGTATAAGTTTCATTTGGGCAATGCCCCATTTTGCATGGCGCCAAATTCGTGATTCAATCCCAATGCCATTCAACACGACTTCAGGTTCTGCACAACCTACATGTTACACTGCATTTGCATTGTGCACACATGCTTTATGCGAAGCCTCAACATTCTCGCACAATACCTACAAACATGTCATAGAGCTCAATTCTTACGCATAACATTCATGACACACATTTGCCACATCGAATCATTTGGGTACCTATGACATCAAATCCTTCTAAAACCATATATTCCAATGCGCCATGTGCCATGTCATGCCACGCGCACAAACTATGACTAGCCTCAACTGTGTGGCGCTCCAAATATGTGGCAAAGCTCAATTTTGTGAATAACATCCATGTCATGATATTCACCACATCAACTATTGGGGTTGCACCAAGACATCAAATCCTTCCAAAACCTACATTCCATTGTGTCGGTCATGTTATCTACAAGGAACCTACAAATATGTCGCATAATTCAATTCTCGTGTGTAACATCCATGTGATGATATTTGCCATGTCAAACCATTTAGAGTGTTCCATATCAACTGGCACTCCTAGGGATTTGTGTCCCCAAATTTCACCCCCGAAATCTGAAATAGCCTTTTCAAATTTTTGGTTCTTTTCAAGTAATGGGTCATGTTTTGTGTTTTGTTTTGCCTACGCTTGCATTGCTTTAAGCTATAGCCCAAAAGTCACAAAATCCAAATTCGACAAATACCCACATGCTAAAACTCACTCTAACCCTTCATCAAGTTTTTTCAAAGCGTTTTATTTATTTATTTATTAAATAAAAAAATTCTTTTAAAAATAGATCCTGCTGAAGTTAAACCCCGTTAAGAATTTCCACACCAGTATTACTTTCACCTCTAAGTGGAGTATTCACGGAGGTAAGAGTTTTACTTGACTAGTTAATTAGGCAACTTATTTTTAGCAATTGTCTGCAACTTTTGGTGGATTTTTCGTTTTTATTTATTTCTTGTGTGTTTCGTTTTAGTTTTTCTCCTTGATCTATCCGCAATTCCCCAGGTGTTTTTTTGTTCCTCTTAACAAGTTCGGTACATATGGTTTTTAGAAGTCATCCATGGCCTCAGACAAAAGTGAAATCTATCGTAAAGTGTTGGTTTTCAACGCAGCAGTTTGGAAGCAAGTCACACTTTCCAGAAATGAGTGATTTCTCCGTGCAAAGTCATAAATTCAATTGCCCCATCATCCAGAATTCATACAGTGATCCAAAGATGGAGTTTTTAGTCCAAGTCGTGAAAGAGAGCTCATGCAAGTCGTGATTCTAAGTTGCCTGCTACCTTGGGTTTCCACGCCAAATTTGGGAAGTCAATTCCAAGCAAGTCGCATTTTTGAAGTTGTCAGGCAGGGTGAAGTTTAACATCATAACTTAAGTGGAAGGTGGGGAATTAGAACCTTCCACACAAGGTGAATTTAAGTATGATGACTTAATTGGAACGTCGAAAATTAGAAGATGCCAGGCAGGGTGAATTTTAACATGATGACTTAAGTGGAAGGTGGGAAATTAGAAGTTGCCAGGCAGGGTGAAGTTTAACATCATGACTTAAGTGGAAGGTGGGAAATTAGAAGTTGTCAGGCAGGGTGAATTTTAACGTTGCTTGCTCCTTATGTTTTTCACACAAAAGCAAGTTAATTCACCCATGCAAGTCGCATTTTTGGGTCTGCCTGGCAAGTAAGAGTTTAACATGATAACTTAAGTGAAAATTGGGAAATTAGAAGTTGTCAGACAGGGTGAAATTTAGCACTGTCAACCCCTTATGTTTTTCACATAACTTATAGCCAAAAAGTGCGACCCATTCTGGCATAACTCCATGCCTACAAGCTAATTCCTTTTAATTATTTTCAGCAAGGGTTGGCACCAAAGTTAAGGAAGAAGTCATTACATGCAAATCCCCTTCAATAGCACATGCATTTGCTCCCAATCTTCCAGTTGAAGCCTTCATTGAATTTACTTATATTTGCCTTCACCCGGAGTGCTTTCCAGAATTCAAAATTGCTCATATGCAATTAAAAATAAAACGGTGATGAGTTTGTTTGAATTTCTTATGGCAAGCATTTCACTGGTGCACATACTTGAGAAGAACCACAAAAGCATCAAGGATAAAAGGAGAAGACAGGTCAGAGGCCACACCCACAAGCAAATCACGGTCGATGCTTCCAGATCCAATTTGGTCGAATCAAAGGCAAAGATTCAACAACATATGGGAGAAAAAGCATCTCGATTCAAGCAGGGATATCATTTAGATCATTCATGAGGCGAAGTGCAATACAAATTGATTCAACATGTAGAGCATGGAAGAAGAACAAGACTGGGAGTGTCTCCTGCCTACTCGACCTCTTTTTGTTTATAACACCCTCCTGCCCTAACCCTCTAGATAACCAGTTAGATAAATAAAATACAAGCGAATGAAGCGGACCATATATAGATTAGGGCTTCTACGTCATTAAGCTTGAAGGTTAAGTGCATAAATGACCTTACCTTTCCTCCGTTGAGACCCTTCCTCCTATGTCGGGGAGGAGGTCGAGTACCGAAAGGCACAGAAGATTGAGTGCATAAATGACCTTACCTTTTGTTTGTTGAGACTCTCCTCTTCTGCCCCTCCTATGTTAGAATGGTTCATGTGTTGGTAGAGTATGGCTAGTACTTAAAGGCCATAGAGGTCAAGGGCATAAATTACCTCACTTTCAATTACTAAGACTCTCCGCCTGGTTCGTCCTACATACTTAAGTCCCTACATCAAGGCAAGAGAACAACTACTTGAAGGTCTAAATGCCCTTCAAGATAATCAGTATAAATGAGCTTTACATTTAGTTGATTGAGACCCTCCCCTTTCCCTCTCCTATATCAAGAGGCCCTACATTGGAGGAGTGTAACTCCTTGAATTTCCAAAAGGCCCTTTACCCCCCAAAGATGATAGAGGACGCGATTCCATTGCCATTAGTTAAGCCCCGCTCCAAAAATTGATATATTGTAGGGGTGAAGGACCGCCCCTCTTTCACTTCCTTTTGCCACTTGATACTCTTTCCCTCCTTGATCTTCTTTTTTAATTCAATACCACCCACACAATTCCAAAGGTGATGGAGGGGGTGATTCTCGCCTATTGCTCGAGCCCAAAACCATATATATATATATATATATGTGTGTGTGTGTTAGGTAGGGATTGGTGAATGCCTTACCCCGCTCAACCTCCTTTCATCGGTCAAGACCCTTCACGTCCTTCATTCAATTGAAACCCTCAACCTCTCCCGGAGATCCTGGAGATATATTCATATAGGTAGGAAATGTTTCCCCTCTACGTAGATATATAAAGGGGTGGGACTACCCTACGTGCGAGAAGCTCCTTAACCCAACCAATTGTAATGTGGTTCACTATTGTCACCCACAAAGGTCCTAGAGGCCCTTCATCGAAAAATCAAATGCATAAATCAAAATGACATTATGTTTCCTTGGTCAAGAGTAAACCATCCCCTTTTCCCCTAGCATTAGATTGGGGGCTCTTAAAAAACCTCAACTCCCTTCATCAATTTCAATATATACATCGTTGAGAGTGTAATTCCCTTTACTCTAGGTCATAGATCGAATATCTATAAATGACCTATGGCTAACATAATCCTTTAACATGCCTTATCACATTTACTTATACTTTCAATTTTTTAGTAGGTTAGCCTAGGTGGATTACATAGCATAAGTAGGGTATATATAGGAGATAGTAACTAGTAGATGATCATCATATCACACACTTGAATCTTTTTGCATCATTTGGAAGTTACTCCCGTACATAGTGGCTAAGTCATTCTACTTGCAATTGTGATCTTTTATCTATAATTTTGTGTTCTTTGGTGTTCTATAATTGTTGATAAACAAATCTAAGTAATTTCATCATTGCAAGTGGTTTCAGACCTTCAATTTGGGAGAAAATTAGGTCAAAAGCCTAATTTTGAGGTTTCGACCATATCTAACCAATGCTTGCGAATTTTTCAAAATTTTCTTGATGTCATGAATAAATCAACTAAGATTCTCTCCAAATTTCGAAGCTTTTGATTTTTTTACAAAATTTATCGCCATTTGAGTGTTTCTCTAATTTGCTTCATATGGTTCCTTACATATTTCAAAAGGTCAGCAAGAATTTAGTATAGGTTTTTCTCCTTGGTTTTTGTTTATTCAATCGAAATCCATTTGAAATCTTAAACCCTAAATCCCTACCCTAAGCTCAAACCCTAAACCTTACGCTTGAACCTAGAATCCAAAAAAACCACAAGTACGCAAATTAGAGGAAAAGGCAAGGAAAATAGCACTCGAGGAGAGAATACTCGAAATATAGATTTGGAAGGACTTATTGAATCCTAAAACCTAGGGTTTTCCTCTACAAACCATAAAGTTACTCTTGAGAGTACAATCAGGCAATATGCAATCAATAATAGCGATAAAAGATGCTCTTGATGTTGGCTTGAAAATAGTGGAATCAATAAACTCACGGCACCCATTTCTAGTTTGCAACCACATACCACAAACTCCCAACTAGCTCAATCAGACCCCTATTAACAATATCTCAAATGTAGCACATCCGCATCACTCGTCATGTTCTAATGTGGGAAGTAGAAGTATGATTTGAAAAGTACGGATCAGGAAATTTGATGGTACAAACCGAATCGCTTCGATCAACCAAATGGATAATTTTTAAGGCGCGCGTCAAGTTCTAAGTGGACGTAACGTGGTATTGGCATCCTTGTTTTGAACTCGAACAAGTTCGCTTGGTATAGATGGATGAGCAAGCGTAACAAAAGGAAGGGTCTCCCTATTATCTAGTCAATTTTCATAGATGAGCTCCAATCGCACTATAGTAAAGGTGTTACAAAGAACTATTTTAGTCGGATAAAGCAAAGCTACGTCAAACATGGAAACTCAAGGATTATATCCAGCATTTGAAAACTTGTCCTTACGTGTAGAGGGTATCTCAAAGGATCGTCTAAATGATATATTCTTGGGTGGTCTCAAGAATAACATCCAATTTGCTTTTAGCCTCGCTTAATCTAGTCTCAATATAAGAATCATTTATAGGAGCTCGTGGGTAGAGGATAGAGAAATGATCAAATAGAGGTGGTTACATCACAATCAGTGCCTTAGCCTACCAAACTGATTATTCAACAAATTGAATAGAAACAGGAAAAAGGCTTATGTTTCAATTGAGATAGAAAATATAGTAAAGGGAACATAGATCTACTAAAAAGTTCTTCATTGAGGCCAAGTTATTTATGAAGTCAAAGATGAAGAAATAGAAATAGAAGTGGTGGAAAAGCTAGCATTTAGAGAATCCCAACCGACTATTTCGCATGCAATATCGTATTATATCCCCACAAACCCTCAAGCTAAGGGGTATTCTAAAGAAACAGTAACGTAACAATATCAATCGATGTAAGGAATACACATAATTTTACCAATAAAGAAATGAAGGCACTTTTGAATTGTTTTATTTTCCCAAATCCAAAATCTCTTCTCAAGATAACTGAGATGGGGGCACGATAATTGTTCAAAGAAATTTCACAAGATAAAACTTGAAATGGGAGATTACAAGCTCGATTCCCCTATGTTTGTTATTCCCATGGGTGGAGCAAATATTTTTGTGGGAGTTCTCATTAAGAAATAACGGATAAAATATGAGGAATAATCCCTCACATAATCGCAAAAGTATAAACTAATATACAAAAATATTACGAGATCTCAAAAAAAAAAGTGCGTAATAAAATAACACAACACAAAGAAAAAGTATTTAACGTGGTTCACCCAATTTGGGCTACGTCCACCAAGAATCACTTGATCAAATTTTATTACAAGCCGACCGCTCCACAATACAAAACCCATATCTGTTTTGAGCTATACTCAAAAAAACTCTACAAAATTCACACCCGAATTCAAAACACTTCGCAATGTTACATTAACCCTACCATATGCACAAAACCACATAAGTAGACAATCGCTAAGCAGCTTTCAAAAATCGTAGGTATCAAAACCATGGCACAAACCGTCCTATAAACCTATGGGTAAAAAATCCCACCCATATGGGAAAAGCACGTTTCTCGGTATATCGGGCACGTTTTAAGGCCAAAAAACATTTCTGGGGTTGCGCACTTCAAACCCCGTGAAACAATCAGTGAAAAGTGTACAAGACTCTTAGTGTACGGTCTTCAACACTTTCTCACATGAAAATAGGCTCTACAACCTAACAATCTCCCACTTGAAACTAGTTTTCCTCTAAGCAAGCTTCTCAACCCTTCACTAGTTTCGTGAAGACCAACCAAAGCCGAACACAACTTCGCTTTTCCTCAGTGACCACCTTGGTCATCATGTTTGCAAGATTCGACCGTGGTATGAATATTCTCCGCCTTCAACTTCTCTTCCACCAAAGTTGTCTTGAAGAAATGGTACCTTAATCGTATGCTTCTTCATAGAGTGGAAAGCAGAGTTCTTTCGCTAGGTGTATAGCTTTCCTACCTATCATTATACAACTTTTCTTCCTCTTGCTCATGCCCGAACTCCTCAAGCAATTGTTGTAACCAAATCATTTATTTACTTGCCTTTGTAGCAAGAACATACTCAAAGATCGTGGTTGACAAAGCGACCACCTTCTCGTAGTTCGAAATCCACTCACCACCACCGTGTCCCACCTACAAGTGTAAACATAACCTACCATGCTCCTCATGTTGTCTACATCTCTAGCCATATCATAATCAACATAACCACACAAAGTGGTCTCTCGATCCACTCAGTAGCACAAAATTGCCCCCATGGTCCCTCTCAAATACCTAAGGATTCACTTTACTACCCGCCGCTGATCTCTACCGATAACTCATAAATCCACTCACCGCAACCACTACATTGGCAATGCCAGTCCGGTGCACACCATGACATACATCAAGCTACCAACCACCGATTAGTAAGGTACCCTGGACATCCGGTTTCTCTCCCGCTTTATCTTGGGACACTACTCCTTTGATAACTTGAAATGTCCCGCCAAAGGAGTCTCAATCGCCTTTAGCATCTTGCATATTAACCATCTCCGACCTTCTTAATGTACTATTCCTAAGATAAATTAAGCTTATGTTCCTTCCTATCCCGAGATATCCTCATACCAAGGATTCGTTTGGCTGCCCCCAAATCCTTCATACCAAAGGATTCACTTAGTCATTTCTTCTTGAGTATTTTTATTTCTTGTATGTTTTTACCTCGCAACCAACATGTCATCCACATATAGATAAAGGATAATATAACTTTCATCCTCAAATTTCTTTGTATAACGTTGGAAGGGTTAGTGGGGGCACCTTGTCCACAAAATTTTCAAAGAAATAAGGTGCATCACGATAATAAAGAGGAATTCATTTCAAGGGGCATTCATGACTTTCCACTATATGGCACAATAAGGTATGAGAGTGGTTACCATATTTGGAGTTTGTTGATTTCTCCTATGTTGTTGCCATATTTCTATCATCTTGGACAAAGATGCACATGTTTAGATGATAGAAGATGACTATTCCCTAATCAAGTTCCAAGGTAAGCTACTTAGTTTTGCTTTCACTCAATTCAGCTTTGGTAGCATTACTTAGGCTATTTCATGTGAGCGAAAGATTGAAGTTACATGGAAACATAGGTGGTTACAGGACATTGTGCAAGATACGACAGCAACCTTCCATTCTTATATGATTAGTGGTTCAGCTAACAAGTTTGTTGTCATGCAAGTAATTCCAGTCATAAGGGTGAGTAATTTTTAATTAAGCCACTTCTAAGCTATATACAATCACCGGATATGAACAGGAGTCCACACATGAGAAGGAGACGTCACATGACACTAATATGCATCTCCAGCTTGGTCAGTAGTTTTCAAGTCAGCAAGACATTGTCGTTGAAAGAACGAATCCATAATGCTCAAGATGAACAAGTTTGAGGGCAGCAAAGGGTGAGAAAACTTCTACGATATCAATTCTTGAACAGCCACTTTGTAATGGAAATGTTCACTTTCCGAGTATTGCATACAAACCTAGTGGAAGTTTCATAACAAGGGTGGAAGCTGAATTCGTATGTTCCATGTTGAAAGTTGAGCAAGCAAGGTCAATCTTGCAACTAGCAAAGAAGCTTTGTTTACAAATTATACAAGACTTGATTTTTGGGGTTATAAGCTAGCTCTTATAAGTTTTCATAGCACTGCTATCACATGTTTCAGCGCTTCCTACATTGTACTCACTGTCATAAGAAAGAAGGCAGCTTTAAAAGGTGATGATTTTTCACTTTCAAGTTACATTCGATCATCTTTGAGTCAGGGGTTTGTTGCTAACATTTCAATGGTGAATCTGGGGCACCTAATGGATCATGGAGTGAGATGCATGGTGAAACTAGTTACACCGTTAATAAGCATGTGTTGAGAAGAATATCATGTGGGGGAAGCAAGTCACAGTTATGGAAAGGATGGTCGAAGAGGGATAAAATCCTTGACTACATTCATGATTACATCTTGAGGTATGAGGTTGATTATGGTCCCAAGAATTCATTGCATCATCCTCAGTAGTATGTTATGGCAATGTTTCTATAGTTATGGTAAGATAAAGGGCACCAAATGGAAGAGATATCATTTCTCCTTACTTCAAAAGCTTTCTGTATGGTGACAATTGTCAATGGCATCATCATGTCTTGCTCGGAGAAAAGAGTACAAAGCAGATCATTCTATTGATAGAATATGAGGTATGCGATATATTTTTGTGATTGAGTTTGCTAGAGATGAGGTTGTTCTTGGGACACAATGGTTGCAATCATCGGGGAGCTTTACCATGAAATACCTTGATAAGGAATTGAAATTCCGTGGTGAAAATAAAAAAATCAGAATTCAAGGCATGAGGGAAAGGGTGAAATCAAGCAAACTTTGACGAACCACCTTGTGGATGCCATCTCACTTAACAACCGATTTGAAGAAGTCATTACAACCAGTAGATATCAAAAATCGCAAACCCCTGCAAGACAACTGTGGAAAGTGTACAGTACTCTTAGTATACAGTCTTCAACACTTTCTCACATGAAAACAGGTTCCACAACCTAACAAGTTCAATGGCTCACAACCTTTGGACACAATTCAAATAAACTTCTAGGATTAATTCAAGCATTTTTGTTCAAATGGAAAGATTTTTAAGTTAAACAGGTTGCAGGTAAATTCACCTAAAAGAGTGATCTTTCATCAAATGAAAATAATCTAGGGCCCTACAACACAATTATTTTCAATGGGAGAAAAATAGTCACTAGATTTTCAGGAAAGGATGGAAAATTATTCAATTGTTGTGGAGGATATGCCATTAGCCAAGCCAACGACGAGAGCCACTTTCTCCAAAAGAACTTTTGATTTCCAACCACCATCCACCATCTTAACGTGGAAGATCCAACCAAAAGTTTGAGCAATCAAAGAATACAGGAAGCACGACCAAGAGATATTACCTAATCCCAAAGATTGTTTTCCACTTTCAAACGACAATCCAAATTTTGAGAATTTCCTCAGAATAAAGGTTTCAACCCAAACAGAGTTACTTGCGATGAATAAAGAATTCCCAATAAGTTTGGAACAAGAGAAAATTCTTCAGATATGCAATAAGAGGATGAAGAAGAGAGTAATTATTGAGTATTTAATCAAGTGGAAGAAATAAGAGAATGCGCAGAAAAAAAAAATAGTCACTACATTTTAGGGAAAGGGTGGAACATTATTCAATTGTTGTGGAATATATGCCATTAGACAAGCTAACAAGGAGAGTCACTTTGTCCAAAAGATCATCCGATTTCCAACCAAGATCCGCCATCTCAACAGGGAAGATCCAATCAAAATTTTAGGCAATCAAAGAACACAAAGAAGCACCAAAGTAAGAGATACTCCCAAATCTCAAAGACCGTTTTCCACTTTCAAATAATAAATTCAACTTTTCACAATGTCATCAGACAAAATGTTTCGTGCCGTAAGACAGAGTTACTTGCGATGAATAAATAATTCTATGTAAGTTTGGAACAAGAGAAAATTCTTCACATACTAATAAGAGCGTGAAGAACTGAGTAATTATTGAGTATTTAATCAAGTGTAAGAAATAAGATAATGCAATGGCGCAACATGGGACGAAGAAGATTTCCGGTACCAACATCCATAGATCATCAACGTTGAGGACTACACTTGTTTAAAGAAGCATCCAAAAATGGTCAACATTGGGCACAATGTTGCATTCAAGGGGAGGCCATGCTACGCCCTTGATCTTACGTCATATATTAGATATCTATAGCTTACCTATGGCTAACAATCTCTTAACATGTCATATCACATTTATTTATTCTCTCATATGCTTGATAGCTCGACCTAAGTGGGTCAGACAAGATAACTACGGTATATTCAGGAGTTAGTAACTAGTAGATGATTATCATATTGAGCACTCGAGTCTTATTGTATGGTTTAAACTCTTGGAGCTTACACCTCCGAAGTGGCTAAGTCATACTACTTGCATATTGTGATCTTTTATCTCTATTTTGGTGTTCTATTGTTATTGATATTCATATCTATCTAAGTAATTTCATTACAGAGGGCATCAAGTACTCTCACCTTGCTCATGCTCCCAAACAATAGGTGGGCAATACACGGTGATTAAGTCTTCGCCTATCGCTCAATCCCTAAGCATACGTCAATATATAAGGGCGAGGGAGGCCCAACATCATGGGAGGCCCTTCATCAAGAGGGAGCATAAATGCACTACTCTCACACAACGTTGTGTCATCACCAATCCTAAGACTATGATAATTCTTCACCGAACTCCTCGTGCTATGATTATTTACTAATGCACAAAATTTTTAGTTTGGTGGATGTAATCTGGAAACAAAAACAACATAACACAAGAATACCATAGACTATGATAAAACTAATGATGACAAATCAAATATCAAAGTAAATTATAATATTAACATGAAACTATTACAATCTCACCCATGAGGTCCTTCAAGTGTTATTGACTCACTTGCCTTTCACCAAGACTATGGGAGAAACTTTACAATTACACCTCTTAATGGCTTCCTTAACACATCTTTAAACTCGATGGCTTCCTTCGCACACTTCCTACAATATTTCTCACTACTTCCTTCTATGCTAATGAGGGGGTCGCCTCTATTTATAGAACTTCCAGCTTATCCATCTTATCTCTAAGATAGGATAAGAAATCCACTGACGAATCATATTCCATACCTTAACTCTTATCTCGTACATGTAAGCTTATCTCGTTAAGATAAAATAAACCTTATCATTTTACATGGGTTCCACATTTTTAGACTTTTTACAAATAAAATACACAAAATATTTATGACCTCACTCCTTGTCTTTATTACCAATATAATATTTCTAATTCCTAATCATGTAGACTCTACTTCTCTAATTACCCAAACTTTGACATTTTAACATTACTGGACCACTTATGACAAATATTTACTTTTACAACATTCCTATCAGACTTTGATCACATAAAGATTCCACATTATTAAGCAAGACCGTAATCTTCTATCGACGCTACTACTAATTATACTTAACAACATCCTATTCCTAATACATACATTAATGAAATAGAAATTACAGAGGAAAATTTTAGTGTCGACATCTTCCCCTTCTCAGCTTCTACTCCGTCATCTGAGTAGACTATTCTCGTGTGCTTGAAAATCTTCAACTTTTCGTGGTTGACCCATTTCGTAATGGGAGTGCCATCCAATTCTCCAATCAGACGTACCATTTTCATGCACAAATGCTACTTTGTAGGGCCCCATCCATTTTGGAAGAAATTTTCCTCGTCTTCTTTTTTTGTATCTCGCAATCATATACTACAACCAAGTCATTCACATGAAATGGAGACCACCGGATCTTTTGATCAAAGTATTCCTTCGCTTCATTTTCTTCTTATGGCTTCAGATCATTTGCTTTTTTCTCTCATTTCCTCCAAAGAAATGAAGATTTACCAACCTTTCTTTTACCGAATCACTTTCATCTATCCTTTCATTTTTCATAACTCTCACAAAGTGGGAATATCAAACTCAATAAAGAAAAACTCGGATCAATGCCATAGCCAACCGAAATGGAGAGTATCATGTCATTGACTTTGATGTTGCTCTATATGCCCACAATGTCGCATGAATACTTGTATCCCATTTATGTACTCAAAGGCTACATCTTTGCTAGAATTTGACACAACACAAAATTTGTTCGCTCCACCTGTCCCATTTGTGGTTTCGGCTTGTATGTTGCCTTCTTCTCTGCTTAATACAAAACTTATTGACTAGAGCTTCTACCACCTCATTAATGAAGTGGCTTCCTTAATCTGCTACAATTTCTAATGGGCAACCAAATCTCGTGACAATGCGTTCATACATGAACCTCGCCACTTCATCCATGGAAGTCAAGTTTCAATGGCCTAGCTTCAACCCACTTGGTTAAATAATCTGCATGCAACTACAATATACTTATTTTGGCAGGATGTAATTAGAAGTGGACCTACAATGTCTATTCCCCACTTTTCAAAGGGACCAAGGGGAAGAATAGGACATAATGGAGTGATGAAGTCTTACTTACTGCTTATGTGTTTGACAAATATCACATGTCTTACAATAATTATAACAATCTTTAAAAAGAGTGGGCCAACGATAACCTGCATCCAAGATCCTTCTTGTTGTAAGTTGTCCAGAGAAGTGCCCTCCACATGTACCATTGTGGAATTCTTCTACAGCCTCCTTACCCCGATCACGTCCAACCGCCTCTCAGACTGTCCATCGTGTCCTATTCAAATAATACTTCATGCAAAATAGAATATGGACGACCGACTTGAGTAATTTTTCTCTTAGTCTTTGCATCGGCACCATCAGAAACTTGAATTCATTCAGATAATTCCAAATATCTATGTATTCACTAGGATTGTGTCAAGGATAACAAGGCCGCATCGGGGGAAATCATCATCATCACAAGATGATCCTAAACCATCATATAGGCTCGAGAGAGTGCATCCGCATTGACATGCTTCTTTCCGGCCCATCTATAATATCAAATTCAAATTCTCAGAGCAAAATTATCCATCTGCTATCCTCCCCGATGGGTTAGACTTATTTACAATATATTTTAGAGCCGATGATTCATTATAACTAGAAATTTTGCCTTAGCAAAGTAATTTCTAAACTTCTTTACGTAAAAATGATAGTGAGCCTTTTTTTCAGCCATTACGATAATTTACCTCAAAGACTGCTCATTTGTTCTCGCTCCCAAAATAAATTGGATGTTCATTCCCATTTTCATCCTTTTCGCTCAAAGTACTTTCTAGTGCTGCATCTCGAGGCATCAGTGTACACAATGAATGGATTGCTCCAACTGATTCTTCAAAAACAGTGAAGACACCGGGGCTTCCTTCATTGTCCAAAAGCTTCGTGTCTTATTTCCCGGTTCATAAGTAACATCCTTCTTCAAGAATCCCAAGTTAGTGGCTCTGCAATCTTTGAGAAATTCTTGATGAACCTTCTATAAGAACCCACGTGGCCTAAAAATGATCTCAACTTACTTCTATTAAGAGGAAATGGTAAATATTTGATTTTTGAAACTTTATCGTGATCGCACTAATACCATCTCTCTGATACAACATGCCCTAACAAAACACCTTTAGAACATCCAAAGACACACTTTGTAGGGTTTAGTGAGGCTTGTGCTTCATCTAACCTTTGAAATGTTGTCTCCATCTCAAAGCAGTGGGTCCAACTCGCTTCATAGATGCAAAAATCATCCAGTAAATACTCATGAATGTCCCAATGTAGGTTCGAACACCTTGTTCATCAAACGCTTTGGAATGTTGTTGAGCATTACACAACCCAAAAGGCATAACTCTATAAGCAAACGTTCCCAAGGAGTGGTGAACGCCGTCTTCACGGATCTTTCTCTCGCTATACGAACTTGGTTGTAGCCGTATATCCATCAAAAAACTATAAAGACTCTCGCCAATGACTTCGTCCCAAGATCGATCTCGAAAATGGAATAGGGTAATGATCCTTCTTTTGTTGTCTTATTGAGCTTCATGTAATCAACACAAATGCGTAGCTTCCCATTCATTTTTATTGAGATCATAATGGGAGAAACCCATTCTCGAATTCTCTCCACAAAAATATGAATCCTACATCAAGAACTTATTTATTTCTTCTTTTACAGTCTTGGAAAAATTAGGATTCATTCTATATGGCATTTGCTTTATGGGCTTAAGACCATCTACCAAATTTCAATACAATGTTCTACCCAACTTACTTGACGGAGTTCCTTGTAATCAAAAGTGAATAGGTGTATGTACCTTTCGAAAGAGTCTGAAGGTAGGATTCCTTCTCACTTCTCATCACAACATCACCAATCTTTATTTGTTGGAGATGATCATCAACTTCTTCTTCGATAATTTTATGGGGTCATGAGTTGGTGTGGTGGAAGGATATCCATGATCAAACATCCACCTCGCTTTCTTCATCTTCATGTCCACTTCACCGTGTACTAGAGTAATCGTAGGATGTCCAATCATCAGCCATCACTTGAATCCACAGTGTTCTCGCTTTTATGATGTCGATGGATCACGTTTATCTTCACCTCTCTCTACCACGTCCAAGTGTCATGAAACCTTGATTCCAGTGAGTTTTGCATGAACTCTCCTTAGCCATGGTCTTCCCAAAGCAAAGACGGGTACGCAGCAGCACTATTTTTCATCACCCGAAAGTCTATCACACATACAACACCCATAACAGAGATATTGCACATTTAAAACTACACCTTCTAGTTTAGTTTTTCCTTATTTAATGACCTTAACATAAGTGTTGCCGCACGCCCAACTTTCTTCTCCTATGTTTCTTACTAGTTTCTTCTTTCATCTTCTTATGATCATTTCCATCTTGATTATCTTTTTCTTTCTTTCTTTTTGTTACAAACACATCTACTTCATTATTTCGCTCTTATCTACTACATCAAAAGAATTCACAGTGTTTTTCTTTATCATTATCTCCTTTACTGTATGTAGAAGCTCTTATCCTGACAATTATACTTATAATGACCCTTTTATAACAACACCATAATAAACAACTTCGAAATATTTCTTTTTTGACCTCTATCTCCTCCATGAGAACTAAATTTCTTTCCTCAAGAAGATTAATAGTTAATCGACCCATCTTTTTGAGCGAGATCTTCATACTCAGAGATTTACTAGAGAAATATTTGTGCTTACTTCGGGAGTAGTTGTGGATTCCGGACCAAAGGTGCTAGTGTAGGCTCTACTTTAGCAACAATTTCTTTGGGCTCCTCTTCCATGCTTTCTTCGCTTTCTTCGCAACTCATTTCGCTTGTTCAAAGGTAGCTTACCAGGCGGTAATACTTCACTCGTCGATCTCTAACTTCATCCCAAGAATGAAGTGCTTACAGAGGAGATTATCCACGCCATTCATCAACCCATCCGCTAATCCTTCCTTCCGGATCTCGGGCATCGAGCTTCCTCCTAGCTCTAACACGAGCATGATAATCCCTTATCTTCTCCTTCTCTCCTTGGGATAGCTTTGTGATCTCGATCATGAGATCTCGCATATTTCGTTATTCACCAAATTCTTCAAGAAAACTTTCGCTTAATAAATCCCATGAATTTTTCACATTATCACCTAGTGTTTCAAAACCACCTAAGTGTTGGACCATCCAAAAGGTAGGAAAAATTCAGTCCATTGTTCTCTTCTTATAAGGCCATTACAAATACAAGATCGCTTAAACTCTTGAATGAAAGAAGAAGCATCTTCATTAGATTGAATTTGCTGAAAAATAGGAATCTTTCCCATTTTCAAAAGTAACCACCGTGAAATACTAACTCACAAGTACAATCAACAAGACTTATGTGTACAAATAATTGGAATCAATATACTATAAAGTGACTTACATCTTTCTACAAAGAAAATAGAAATGACCACGGTAAACTATGGTAAAACTTGACTTATCATGTAAAAACTCGACTTTACTGTGGTAAACACTATTCACTAGTAAAAGTGAAGTTATTTGCGGTAAATACTATTCATGGTAAAAGTGAAATTATTTATGGTAAATACTATTCACAAAAGTAAAAAGTGAAGTTATCATGTAAATACTATTCCAACAAAAATGACTTTACCATGGTAACTACTATTCATGGCAAAAATGACTTTACCATGGTAACTATTATGCACAAGAAAAACAAGGTTACCCTCTAATTGATTTTTGACTAAGTGGGAATATCTCTTCGTAAAATCCACTAACGAGGAATGGTCCTGCAACGGAACCAAAATGTCATCACCAATCCTAAGACTATGATAATTCTTCACCGGAACTCCTCGTGCTATGATTATTTACTAATGCACAGCGCTTAGTTTGGTGGATGTAATCTGAAACAAAAAAACAACATAACACAAGAATACCATAGACTATGATAAAACGGAATGATGACAAATCAAATATCAAAGTAAATTATAATATTAACATGAAACTATTACAATCTCACCCATGAGGTCCTTCAAGTGTTATTGACTCACTTGCCTTTCACCAAGACTATGGGAGAAACTTTACAATTACACCTCTTAATGGCTTCCTTAACACATCTTTAAACCGATAGCTTCCTTCGCACACTTCCTACAATATTTCTCACTACTTCCTTCTATGCTAATGAGGGGGTCGCCTCTATTTATAGAACTTCCAGGCTTATCCATCTTATCTCTAAGATAGGATAAGAAATCCACTCGATGAATCATATTCCATACCTTAACTCTTATTCGTATAATGTAAGTTTATCTCATTAAGATAAGATAAACCTTATCATTTTACATGGGTTCCACATTTTTAGACTTTTTACATATAAAATACACAAAATATTTATGACCTCACTCCTTGTCTTTATTACCAATATAATATTTCTAATTCCTAATCATGTAGACCCTACTTCTCTAATTACCCAAACTTTGACATTTTAACATTACTGGGACCACTTACGACAAATATTTACTTTTACAACATTCCTATTGTACTTTGGTGCTACCGTACTCCACATTATTAGTAGCGCACCTTGCATCGACGGCCGCCGTTATCTTCTATCGACGCTACTACTAATTATACTTAACAACATCCTATTTCTAATACATACATTAATGATATAGAAATTACGGAGGAAAATTTTAGTGTCGATAAAGTGGCTATTTCATTGTTTGTATGATATGCTTTATTTATATGTTACGCTTAGGTGGCTAAGGAGTGAGCGCAGTGAACTAAGGGTGAGTTCCTTTAACCACTCAAGAGGGCAACTCACCTAATGACCTTCTAACTAGACCATAGCCATTTCTCTATAGTTAGTCTAGCCAACACTCCATCGTCACCCACCTACCGATTAGATCGTAAAAGATCAATGACTATCTATACTTTCTATAATCTAATTACGTGCGGGTGCCCAAACCAATCTTGCTTTCATATGCTTGATAGCTCGACCTAAGTGGATCGTGACAAGATAACTAGGGTATATCCAGTGAGTTAGTAATTAGTAGATGATCATCATATCGAGCACTCGAGTCTTATTGTATGGTTTGGGCTCTTGGAGCTTGCACCCTCAAGTGGCTAAGTCATACTACTTCAGCATCTGCGATCTTTTATCTCTATTTTGGAGTTCTATTGTTGTTGATATTCATATCTATCTAAGTCATTTCATTATAGAGGGCATCGAGTCCTCCCACCGTGCTCAAGCTCCCAATCAATAGGTGGGCAATATCGGTGATTTAAGTCTTTTCCCATTGGTCAATCCCTAGCATAAATCAATATATAAGGGTGAGGGAGGCCTAACATCATGGGAGGCCCTTCATCAAGAGGGACCATAAATGCACTACTCTCACACAACGTGGCTATTTCATTGTTTATATGATATGCTTTATTTATATGTTACACTTAGGAGGCCAAGGAGTGAGCGTAGTGAACCCGGTGGTGAGTTCCTTTAAGCACTCAAGAGGGCAACTCACCCAATGACCTTTAAACTAGAGCATGGCCATTTCTCTATAGTTAGTCTAGCCAACACTCACTCGTCACCCACCTATTGATTAGATCGTAAAGATCAATTACTATTTATACTACTATACTCTAATTACGTGCAAGTGCCCAAACCAATCTTGCCCCCCTTACCCTCTTGGTCTATTGATTAAGATCATCACGATAAGAGACTATTCAAACTAGTCTACTATAATAAAGAGCACAGTCCATTTGTGCCCAAATTATAAATATGGTAGATGATATCGTTGATGACTCAGAACTTGCTTGAGTGGCACTGCTCACTGGTATGTGAAGGAAACTCGACCTCCTCGTCTCGCACCTATTACCTCCCACTCCATCCCTTAGCCTCCTACTTGACACCCTCACCCTCTTGATGTATTGATTAGGATCAATCATGATAAGAGACTATCCAAACTACTCTATTCTAATCAAAAGCATAGTCCATTCGTGCAGCAAATTATAGATATGGTATATAATATCGTCATTGACTCAAAACTTGCTTGAGTGGCACCGCTCAACGGCATGTGAAGGCAACTCAACCTCCTCGTCTACACCTATTACCTCCCACTCCATCCCTTAGCCTCATACATGACTAAAGTCTCTAACTCAAACTAACAAGTTAAAATTATACATATCATCAAGAGACATTACATACATACATAAATGTGTGTATATATATGTATGTATTTATAAGTGTATGTATATAAATATATGTATCTATATATAGATATATACTTGGTCTTCCTCCAACTTATTTTGTTTTAATTTCCACTTCTTTCCATTCTTAGGTTCTCAAATGCATCTTTCTCTAACATAACAAGTCAAAGACCCTTAGCCGAATTTTGTTTCCCGACGGATAAGGGAAGAATAAAAGGAAACTTGTCATAACAAAGTAATCATAAAGTTCAAATTAAAATATTATTATAGCACTAAATTAATTTATTAACGATAAAGTGAAGAAAAAAAAGTGCGAAATAAATTTGATTGGTGGTTGTGAATGGTTAAAAGGTCAAATGATATTATAAAACCAAGTCGACTTGCAGGGAAAAACATCTAGCATCTCTTTTGTTTAAGATAATTTTCAGATTTGTGGTGTAAGCTTACATGCTTTCCATAAAAAACCCAAAGGACGAAAACCCATTGAAATTATCTCTTGAGGACGAAAACTCTACTTTATTTTGAGAGGATTCTCCATACAGGGGTTTCCATTAAAGATCAAGGTTCTATTTGTGTTTTACAGCAGTTTATGAAGGTTGTATTTTGCAGATTTGGGCAAGGGTTTGAAGAAGAATATTTGTTGTGATTCCTCTTCATTTCCAACTTATTCATGGTGGAGCGACCCATATAGAGATCTGTTTTGGTATGTTCTAGAGCTATTTTGGATCAGATCTGTATTGTTGTTCCAACATCTGATTTTTAGAGATCAAATCAGCCACTTGGTGTAATTTTTGGCACAAAGGAATTGGTATTTTCAGTTGTGTCTAAGGACTATCATCTGCAGATTTATAATAAATAATTCAGCCTTCTATTTTGATCCAATCTGGTATTTTTCTCATGTTCTTGTCCTTATAAAAATTGTTGATCAGTTTGGGAAAGAAATTTAGTTGATTTACTTCAGTTTTGGTTGAAATTCTTCCTTCATGCAAGTTGTTATTCACTAGTAAAATTTTGATATGCATTACAAAAACAAATTATATTTTATACAACTTACTCTTTGGTTGGGATTTGCGGAAAATCCATTTGGGGTATAATTTTTCAAATTACATTATAGTGGTATCATAATGGTATATTCTCCCCACTTGTGAGGGAAAAAAATGAAGTGGACGCAAGTTCCTTTTTTAATGGTACTAATAAAATTTATGCTAGATTTTGGTTGAAGGAATTTTAGACATATTTGTGATGGAATCTATGTGTCACGATGATGCGCTCATACTCATTTCTAAATACTTGAATGGAAAGGTGCATAAGTTGTGGCATCATTTGTTGGAGACTAAAGGGGTCGAATCCATTGCCTCCTTTGAAAATTTCACCCAAAGGTTCCCAAAAAGGTTCAATGTGCAAGATTGCAAGGATGAGCAAGGTAAAAATACCTCATTAGTTGAAAATGTTTCTTTGCCTTCTAAAGATTACATGCATAGTGGTGAAGCAACAAGAAATGATCTGAAGCTATTTTGGATCGATTTGTATTGTTGTTCCAATATCTAATTTTTAGAAGATCAAATCAGCGATTGGTGTAATTTTCGACAAAGGAATTGGTATTTTCGATTGTTTAAGGACTATCATCGACATGAGTTATAATAAATAATTCAGCCTTGAACCTTTTATTTTGATCCACCGTAGTATTTTTCTCATGTTCTTCTCCTTATAAAAATGTTTGATCAGTTTGGGAAAGGAATTTAGTTGATTTACTTCAGTTTTGGTTGAAATTCTCCTTCATGCAAGTCGTCATTCACTAGTAAAATTCAGATCTGCATTAGAAAAATTTTATATATTTTATATAACTTGCTCTTTGGACTGGGATTTGCAGATAATATGTTTGGTGGCATAATTTGTCCAATTGGGGACATTACCGATTCTTTCTTTCCATTGGGTATTTCTCACCCCAAACCATTTAGTTTGCCTTCATTTCCACTCCTTATGTTTAGCCTTTTCTTTCTATTCGGCATTGTTTTCATCAAGACCTTCTTGTTTAGCATATGTGTTCGAGCAATTGTTCTTTTTAGCGGAAGGAAGCGTGTTCAAGCGGTTTTTTTAATAGAAACAAATGTGTTCTTTCGTTTAGTTTCCATTCTTGCATCTTGATACCACCTAGAGCTTCTCATATTGGTTCAAAGAGATTGTTTTCTATATCAGAGCCACATTTTTCAATAAGTGAGTAATCGCCTTTCATATCATCTCGAAGATCGATGCGACGAGAAGAAAGGACATATGGAGGCACCGCTTACTCCATATTTGGGATTTGTATCGAATGAACTTACACTATCTTTTCACACTTAAGAAAAGGTACGTCATCACATTCAATAATGATTCTACAATTTTCTAACGTAATTGAATGTAAAATGATCCTAAGTGATTGTTTTCGTTCATTGAATTTTGGTGACACCACTTTGACGACATTGAAGAATTATTGTGATCCCCTCTTGATATCATCGATCCTCCCCTCAAATGTCGTTTTGGAAGTATTATCCAAACTCTTCTCACTAAATTCTAGAAATCTTATTTCAGACGTTTTAAAATTGTTTATTTATTACAAATTGAGATACCCTTTGAACATAGTATACCAATGACTGGAATAACAACGACAAATCTCCCTCTCACAATGTCATCGTGACTCTTTGAGAAAAGGAACAAAATGGAGAGTGGATGAAAAAAGCCCTTATTTGAGAGAGATGAGTTAAACAATAAAGAGAGTCCTATATCCACATAAAAATATTCACCAAATTACAAATGGAAGGCATCCATTCGGTAAGGTAGTAGGATATGAATGAGCCCCCATCAAGTAGGGGAGGCATCCACATAAATCTAGCCCTCTTATGATAAGTGAGTCAAGTCCTCAATCTTGTTGGCTAGATTTTCTCGCATAACACAAAACTTAGGCGATCATGAGATAAATCTCCCTCATTTAACCAAAGTGAGGCTCCCGTGTCGATTTGTCGGTTTAAGTATGCTAATATCTAAATGGGGTTTTACTTTAATTACTCGGTTCATGAACCATAATCAATAATTTCAAGTTAAGTAAAAAAATTTTTAAAGAAATGAAGAGTTATAGAAGAAGGTAATTACATAAACACATAGAAGAAATGGGGAAGATGTGCATCCCAATCAGTAGATGACAGAGATAAATTACATGCACATAGAAGAATCCAATAGATATAAACACATAATTCTAAAACAAAGGCGGCTCTAAATCTAGATCAAAATAACACAGTTTATTAAGAGATCTAAGTTTAAAAGCAAGAAACACAAGACATCGTCACACAAAGTTCTCCGGAAACCCGCTCCTTTGTATTCCTTTGCTCCAAATGGCTCTCAAGGGTTCAACACAAAGTCTAGAACACAAGATTGCTGCTTACAAATTCTGATCATCAACCCGAAGGTTCTTCCTCTACTTATAGAATGTAGAGGGACAATTACAAGTCGAGGGTTTTTAGTTGCACTGGCACTTGTGGAAGTCGGAAAAGAAAAACAACCGCAATCTCCACCTAGAATTCCTCTTTCCATGACATGTATAATTTGCAACTGAAAATAGAACCTTCTATTTTGCATGCCTGCCACCTATCTCCAAGTAGTCGACTTCTTCAAGTAATGGCTATTAAACCAATCACTTTAAGTTGTATAATTTAATTGATTGCTCAATTACTTTGTCGAAGGAAAGAAAAAGGAAGAGGAAAGCTGCAGTCTTGTCATTTTCATGTCTGCATGCAATCGATTCAAATGGATCTGGAAGCCGGCTGGATCTAGAAGCGGATCGAAAACAAGCTAGAATTGGAAACAATTAGATTTTGTCTTCGCCTTGTCTTCTCTTTTATCCTCAAGCTTTTGCAGTTCTTCTCCAAAGATCAACATCCTAGAAGAAATTTTCCACGCACCGACTTCTTCATGCGCCGCATTTGAAACAAGAGGATGAAGCCTTTGTGCCGGAAGCTTTTGCAACTACGAGATCTGGATCTGGATCTGGATCTGCATATGGATTTGCATTTGCATCTGCATCTGGATCTACACTCGCATACCAAACTCGCAATTAGGTTGTGGACGGAAAAGCTGCATTTCGAATAATTCCACCTTTTAATCTCGCACGTCGTAGTTAAGTTTTTTCCGCGCGCATGACTGAAGTCTTTCCTACTCTGGGCTCAGATCTCGCATCTATTAATTTAGCAAGAGGTTCCGAGCCTAGATCCGTGTCTCCATATCTGCAAATTTAGAAGTGATGCATGACTCCGTTATGCTTTCTTTTTCATCTTTCTTCACCATAGCTTTGTCTATCTTTGTCTTAATAATTCTATTTCGCTATTTGACTGAAATTCTTCAATACTGGTGTAGATCTGGATATTTCTTCAGATTCGGAGGATATATGCAATGTATTGGACATTGATTAAAGCTCATTTTCTTTTGTAAAACACCTGTAATGAATTTCTGCAATTAATCTAGACAAAGATGGCCACCGTAGCATGAATAGTGAATTTTAATTATAAAAATCTACACTTTCAACCCTACTCTCTGAAAATTGATGTTTAATTTGCACATGAAAAGAGCATGAATCCTTTCAACAACACTTGAGCACCTGTAACACCTATGCAAACAATTATGCAGACAAAGATCAACCTCCTTCAAAGCATGCGCCAAATTTGGAAGCTTTTAGCCTTGTTTCCACCTTGCCTGAGCAAAATCCTTCTTCAAATGGGGCACACTTTTCCTCTTGGCTGCAATTCTTTACCTGTGAATTAAATAATTCACCCATATGGCAGCCCATGCTTATATAACCCTCATAATTCTATAATTAATAATTGTCCTTCCTATTCCTGGCAATTAATTAATTAAAAATCATGCTTCTCTCTTTAAAAATAGCATGTTTAAGGACAGCCATCCAATAAATTAAATTAATCCAATTTAATCCTTCACACTTCACTTCACTTAAGCTTCACAGTGTGCCTTGACCATAGCCACTGAAAATAGAATTTAATATAATCATTTAATACTTTAAAAACTACTAATTCTTTCTAAAAGGGGCTGCATTAAATAAATTACATTTATTTAATTTTAGAATTTTATTTCCAATGGATTTATTCCCTTTGTTTTTGTTGTCTTTTCCACAAGCTTTGGGTGCCAAATTGGGTGAATAAATATTAACAAATATTTATTTAATACATTATTATTCACCCAAGATGGATCGCACTTTTGGAATAATAGAATTCTATTTTTAAGAATTTATGACAATGGGATTTTTTACACCGTGAGGCAGCCCCAAAATCCCGTGATCGATTAAGTGATTTGACTTTGACAATGGGATTATTTATCCTACAATGCGCAATAAAATCCCATGATTTCACTTAAGTCACTTTTCTTTTATTTCACTATGAGAATTTTTACCTGCAGTAGGCAGTGCAATAAATTCCCACCGTCTCATGACCTCTAACTTTCCAACTGCAGCTTTTAAGTGAATTTTATATCACGGAAAAGTACCTGGTAGGCGGTACAAAATTCCCACCTTGCCTCGCTTTCTATTTTTCCCATTGCAACTTAAATTCTTTGTTTTGCAAAAATGCGCCCAACCCCGCAGGGCTTTTCTACGTGAACGACTTCGTTTTCCCGGTGAACCCAGGACCTCCGATGGTGACTTCCTCCGGGCATAACGTGCGTATATGTTTTCCAACCGCTCGTGCCAAAAATTGGGCTTACGGAAAAGAAATTGTTCTAGAGAAATTTCACGAGAAAACGAAACGGACAACACAAAAACACGAAAAAAATGTCAAAATGCACAAATAAAGCCCAAAACTTATTCCAAGTTAAAACCATTTTGGTATATAGGAATAATGGTATGTTCGATCACAACAGGTTAAAACGGAGCTCAAATTGCCTCAAACGGGGCTCAAAATAATTAAATACAAATTTTCTACTGACAAAAATCCCGACGAGAATATAACAATTTTGAGCATTTGGGTATTTGGCGAAAATGGCTAATATGGCTCTTTGGGAACATCTTTAAGCAATACAAGAACTTTCGTGCAATAAAAACACAAAACAACCCATTATTTTAAAAGTACGAAAAATTTTCAGATATAGTAGTCACAGATTTCAGGGATGAAATGGGACACCAAATCTCCTATCATCCATTGAGAACATGTTATATATAGTTAGTCCCCTAAACGCCTTGACATCATACGAGAAAACCATATATAGCAATAGCTATCCTCGATATACCGATTGATTAGTTCACTATCGCTTACAATTTGTATAAATAAGGTCATCGAGAGAGGACCCCAACAAGTTGGGTTGGCGATTATAGATAGTAGTCGCTTCAACCAATGGGAGAGGGCAATTAGAGACTAATCTATTTGATAGTACTATCCAACTCATTTAGTTCTAGAAAATTAATCTCTTACCCAGTCCTTTCAATAAACAAGATAGGTGAATACTATGAATCCTCTCGATCCCAATTAGGGGTGCCTTCCTTTTTGTGGATTTCGTCTGTGTATCCTATAGGTTAATGTTTTGATATGCTCTGAGTTGACCATCCGCTCACTTTGGCATTTGTTACTTTTCACCATCCCCTCAACACCCTCATAATGCAATGAGTGTTACTATGTACGTTGTTGGGCTTGATGGATCAAAAAGTAAATGGCTTCAGTAGCGAGGGTCTCTTGCTTTAGCTATTTTTACATGCATTCCACATATCCAAAAGCATCGGTCTTGAAAGGGGGCTCACTCTCGTGGCATGTTATAATCCCCTTCATGTTTTAGCTATTTTTGTCATGCATTCCTCATCTCCGAAAGCATCATCCTTGAAAGAGGCCACACACTTGCAGCATGTTATGTTTCCCTTCTTTGTTCTCCAAGAAGGATGGGTCTCATGCTCGTCACTAATATTATCTAATTCAAGTATCCCTCAAGGGTCGTTCGTGTAGGCTACGCACCAAAAAACTAATCACCATATCAATCCATAATTCCTATCGTTGGAAAGGCTTGGCTTCATAATAGTACATTAAGATTCCGCCTTATACAACTCTCAGTATCAAAGATTTTCCTATCTTTGGGACACTATATGTTGCATAAAGTGGGATTTTGAGGTTGTCGCACACCCTTCATGATACTAGAAAACCACCTATATACTAACAATAAAAATAACACGATTACTCTTCTATCTCAAGGTGACAATATAGACTCGACTAACAAGAGAGCACTCAATATAGTCGACGCTGACTTGACGACACACCTTCCGACTAACTACGGTTGAAGGGTTGGGTGGTTGGGGTGGTAGGGGATTATCTTTCTATCTAGTTATAAGGCAATTGACTAATAGATCAAGGGAGATTATTTATATTTAGAAACTTCGCCAATAAAATACCTTTATGTTACACTCAGGGATGTTGAGGATTTTCCTCATCTCGAGATCATTAATTGTACTCTTTCATCAAGTGTACGTTTAAAGGCCCTTGAGCTAATGAAAGGTCTCGTTATGCCTTCAACTACCTCTAGTGTAAGTTTTGCATCGAGGATGTTGAGGTCTACAAAAATAGAACCATATGATTCTCGTTTACATGCTCGATATTTAGGTTGTGAAGGCTAAGGTCTCCCTCACGCCAAGAGCCCAAGGTTCTACCTAGCAAGACTGACAAAAGGATGCCAAGGAAATCGATTGATTATAAATTATATATGTGAAATAACGCCAAAAATTCCATGCATGCACTCCACCTTTAGGTTGAGGAGGCCAAGGTTCTCTCTCACATTGCCACACCACCATCTATCATGCAGATTATATACGTTATATAACCGATGACATGACTAATTCTTTATACTCATGCACTTGACCAACTAGACTATTGTTATGTTATACTCATAATGTTAAGGATTTCCCTCATGTCAAGGTCTTTCTTTGTACTTCGTCATGGGAGTTCCTAAAGGCCCTTGAGTTGATGAAAGGTCATATGTACAATCAATTGACTCTATTCTAACGTTAGGGTTGAGGAGGCTAAGGCATGCTAGTTACGCCCCTATTCCACTAGGTCAAGGGCATTTATATCCTTCACTAAGACAAAACAAGGTTGAGGTTCTCCCTCGCCCTCCATTGGTTGAACATCTAAAAGCCCTTACGCTAACAAAACTTCATTTACTGCTCGACCTTTAGGTTGAGGAGACTGGGATTCTCCTTACACCCCTCAATTAACATCCCGCCTCACGCCCACAAAAGGAGGTCAATGTAGTCAATTTATTATAGATTATATAGCTGATATAACCGCCAAAACAGGTCATTTATACATTCAACCTTTAGGTTGAGGAGGCCAAAGCTTTACACTTACACGCTTAGATCATCATCTATTATAAATTATACATGTGATATAGCTAATGATATGTTTGATATCTCAAACATAATATGAATAGATGATGGGTTAGGGAGTCTAGGGTTTCAATCAATAGATCAAGGAGATTCAACACTCATCCTATGTTAGGTCATTTCATTTAAGTTTCTACATTGCCTCAACCTCTAGGGTTGCGGTGCGAGAGTACAAGAAGGCGGGGAGCCTCAACAAACATGACAAGAGGCTCGAGAAGAAGATGCATTGTAAGATCTCAAGTCTTGAACGATATGTTTCCACCTCCCTCTTCTAACACTAAGGAGTGCCATGACAACCAAGACCTTAACCAATAAGACGGAAGCCAAGGGAGAAGATTCTTTGGAATGGCTGAGTCTCAATTAAGCATTTGTATAACATATAGTATAATCCAGAAAGAAAGGAGTAAGACTCCTCAACGCCCAAGGAGATGCTGAACTTCTAGTAAAGCGGTTCAAGGGCAAAGCCAAGTCAAAAATGATAAGCTGGAGCATTACAGAGATAGAGTACTTTCGCCACATTCGATTTGCAGCCTTAGCTATTGACTTCATTCCAATAAATCAAAATTCCAAGGCAGATTATTTGGCAGTCACGGTTGCACTATTGAATCCGGATAGACCACCATCCATATTCAGACAAGGAAACTATAAAGTGGAGATGATCTACCGCCCCAAAGTCCCTGATAATGTTGAACAATAAGAAACTTTCAATGATGACAAACAAATATTTGCATGTCTGGAACAAGACAATTTTGACAAGTTGTGTGTTGAAAGGAATAAATCATCACCACAACAAACAATCACAGGAAAAACCGATCCAAGTTATGGTGATAACAATGGAATGATCCAACCAAAAGGTAATAAAATCCCCAAGGGTTTAGTTTTCTTAGTGGAGACTTTCAACAAGTAGGATCAAGATCAAGAAGAGCAAAGAAATATGGTGATAATTCTTCCTCCGAAGTGCAACCCAGAAATCGAGAACAGAGGAAGTTGATGCCGCTTACCCACCATAGAGAGAAGAAAGGATGAGCCACCACAGGATAAAGTTGATGAAGACTTGCCTAAAGTATTTGACAAGACGGCCAGAAAAAGGAAGTTCGAGATTGGAGACTAGGTACTCTTTGTGTGGGACAAGAGACATGAACCAAAGGGCATACATGGAAAATCTAATTCACTCTGAAAGGGCCCTTCATGATCAAAAGAGCCGCTAAGGGACACTTTCTTTATTGCTATCGGGATGGAATTGAGTTACCACTGTCTTTCAACGCAAAGATCATCGAGGTTGTTCGAAACTAAGATACAAGGTAAAATCAGTATGTATATAAATAAAACTTTGTTTGTTTTTTACTTGTTTTTCCGTGTTGTGTCGTTTTGTTTACTCCGACCCCAACCCAATGGACAAGATACGAAACCGAGATATTGTGATCTCATCTTTACTCCCGTCATTCCGACAGAGGCAAAGATGTCCACAGATTTGCCAACCGGTGTCCCCAAATTTCACCCTGAAATCTGAGACTACCCCATATTAAAAATTTCGTACTTTTAAAATAATGGCTCGTTTTCGTGTTTTTATTGCTAGAAAATGTATGTATTGTGTCAAGATATTCCCAGAGAGCCATATAAGCCAATTTCGCCAAATACCCAGATGCCCAAAATCATTATATTTTGTCGATGGGGTTTGCTTCATGCAAGATTTTTATTTAATTATGTTAAGCCCCGTTTAAAGTAAATTGTGCTCGGTTTAACCTCATTGAAGTTTTACATGACAATATTCCCATATACCAAAGTGGAGTTTTAACTTAAATGAATCATGGACTTTATCTCGTGACTTCGCAACATTTTGCGCTTTGGTATTTTTCTCGCTTTTGTTTTCTCGTGAAATTTCCCTAGGTCTATTCTTTTGTCTTGTTCACTGCTTTCTTACCTAGAGTGTCCGGAGATAACCTACGAACGTCATGCCGTAAGGAATTTGCCACATGAGGTCCGGTTCTCTCTAAAAGATGAAGTCATGCACAAAAAGGCCTCTTCTAGCAGGTCAAATTTTTGGGAAAGGAAGGTTTTGGTAGAAGCAGTGGTGGGAATTTTGTACCTACTTGGCAGGGCACTTTTTCCCATTGGAGCAAAGTCACTTAAGTCATAATGGAAAAATTAGAGGCAAGAACAGAGGGAATTTCTTACCCGCCTTGTAGCGTAAAAATTCCATTGTGAAATAAAATAAAATAACTTAATACATTGATGAAAATTTCTTCCCACCTTGCAGGTAAAAATCTCATTATGGAAGTCAATTAGCTTAAGTGGACCATTGATTTTGGGAGCTGCGGTGCAGGTCAATAATCCCATTAAAAATTGACTTTTAAAAATAAAAATCAATCATGTCAAAAAGTGCGACCCCTTTTCGAATATAAGAATAACTTTAATTGCATTTATTAAGTGTTTATATTCCTAATTTTGATGCCTAAGCATGAGGAAAAGTCAACGCAGGATGACAGGATAAAAAAATTGAAATAGAATGCTAAAATTAAATAAAATTTAGTTATTTAATGTAACCCTCTCTCATGAAAAAAGTGCGACCCACCTAGAGGAGGAATAATACTTTTTAAAGTATTAATCGACGGAATTAATTCCTATTTTTGGCGCATGAAGTCAAAGCATAGTGTGAAGTCAAAGTAGACTGGAAGTAGAAAGCTAAAATTAAATAAATTAAATTATTTAATGGTAGCCATGAGCATACACAAAATAGGTGCCCAAATTGAAGAGAAAAACATGATTTATAATTAATTAATTGCCGGAAATAGGAAGGGCGATTATTAATTATAAAATGATCAAGATTATATAAGCATGGGCTACCATATTAATGGAGTTATTAATTCTTTAGCAAAGGAGTGCAACCCAAGCAATTTTGGCGCCCAAAGAAGGAGGAATTTTGCTCAGAAAAAGGTGTTTTCACCGCGTAAAGTTTCAAAGTTTAACGCCTAGGTTCAAGGAGCTTGATTTAAGTTTGATTAATTGTCTGCATAGTATTACAGGTGCCCATGTGAAGTTACAAATATTTATGTTTGTTATGCATGCAAGCAAAGCCTCAAATTTTAGTGCAGCGGGCTTTATATGCAAATTTTTATGATAAAAAACAAGTGTTTATGCTCCGGATTTCGCTTTATCCGAATTAATTGTAGGTATTCATTACAGAACTTATATAATTGAAAGGGAGCTTAAATCAATGTCCAATACATAGAATATATCTTCCGAATCAAGAAATTCTCAAGTCTACACCAATTGTAAAGAATTTCGGCCAAATAAAGAGAAAAAGAGTCGCTTTCGAGATAAATATTGCTTTGGCCATGGAAAAGAGGGATGAAAGAGAAGCTCAGTGGAATCACGCATAGCTTCAAGATTTGCTCAAGTCAATAGGCCTAGATCCAGATCCAGATCTCATAATCGCAAACGCTTCTGCCAAAAATTCATCCTCTTGTTTCTGACGCAACTCGTGTAGAAGTCGGTGTATGGAGAATTCCTTCCGGGATCTTGTGCACGTGCTTCCAATCTTTCAATTGAAGCCTTCATTGAATTTGCATTCGCAAGTGCTTTCAAGAATTTTTAATTGCTCGTATGCAATTAAAAATAAAAACGATGAGCTATTTACAAAGAAATATCAGACCGATGCAGTGTAATCAAGAAGAACTAAAAAGCTTCAAGGATAAGAAGGAAGACAAGGCAAAGGCAATACCCGCAAGAAAATCACAAATCACTTCCGATCTAGCTAATGCCTGCATCCAATTATGTGAGAATAAAGGACAAAAGAATCACCGTGCATGCATAATATGAAAAAGGACAAGACTGTAGCTTTCCTCTTTCTTCTTATTTCTCTTATTTCCTACGACAAAGTAATTGAGCGATCAATTAAATTATAAAACCTTAGTGATTAGTTTAAAATTCATTACTTGAAGAAGTCAACTACTTGGAAATAGATCGCAGACATGCAAAATAGAAGGTTTTATCTTCGCCCAAATCATGCATGCCATGCAAAGAGGAATTCCAGAGGGATATTGTCGATGTTTCAAGACCCACCCATTCAATTACATTGCATGTAAACTATTAGGCAGACTGAGACTCACCTCTCAGTGAGTGGAAATGGAATTTGTCTTGTTTTTCTTCCAGTTCTTTCTGAGAAATGCATTAAAAATGCACAAAAAAATGGTTACATAGCTAGTTCATTGGTCTGAATTTAACATCATTGTACATCCCCATTTTGATTATAGATTAAATGTTGAGTATGTAGTAACCTTGTTAGATATTAGACACACCTCTTGGGCAGATGCAGTCCTCGCCACCTAGTTCCATGGAACCCTTGACCGAGATGGTCTGTGTAGGATTAGACCAGGATTCTCCATGGCCCTAGAAGATAAACACCTAGATAAAGCATGGGTACTATGTATACAAGTACTTGGAATCGATATGCTACACAAATTTCGTTTACACAACCATGGGATGTCGCTCCATTTACGAGATATGTAAACACACTAGGGATGGATGCCCCGGTTCACTCACAGCCAAAGATTCCCAGAGGGATCGAGGCACCTTCTACAGTGTGGAAAATACCTAGAAAACTTGCCAGATCAATGGGTAAATGATTATCCATCAATCCAAACCATGGTTAAAGGAGCACCCTACCGTAGGGATAAACTGAGTACCTTACCAAGCCTAAAATATTTTAAAGCAGTTTCAAAGCGGCATGCACCATGCAATCAACCTAAAACCCCACATAGCTTATCCTCTATTTATGAGCCAAGTAATCCAAAAAAGCCTACATCTCGCCACCGCCAAGTCTTAAAGCCAACTTCTACAAGCACAACCTGAAATCGTAGCACAACATGGACAATGCGTATCCAAAGAACTAAAATTGGCTTCGGACGATCCTCGACCACAAAGACGGTCGAATATAAGATCGGTTCAAATACTAGACTTCATCCGCCTTACCCGAAAAGAACTTTATCCGAACAAATTGTCTTCTACAACCCCATCTTTGCAAGCAAGACAAATCCCAGAAGCCTTCCACCCAACAATTAAATTGGCAGTCTAGGTGGATGAACCAACAACAACCTGTCATAACCGACATATCCGAAAAGTAAACCATCTTGAGTCACAAGCCAAAGAAACTCACAACTAGTTGCAGACCTTACATGGATCCATAAACCATATTGCCACCCAAACCACTGAAAAACTCCATGAAATCCAACAGACCGCCAATACCATTTACCAAAATGTCTCTGCACTGTACCCCCAAATCAATATGGCCACTGTAACTCAAGAGGAAAGAATGGCAGATCTTCGAAGAAGATTCAAAGCATTAGCAGAAGAAAGAAGGCTAGCAAGAGAGTCAAACATCCAAGTCATCAGTATAGTGTCTTCACGAGAACCTCCGGCATTCCAAAATGCATGAGGGTGAAGCAAAAGAGAAACCAACTCCCAAGCCGGTCCCACTTGATACAAGTGCCTTAAATGTCCCCATCGATTCTCTTAGCCACATCAAGACAACACTTCGAGGAAAGCAGAATAGCAATCGGAGAGATGTTGACAACCCCGAACCAGAGGTCGAAGACCCGATTGAGGCAATGAGAGATGATCCTAGGGTACCCCTACCAGCACATGCTAACCCTAACTTCTCTCTGTACAAAATTGTCTTCAACATAGACAAAATGGATGGAGCCACAAGGAGAAGAAAATTAGAGGAATGGACAAACCAGCTTAGGAACATCATGGATCACAAAGGTTGGGACCCAGCAGCGACAATAACCTTTGCTACACGCAACTTCCAAGGAATAGTCCATGACTGGTGGACTCAATTGCCATCCACGAGACCTAATGGTTACAATGGTGGAATATTCAAAGATGATTGCTACACTCTCGAAACCATGGCTCAGGCAATACTATTTGAATTTTGCCCAAATGAAGCAAAGGACTCAGAAATGAAGCTCAAAGCCTTCATGAAATTGAAATTGTGTGACCTCAGCAAGTTTAATGACTACGTCACAGTAGCAAAAAACAACAGTATGCCATAGGAATGCAAGAATATGCATTAGCCAAGCAACACTTTCTGACAAGTCTCCCTAGGCCTATAGGAGAAAAGATTCTAAACATGTACGACATCCAAAACAAGACTACAAATGATGTCAAATGGCAAGATTGTGTATCCAATTGCAGGTTGGCAATCACGGACCTATGCATCACTACCAAGACCTATCATGACCTTTCCAAAGGTAAATTCAAGAAAAGTGACTGTAAATGTTTCCCTTTGTGTGTTGATTTTGGTTGCTCTACCCAAAAACAACACAAAAAATCTCAACTAGGGAAAAATAAAGGAATGTTCCTCAAAAGGTATAGACACTCCTTTCGAGGGTCAGGAAAACACTACTTCAGCAAAAGGTTAAGCACAAGCTAATACCGAGAGGGGGTGAAACAATATTATGATATTCTTTTAAATTTAACACTTAATCTCAGATTTGTAATCAAAATTAAGCAAGCAGTTTCTCAAAGGAAAATTCAAGAAGAGGATCACAAATGAATATATCAAAAACAATCAATGAATGCAAACCAAACCAACACACCGCAAATGACACAAATTTATGTCGAAACCCTTTCAGGGTCAGAAAACCACAGAGAAAATCTTCTTTATTATATTTCTCAAATGTTTTTAGGCACCAACCTACAGGAGACACCAATCCCCAAGTTACAATTTTGTAGGCACCAACCTACAGGAGCACCAACCCTTTTTTCTAAGCACCAACTGAGCAGGAGACACCGATCTCTTCAAATATGAAGGCACCAACCTTCCTTATGAAAACAAACTCCTTCCTATCTTTTATGTTGTTGTTGCTTCAACAGATGATAGAACAAAAATGTTGCTAAGAATATTCTTCCGATTTATTTCAGTCCCTTCACATATCTAAATCGTTACAACTCTTCATTAAAAATAAATCGCCCTTCACTCCTTTTTATATTTGATATTCTCGCTCTTCTTCTTCTCTCCCTTAAACTTGAATGAAGCACTCAAAGTACTTGCCTAAACCAAATGATTCCATCTCCTTATATATGCTTCTCATCCTTTCGAAAAGACACATCGCTCCAACATACACAACTTTTCCATAAACACAACTTAATTAAGTGCATTAATCGGCTAAAACCAAAAAATAATTAATGCAGCCCATAATTATTAAATGCACATTAAACAATGCGATTAACCACTTGATAGAGCGTTGCCCCTCCTTAGACAAATCATTATTATCATTAAATCATTTATCACCATCATTAAATCTTCTTTTTAACCATAAAACATGGCATACGAACACCTTAAAATATTGATATCTCTCTCTTATGTACAGCTTGTGTATATCTCGCTTATAACATGATAATCCTTATGCAAAAACGTTTATTTTCATGTATTTAAACTTTCGCTTTATAGCCTTCATATTGTTGGTTATTTCCATTACTTTCTACCATTTCCGTCAAAATCCATCAGAGTTCCATCAACTTCCGTTACACAATTCCGTTAACCAAAATTACCTTAAATGGAGTAGCTTGTTTTATAGATACATCAATGATTAAGCCTTTGACATCAATGACAATATTTCCAACATAAAAGGTTCAAGAAAAGAAATATCAATAAAGAGAAATGCTTCTTATGCAAGAAGCCTAGCCACTTTGCTAACAAATGCCCCACCAAGTCTTCAAAAGTACGGTTCTTCTACGAAGACCCTATCAACCAAGAAAACTAGGACTACATCCCATCTGACGTCGAAGTTGACTTTGAAAATGGTGACTACTATGAACTAAGGACAGATGATGGTTATAGTTCAGATGACTCTGGAGAAGAATGCAACTCCTGCATAAAAGGATTGTGGGAACACCTCCCACCGAAAAACGTGTCCTACCATCAACAGTTCCAGATGAATGGTTGTTCAAAAGACAATCATACATAACAGAAGAGCTACGACATGCCTACTCCATAGAAAGCATCCAAAGCCAAAACACCATCAAAAGTGACAGCCAGAACCTTGTCATCATGCAAGGACTATACATCAAGGGTTTTGTCCATCTACCCAACACCGCAACATATCCTCTTACCTTCATGGTAGATAGCGGTTGTTCTAAAATGTCACACAAGGAAAGGTCCTCCCATCCCACTTTTGACTAAAGTTGCCAAAACCACTATATAGCTATGGACTCATGAACCAAGAAACAAAATGTGAATATTATGCCCCAAATGTTCTAATCTACTTCAACAACTATGTATACCGCATCACTTTCTACTAAGTATCAAGGACTCACTCATAAACTCGTCACCGGCCAAGCGGTTCCATATCTCTCTAACAAAATACATTGTTAAACCCAACAAGTGTATATCATTCCTTCATAAAGGATGCCTAAATGAGGTGCACCTAGAACCGTTTAGCTCGTGGTTATCCTTTAACCAAGAGCCACTAGATTCATCAACAGATATCCACGACATTGTGGAATTTTACAAGATGAGAGACAAGAATAAAGTTGAGAAAAAGGAACTATTCCGGAAGTCCAAAATTGTTGTCTAGGTTATCATTCCAGAAAATGATCACCCAGTCGTAGAAATAATCAAGAAGGATTGTTGCAATCTCAATCCACAACAGTTTTGGCACAAGAACATGAGGACATATGAGATCAAGACAGAACCAGAAAATATGCCTATGAAAAGCCAAGGCCGGTTCTAGAAAGAGATTTACCTAACATGATCCAGAAATAGCAAGCCTACAAGAAATGAATGTTATAGAACCTGCCCAATCTCCATATTCATGTCCAACATTCATGGTCAACAAGCATTCTGAGCAGAAGAGAGGCAGAAAGTGTATGGTCATCGACTACACAACACTCAACAAGATAATGGTTCCTTTCCATTATCCAATTCCACACAAGGACAAACTCCTTAAACGAATAGCACACGAATGACGTATACTCAAACTTTGACTCGCAAAAGTGGCTTCTACAAGCTCAGACTCAACCAACCCTGATCATGTTGAAAAGATGGCCTTTTCAACGCCCCAAGGCCACTACCAGTGGCTAGTTATGCCTTTCGCCTCAAAAACGCCCCAAGCTACTTCCAGGAATGGATGGACTCAATTTTCAGACCTTTCTACAAGTTCATAGTTATCTCCATTGATGACATCTTGGTCTTGACAAGTCAATAGAAGAACATGCGAGTGCACCTACAAGTGTTTCATGATTTGATCAAAGAAAATGGAATAGTTATGTCGAATCAAAATGGAAACATTTAAGACAGTAAATTCACTTTCTTGAGATCCAAATTAAGTCAAGAACAATCAAACCCCAATCACATGTGCTAAGTTTTGTCACTCGTATCCTCCGACAAAATTACGTAAAAAAAAATTACTACAAATTACTCTGGCAATTTAAATTACATAGCTCCTTTTCTCCAACATCTAGGAAAATACAGGCATCTCCTAATGAAGCACAGTGCGGTGAAAAAAAAGCACCAAAATGGACTCACAAGACACAATGAAAATCATTCAGATTCTTTACTAGCGCAGGGTATTATTAGAAATCCAACCTGACAACTCAGAATCCATAGTGCGCTATGCTAATGGTACATTCACAGACTCAGAATGGAACTACGACATCACTGAGAAAGAAATCCTTGTCATCCAGAAATCACTCACAAAGATACATGTACTTCACGATAAAGTTTGTAGTTTGCAAGGTGACTACCGAAATCTTGCAGGTTTCCTCCAAAACTAACTCACCACTTAGTAGCAAGAGAAAGGTTATACAGATGACAACAAAAATTGTTAGAATTTCAGTTTGACGTTGAGTATGTAAAAGGTGAAGAAAATACTCTAACAGATGCACTAACAAGAGAATATGTTATCTTAAAAATGTTTTCTATCATATCGTAGGCTATAAAGAAATACAACTTCTTCACAGACACCTGAAATGGCATGAACTTCCAGGAGGGCCTCTATCCATGGTTCTTGTAGGCATCCTGAAATGTTATTATGATCAGCTATGTGGTCCGATATTTGGGAACAACCCAGATGAGTATGTGAATGCAGAATATAACTACCAGACCGGAGCAAATACGGATGGTTAACCTCCTTGCTTCCAAATTGGAACAAAGACTACAAAGAACTATGCAACATGCGACTAGAGATGACATATCGTGGAGTATTGTCATATCCACTAGCTACTTAGATCACATCGAGTAAAATACATCGATTCTACATGCCCACATATGGATCTCCATCACCATGGTATATGATATTGTTCCATATCTACAAAATGATATTATAGAGATATCTACAAAAGAACAACGTGCTTGGACATAACAGTAACTCCAATCATCAAACATTGGCCAAATTTCTAGGATATAATTCTCAGAACCAATGTTATCTACGCAACACAGGAGTGCGACATGAAATTGTTTGCAAAAATGCTTAACTACATCAGATGGGACACAGAAAATCCGATATATCTCCAAAATGGACAGCTAAAGATATCAGGCCACAAGGTAGACCGTTGGTATTAGAGTGGATTGAACCCCCAGATCCAAATAAATAATTGGGCAGTTAGCTCAAAACAGTTTCTTGTAGATCCCCACAGATACATTGAAAATGACACAGTATATGACAGGAATGTGGCCAAACTACACTACGAGCTGGCAGCTCCGGATAATAGATCACAACTTGTTTTCGAACAAGGCTACATCAACGATCCAAAAGAAATTAGCAAAGTGATTACGAGCAAAACGTAAATTATGACCACGATCATGATTGGCGTGATCCACCCGGTCTTTGATCGATGGAACCACCACTAAGTCAAAGCAACTCATCACTACATTCATTGAAGGGCGAGCCACGATCGACATAGACCGCAGCCGTGTGAGAATAAGGAAAACTGCCGAGACTCGATCCCATAGCGTGGATCGGAAGACAATGGGGGCCATGATGAGTGCACAACTCATAATGTTGCAAACATCTTAGTACTTTGTATAACGCAGACACCCCTGGCCCACAAATGTAGGAAGGACCCGTCTTTTCTTACTTTGTGTGTATGTGTGAATAAAAGGTGATGTAGACACCCATGGCTAAAAACCAAGAATGACACATCATATTATACTTGCGAGAACATTATGAATACACGAGACACCCTTGGCTAAATGACAAGAAGGACCCGTCATAATCCTGCTTTATGTCATGTCATAGTCCACTTTATGTCAACAGAATATAATGACGCAGACACCTCTGACTAAAAGTCAGAAAGGACCCGTCATAATTCTGCTTTATGTCAAGTCAGAGTCTACTATGTGTCAAAATCTACTCATGAATTTTTATTTATCTTACAGGGTTGTTGGTGACCTTCACGCTGAGAACCACTTCCACTTCCTATATAAGGGCACTTCACCCTCCATTTTGGGAGGAGGAACCGAAGAGTTCAAGAAGCCTTAGTAGGTGTGCAAGAATATTGGTCCTGTGAGGAATATTGTAATAGCCTAGTTTGAAGTTAATAGAAGCCTAGTGAAAGGCCCCTCTGTGAGGTTTACTCCATGTCTGTTTGCCTTATGTCTATTACGTAGCCACGTAAGCTCTCTGTAGCGGTTTTAGTCTCGATCCTGCACTGACTTGAGGATCTTTGACGAGTTTTCCTGCGTGGATTCCTAAGTCCCTAAGACGTCCCCTCGGCTCAATTATCTATGCATTGCTCCTTGCAGACTAGAATCACATGCGTCAAACCTATTAAACCCAACAAGTGTATATCATTCCCGAGTATATAGCTCTAATACCATTGGTTTTACGGTTTGCAAGCAAGACGGTTCTAGTCTACAAGAAGCAACACAAAGATAATCAAAACAAGGAGGTCCTAGGGACTTAGTAATCAATGCAGAGAAAACTCGTCAAAGATAACCATTTATGATCTGCAGGATCGGGACTAACCCGCAAGCAGAAAGCATACGTGGCTAACTAATAGGCATAAGGCAAACAAACATGGAGTAAACCTCATAGAGGGGCCTTTCACTAGGCTTCTATTAACTTCAAACTAAGCTATTACAATACTCCTCACGGGACCAATATTCTTGCACACCTACTAAGGCTTCTTGAACTCTCCAGCTTCCTCCTCCAAAATGCAGGTGAAGTGCCCTTATATAGGAATTGGAAGTGGTTCCCGGAGTAGAAGGTCACCAACGACCTGAAGACAAGTCAAAATCCATGAGTGGATTTTGACACATAGTAGACTCTTACTTGACATAAAGCGAGAATTGTGACTTGTCATTTCGACATTTAGTCGAGAGATGTCTGCGTCATGATATTCTGTTGACATAAAGTGGACTATGACATGACATAAAGCAGGATTATGACGGGTCCTTCTTGTCATTTAGCAACCGGTGTCTGTGTCGTAATATTTTGCAAGTACAATATGATGGGTCCTTCTTGGTTTTTAGCCAAGGGTGTCTACATCACCTTTTATTCACACATACACACAAAGTAAGAAAAGACGGGTCCTTGGATTTGTGAGCCAAGGGTGTCTGCGTCATACAAAGTACTAAAAAGTCTGCAACATTATGAGTTCTGCACTCATTAGGGTCCGCCATCCTCCACCATGTTGTCGTGATCGTCTCAACAATTTTCTTTACCCTTACACGGCCCATGGATCTATTCAATCCATGACTCGCCCTTCAATGAATGTAATGTTGAGTTGCTGACTTATTGGTGGTGCGGATGATCGGGGGTGGTGGATCCCACGTGATCTCGAGCCATAATGTGTGTCTCGCTCGTAATCATTGTTAATTTCTTTTGGATCGTTGATGTAGCCATTGTTCTAAAACAAGTAATGATCTGTTATCCGGACTTTGTCGAGCTCGTAGTATAGTTTTGTCACATTCTTGTCGTATACTCGTGTCATTTTATATGTATCTGTGGGGATCTGCAAGAAACTGCTTCAGGTGAACGCCCAATTATTTATCTGGATATGGGGGTGCAATCCACTCTAGTACTACAAGAGTTTGCCATGCGGCTCTAGTATCTTTAGGTGTCCATTTTGAGACCTTTCAATCTTCTAAGTCCCATCTAGTGTGGTCAAGCATATCTGCAAACAAGATCATGTCGCACTCCTGTGTTGAGTAGATAACATTGGTTCTGAGATTTATATCCTAGAAATCTAGCCAAGGTCTGATGATTGCGCATCTTGTTCTATCCAAGCACATTGTTCTTTTGTAGATATCTCTATAATATCGTTTTGTTGGGTTCATTGTTATGTAGACTGATCCACAGAGCTGATGGAACAATATCATATACCATGGTGATGGAGATCCATATGTGGGCATGTAGAATCTGATATATTTTACTCGGTGTGATCCAAGTAGCCAGTGGATATGGCAATACTCTGAATATGTCATCATGGTCGTCTGATGCATAGTTCTTTGTAGTGTTGTTCCAGCTAAAAGCAAGGAAGGTAACCATCTGTATTTGCTCCATCTAGTAGTTCTATACTCCATTCAAATACTCATCTGGGTTGTTCCCAAATATCGGACCACATAGTTGATCATAATAACATTTCGTAATGCCTACAAGAACCATGGATAGAGGCCCTCATAAGATAGCATATTCTCTGTTGGTGCATCTCGCTAAAGTATTTTCTTCACCTTTTACATACTCAACGTCAAACCGAAATTCTAACAATTTTTGTTGCCATTTGTATAACCTTCCTCTTCCTACTAAGTGGTCAACTTAGTTTTTGAGGAAACTTGCAAGATTTCTGTAGTCACTGTGAACTACAAACTTTATCGGTATAGGTAAGCTTTGAATACTTTGAATGATTTCAGGACGGCAAGGATTTCTTTCTCAGTGTTGTGGTAGTTTCGTTCTAAGTCTGTGAATGTACCATTAGCATAGCACACTATAGATTATGAGCTGTCAAGTTGGATTTCTAATAATACCCCACCCTAGTAAGAATTGGAGGCATCAGTATGGACCAACCAATTGTCTTGTCTTGGGAATGGTGAGTTCTGGAAATTGTTGGCAAATCTTCTTTATCTCTTGGACGCCACAATGTGCTTGTCAGTCCATTTTGGTGCTTACTTTTTCAGCATATCTATTAGGAGATACTGTATTTTCCTAGATGTTGGAAAAAAGGAGCTATATAATTTAAATTGCCCAAGAATTTCTATAGCTGCCTTTTATTTGTAATTTGGTCAGGATAAGAGTTGACAAAACTTAGCACATGTGGTTGGGGTTTGATTGTTCTGACTTAATTTGCATCCCAAGAAAGTCAATTTCTGTCTTAAATGTTTCCATTTTTTATTCTGACATAACTATTCCATTTTCTTTGACCAAATCATGGAACACTTGCAAGTGCTCTGCATGTTCTTCTATTGACTTGCTGAAGACCAAGATGTCATCAATGTAGACAACTATGAACTCGTAGAAAGGTCTGAAAATTGAGTCCATCCATTCCTGGAAGTAGCTGGGGGCATTTCTGAGGCCGAAAGGCATAACTAGCCACTAGTAGTGGACTTGGGGCATTGAAAACGTGGTCTTTTCAACATTATCGGGTTGGTCCCGCATCCGCTAGAAACCACTTTTGCAGTCAAACTTTGAGTAGACGTGGTTGTGTGCTATCCGTTCAAGGAGTTTGTCCTTGTGTGGAATTGGATAACGGAAAGGAACCGTTATCTTGTTGAGTGTTGTGTAGTCGATGACCATACGCTTTCTGCCTCTCTTCTGCTTAGAGTGCTTGTTGACCATGAATGTTGGACATGAATATGGAGATTGGGAAGGTTCTATCAGATTCATTTCTAGTAGGCTTTCTATTTCTTGGATCATGTCAGGTAAATCCCTTTCTAGAACCAGCCTTAGCTTTTCATAAGCATATTTTCCTGGTTCTATCTTAATCTCTCATGTCCTCATGTTCTTGTGCCAAAATTGTTGTGGATTGAGATTGCAACAATCCTTCTTGATTATTTATACGAGGGGGTGATCATTTTCCTAGATAATCTCGACTGCGATTTTGGACTTCCGAAACAATTCCTTTTTCTCAGCTTTGTTCTCGTCTCTCATCTTGTAAAATTCCACAATGTCGTGGATATATGTTGATGAATCTAGTGGCTTTTGGTTAAAGGATAACCATGAGCTAAATGGTTCTAGGCGCACCTCATTTAGGCATCCTTTATGAAGGAATGATATACACTTGTTGGGTTTAACAGTGTATTCTGTGAGAGAGCTAAGGAATGCTTGGCCAATGATGATGTCATCAGTGAGTCCTGGATACTGGTAGAATGTGATGCGGTATGCATAGTTGTTGAAGTAGACTAGAACATTTGGGGCATAATATTCACATTTTGCTTCCTGGTTCATGAGTCCATAGCTATATAGTGGTTTTGGTAACTTTAGCCAAAAGTGGGATGGGAGGACCTTTGCTTTTGCAACATTTTTAGAACAACCGCTATATACCATGAAGGTCGAGTCTACTTTGTGTCAAAATTCACTCATGGATTTTTGACTTGTCTTATAGGTCGTTGGTGACCTTCTGCTCCAGGAACCACTTCCACTTCCTATATAAGGGCACTTCGTCCTCCATTTTAGAGGAACCGAAGAGTTCAAGAAGCCTTAGTAGGTATCCAAGAAGATTGGCCCGTGACAAATATTGCAATAGCTTAGTTTGAAGTTAATGGAAGCCTAGTGAAAGGCCCCTCTGGCCTAGTATGTTTGTCTTATGCCTATAGTTAGTTGCGTATGCTCTCTGCTTGCGGGTTAGTCCCGATCCTGCAGATTAGAAACGGTTATCTTTGACGAGTTTGCCCTGCGTTGATTCCTAAGTCCCTAGAACTTCTCTGTGTCAATTATCTCTATGTTGCTCCTTGTAGACCGTAGATAACTTTGTGAGTAAAAAAGGCATCTACAGAAATTCCTGGGCAATTTAAATTACATAGCTCTTTTTCTCCAGCATCTGGGAAGATATAGGCATCTCCTAACAGACAGGCTGAAAAAGAAAGCACCAGAATAGCGTCTAGTTGGGGTTAGTCTCGATCATGTAGATCAAAACGGTTATCTTTGATTTAGTTTGCCCTACGTTGATTCCTAACTCCCTAGGACTTCCTGTCTCGGTTATATCTGCTTTGCTCCTTACAAACCAAATCCGTCCTCCGTTCAAACCCTCAACCCACCGGTATCACAAAGATCGCATTCATGGTCAAAGATAATTGTTTCGATCCGTAGGATTGACACTAACCCGCAAACAAAGAGCAAATGTTGCTAACTAATAGGCATAAGGCAAACAGGACATGGGGTAAACTATCCACTTTGAACCACATGTGCATGAGATGATCCAACTCGACAACGTAGAATCCATAGTGCACTATGCTAATGGTACATTCACGGACTCACGAACGGAACTACCACAACACTAAAAAGATATCTTTGTCAAATCCTGGAAATCACTTAAAGCATTCAAAGCTTACATGTACCCGATAAAGTTTGTAGTTCGCAGTGACTACAGAAATCTTGCAAGTTTCCTCAAAAACAAAGTTTACCACTTAGTAGCAAGAGGAAGGTTATACAGATGCAACAAAAATTGTTAGAATTCCAGTTTGATGTTGAATATGTAAAAGGTGAAGAAAATACTCTAGCAGATGCACTGACAAGAGAATATGCTATCTTAAAAATGCTTTCTATCATATCGCAGGTTACAGGAAATACAAGTTCTTCACCAACACCGGTGATTATATCATAATTTGGTCTAGATATAGATGTATATTTCCCCCAAGTTATATATACATGGTACATCATTGAGGGAGTGTCAACTATGTATAGTTATAACAATTGTAGCAGCCCTCCCCATTGGTCTCTTGAGAATAGGCATATATCATCACTATTCTCCCCTCTACTTTCCTCCACTCTTGTACATAGGATATGGGCCCATCTAGATTATATAGAATCACCCTTATTTTATGAAGAGTCTCATCCACCATTCCCTTCCCTTTTTATATGGGAATATAACATAGTGGCCCTCCACCCCCAGCTATATAGGGTAGGTCGTCGGCCCCACTCCCTATATGTTTGGCTATATAGTAGGTTGTTCCAGTGAGGTCCACCATAGGCCCTCCCCCACCTACATCGAGGCATTACCAACTCGACTATATATAGTCTATAGTTGTCGGCTTCTTGAGCATGAGCATAATGGTAGCCAATCTCATCGGCACCAAGTCATCCTTCTTCACCCCATCCTACATCGATGGGGTGTAGACCCGACAACATATAACATGTAGCCATCGACGTATTGAGCATGACCATAACTATAGACAATCACACCAACAATCTCCCCTATCTATATCTATATCTATATATGTATGTATACATATACATATATATGGACTATTGGCCCAACAAGACTATATATAGTCACCCTCCTTCCGTAGCTATATCTATGGATGGTCACACACAGCTTCTCTATCACTCACCCATAAAGGCCCTTTTGTCGATTAAGTAACTAAAAGTCATTTCACTGCCGACCGTAAATAGTCACTTTCTCCTTATCAATGGTTTTATGTAGTGAGCAACATCAAAGTAACTCTCCACTCCTTACTTCAATAGTATAATATGTATAGGCCTTTTGATTAGAGCATGTAGGCCAATATGTTTAGGGCAGATTGGTCATGAGTCGTTTAGATCAGTACTTTCAATTTGATTATTTAATTTAAGAAAAAGGAGATAACAACACTCATTCATGATATCACAACTATGGAAGCAAACTTACATTAATCACACCTAAAGGACTCCATTTTCATCCAAAATCTATTATATCAGCCTTAGTACCAACACCAAATCACCCTAATAACAAAAAAGTTCTTACATTGTGTGAGATCATAATGGTTCAAAGTCAATCCATTGCGAATGGAGAATTGCCTATGGAGATTATTCATAATTAGATATTTGCACAAGCGAGAATGGGTCGAATGCTCGCAATAATGGGCCAATCCATTGAGGAAAGAGAGATTTGCACAAAAAAGTGCAAATACATGTTTGATTACATATCAGGAAGTACCCTCTAAGGGCATATAATGTAAAATTTCTTGGAAAGTATTTCAACAATGATGTTGGAAAATGACCTTTCAGTCTTAATTCAAAAAACTACATCTAATTTTTTATGGAATGAAGTTATCCAATTACTCCTAAGACAAGATCAATTCACGATTTTACGCTTCAATGTGAATATTGCAAATTCATGCAAAGCAAAACATGAGATCAGTACCATCATGGGTCGAATTGTGCAGAAACAACATATATGCTCTTGATCAATACATAGAGGTGTGAGCATTGCAAACCGCTCAATAAATTTGACATGGCTTCCTCAAGTTTCTCTACCCTAGTGCATTGATCAAGTGCTCTCTTGTTTGTAGATGCCTTCTCCCCACTCATAGCCCTCTTGAATCTATTGATCGAGTGCTTCTATATAGCCATAGATTACAACAATCTCCTTTCGGTGGACAAGAGGCAAATATGGCTTTGGTTATATAATTTCTTTTTGGAGTTAGGTTGGTACACAATTTTTATGTTATGCTTTGTTGGTCGAGCCCTATCCCTATATGCAGAGCCCATTGAACGATAGCTTTCTAGATTATTTTATAGTATACTATAAAGAGACTCCTAATCTTCCCAAGCATAGCATCTAGATACTCCAATCAAATGAGTTGTTCACTATTGCCATATATAGAGTATGTTGAGGTCCTTGCCCCTCCTCCTCGGCCCCAACCATACCTTACAATATAGGGGAGGCGGGAGGTGGTCAAGTCCTCTTGTGTTGGTCGAGAGCTATATGATGTATAATACGTAGTAGGCCTTAGGAGAATACCAAATGTGTGTATACATATAAACACACTCCTACGCAATTATATATTAGTATAGGAGGATGTCGATGGAGTTCTCGACTATGACCGGATATAGCCACCCTCCCCCTTCACCTCCTTTTGTCCTTGTGAGGAAAACTATATATATTCAAGAATTTGTAATCTCTCTTCTTTGAAGGAGAGATTTAGTACCTTTAAAACACCCTACTTCCCGATGTTGGGGATCCTCGCCCTCATAATATATATATATATGGAATGAAGGAGGCTACTTTATATAAGCCTATCTTACCCTACCCTATATGTCTATCTTCATATGAGAGGGAGAAGAGAGTAGGAGAGTCTCGCCATGATGAAGGGTAGTAAATCTTTAAGCTCTCATGCCGATAAAAGGCCATTTGTGCACTCGACTACCTCGATTCTAGGGATGGGATTAAGGAGGTTAAGGATTGTCCTCGCTTTCATCTCCTCTAAATGAATATATAGCAATGGGGAGGCCCTTCATCCAAAGTGAACTTACTACTATAGATAGGAACTCACGTCGCAGTCGAGGGGGCTATAACCTATATGATGTCCCTCACCTTACCGATAGATATAAAGAGCTTGGCGAGTGCCTCGTATATAGATAGAGGCCATTGCACTGCACCGGAAAATGTCAAAAGTAATTTATGTGCTTGACCTTTAGGTCACGGGACTATAGGACCTCAACTAATGAAAGGAGGTCAAGGAAGATGAGGATGGAGATACCCTCGCCTCATAGCCCGACGTCTGAGGGGGAAACCTTCCCTTACTTTATTGACCTTTACCCTTATATATTTGTATATAGCTCTATCTCAAGGGAGGAGGACTAAAGGGTTTCCCCTCAAAAACGCCTTGATTGCACTCAACCCTAGAGGCAAGTGGTTGAGATATCTTATGTCGAGGGAAGCCCAACACTTTCGAAGACATCAATATGTCTCCTTCCTCCTCACCCCTAAAGCTATATATAGTAGGTTATTAGGGGAGTGCCTAAAGTTTCTTCATTTGGAACGAGCTCGACGTTAGTACAATTCCTCCAAGGAATTGACCATCGAAAGGGCCTAAAAGCATTTGATCGAAGTTGCCAACTACATTATATAGATGCTCTTTATTCTTGCAAGGTTTGTTATTTGTAATAAGCATGCCATTAGGAAAAGAGGGAAGGTCATAAATACCCTCAAGGCCCTATTTATAGTTGTGTCATTGTTTTGCAACAAGTTTTACATTTTAGCTTTGAAGGGCAGCCTTAGTTGAGGTAGAGTCATAAGCGTGAATGGTGTAATAGAGGGCGTTCTTGCACACTTCCTTAAAACAATGGATTTTCCCTTTTAGCTAGGACGGGTGGCCTTGGCTAGGGTAAAGAGTCATAAGCCGTGTGGGTGATAGAGGACAAGCTTATATGGTCATTAAAAGGCATATTGATTATCCGGAACTATAACTCCCCATATTCAAAATATGATTTTCTAGGGCACGCATGTTTTATAAACTTCTTGACTTTAAATTAGGACTCTATCAAGGCGTGTATATACATATAATGTGTGGGAAAACCAACACAAAGGGACCACAGGACATGGGTGCTCCCAAACAATCCCGAAAGAGAAAGGTGCAAGAACTATAAGGTACAAAGCTCCAACATAACCTTAACCATATGGTACAATTACGGAATATAAAGTAAAAATTCAAGAATATAGGGGAAAGAGAGAGAACGTGTGAAGAGGAAACAAATACTTGAGGCACGAGAAAATAGAGAAGATACTGATGAAAATCGAGAGGAATAAGTTAAGAAATAACCCAACTTCATTCCACACCCCTAGGCTTTCATATTTTGAAATCTGAAATTCAACACCATCACTGATTCTAAGGTTTTCCTTAAAACCCATTTTTGGTGCTTTATCATCACCATGACAAGTATCCCATCTTTTAAGCCGAAAGCCCACTTACAAAATGAATTCATGAAACTTATTGCGAGATGAAATTTTTAATATGACGTGGGATTATGCCCATTACTAAATGGAATGAATTCATGGCATAAATCTTGAAGAGACTTCGTTAACCTCGCCCATACCCATGAAACAACAACCCTCTCGGCCTATTACACCCTCAAAACCTTCTCCACAATCTCCACAACAATGGACCCATTTCATATATTTATGTCATACTAGTACTAAGTAAGTAAGCTCTTCACGCTTAAGCACATAATCTTATCCTACACCACAATTGTCGATTTACATGTATGCCTTGAAGTGCAAAATTTGATGTCCAATTATATTGAGACTACAATAGATGCATTGGGCATGTGACCAATAAATGCTTCACATTACACCAAAAGATCCAAAACTTGTTCGACAATGACAACATTATCATCATGAGCACATCTTTAAAAGAGATACCACACACAAATGATGACCACACCATCCAACACACACACATACACCCGAATGAATCTCTTGATACTATAACAACCGATGTCTATACCTCTCTCGAATCATGTAACTATACTTGATGAGGATCCCCAACAACTTGCCCCGTATACCAACAATCGCTCTTATGGAAGCCAAACGGCCACATGATTTTCCCCACGAGCATCCTACACATCTCTCTCATATTATGGGAGAAGATCATGGATTACTATACATACACCAAATGAGACATCATCTCTTTCTAAATGTGATACTATACCAAGTGATATTATACCATATAAACATATACGGTAGGAGGATATTAGTTTCAACAAACCTCTTCTTGTTATACAAAGTGACATACCATTTAGCACCAAAGACCATAATATCATTTCCTAATCTTATTGTCAACATAGACACCCTACTTCACCTTAAACCTCTAGTAGGGTGCATCCCTAGTTTTCATGAAAACCCATGGTTTGATACCTATTTGTATAAACAAATTCACAAATGTGCACTAGTCTCACAAACCCACTAGTAATACACTTCAGCATTAAACACACAATATTCACAATGTCTTGCACAAGTGCTTAAAGTACATTAACAATTATAGGGTACCAATGGTTGTTATTACATCATATAGATATACTCTACGACCATGCATGTTACCTTCCAAGGTATTACCTCATCACCTATACTCCAAGAGTAATGAAAACACCTCACCCATTCTATTTAATACCACATCAACAAACTAGGTAACCTCGGTCCTACTAAGATAACTCCATACACCATGACACCAATCATGCATATTCGGACTCAATCTTTGTGCCCCTTTTGTAAGCAAATTGTGTTCTTTAGTTGTGTGATATACAAAAAAACATATAGCAGCCATGTGAGCATGACCCATATGGGACACCAATTCAATACCTTTTCCCACCTTTGCAAGGAACACTCGTTTCTTGTGTTACTCATAACCCGTAGCTTCCCCGACGTTGCCACTCTAAGCATTGGTGATTTATGTTACCCTACCACACAAAATTATTTCTCTAATAATAACGATAATTATAGCTACTCTATCACATAAGATTATTTCTCCTATTAGTCCTTTGCAAAATATATATCTTGTACCCACAAATACAATACCTTTCCACTAGCATTCTTTCATAAGCAACCATGATTTATACATTGCTTCACACACATATCCTTCTACTATATGGCCACCAATGGCATTTGCTCTTACCACAATTATTTTTGACACTTTGTTGGCTAGTTTTATGCACACTTGAAAATCTAAGCATCATGAGATAAATCTCCCTCATTTACCGGTGAGGCTCCGTGCCTAAGATTTTGACAATTATATGTCCTAATATCTAATTGTTGGCATTACTTTAACTATATAGTTCATCTAATAACAAGGGAAAATTCAAATCTAGATCTAAGACCACAAATTGTTTATGCGAGATCTAGATCTAAAAAAAAAAAACAAATGCACCGTTGACACAAAGTTCTCCAAAAATCTCTTATCTATTCCTCTGCTTGCAGAAAGCTATCAGGGTTTCAACTCAAAGTTTGAAACACAAGAATGTTGATTACAAATTCCGATCCTTTAACCCGTAGGTTCTTCCTCTACTTATAGTGTGTAGAGGGGAAGTTACAAATGGAAAACTCGCAACTAAACTACAACATGAAGTAGGAAAGCGAACATTTGGCGATCATCTTCCTAGAATTCATCTCTTAGTGACATACATCGGAGTTTAAGCCAAATTTGTGCACATTTGTCACCTATCTTAAAGAATCTTTCCAAATAACTTAAAATATTGGTTTTTAAACCAATAGATTTAATCTTACATTTTCATCCTGGAACATAAAAAATAAGAGAAGAAATAAGAGAAGAATCAAGCTCTGCCAGCTGTAACAACTATATTTTCTTTTGGTTCTGATATTGAATATACTTGTCAAACATATAATTCAACATCTTCCCATCTATTCTAAGTTTTTAACAAGAGCATCTCTCTCGATTCTCGAATCGCAACAACCCTTTGGACAAAGTAATAGCATTAGCCTTGACTCTCTCTAAACCAGGGCTATATCGCTCAACATCTTCCCGAAGCTTTATGAGTCGCGATTGAATCCATTGTGAAAGGCATGGTGGCTTCATCAACTTCTTTCCGCATAACAAGAATAAATTCGTCATAGGAAGCGGTAATTCATCCGTAATGCTCTTTGGCACTTCTCCCATCTTACTTTCCGACAACCGCATCCTTTTCGAATGAGCTTGACGATCTCTACGCGGAAGGACCCCGAAATTTCTAACACTTCCCATTTTCCACCAATCCATCGGGCACAATCTACTCTTCTCTAAGCACGTCCATTGGCAACGAGTGTATCTTACCTAAACTATCCGTATCACTTTCACCCACTATGTTATCATCTTCTATCTCAGTGTTGTCAATTCCTTTAGTGGGATACGCCTGTGCATATTCTCCAATTCAGCTAGTATTCGTTCGAACTGTTGGGAGGAAATCAAGCTCATACTCAGAAAACATTTCAGCTTCAACCGCTCTGACTTTGTGGATGCTCTAGCAACTATAATAATCCACTGTGACAGGAAAGAAACTCGTACACTAGTGTCGATTTGATTGTAAGTCATGCATCTCCACGAGCTGTCTACACAACTCCATGACAACCCACTTGACATTTCGATACCTCGCAACTTTGTTGGTTCTCCCAAAAAAGTTACCCCGAGATAGGTGAAGTTTGTAAACCGGATGAAAATACAACCATGCGGGGATATTGCTTCCCAAGCTTCTTTACTTACCCTGTTGGTCTTGAGATTACTATTTAATTTGCAAATGAATTCATAGAAAGAACCCGTCGTTGACCGCTTTGTAATTTTTGTGGCATTCAAGAAGCGTCACAATCGTGGGAAACACTAAAAATAGGATCTTTCACCAAGATCGCCCCATCTATCCAAATTGGAAAATATACTCCTGAGTTGCTCAATGATGTTGTCACTAATGATCTCTCGCCATCGATGATCTTTGTCCATTGATTATCGAATCATCTCTGTTGATCTCGATACTCCTCACGACAACATACATACATGATCGAAACTTCGAGTATTGGCTTATCTACTTATCCTGCGCAAAACTCTTTAGTAATATCATTCACCTCCTTCACCACGTTGGATCGCAAAGAGTCCTCGGAACTTTGATGGGGACACGGGATTCTTAATATATTTGTTATTCATTATGCCCACGCAATTTGCTTTGTGTTTCTCCCATTTGTTGCCTGCATCTAGCATGTTAATTGCAATCACCACAATTCGTGTCGGAATCTTCATACAATAATGGATAAACTATGCATCCAACCTACTAATTGTCTTTTCCCATGACATCCCGTATTGTTCTAGAAAGAGGATGATATGATCTTGCACACTCCATGACAAATTCAAGCAAGTGAGCTGTGATTGGGAATGTTGATGCTTAAATAATTCCACTATTTTTCATTGCCCGCATGAGAAATGTCTTTCCGGCCGTGGATCTTTCAATTATTTTGGAAATGGGTTCCGGGCCTATGTCTGTGTCATTGATATCAGCAAATCTGGAAATTATGCATGATTCTGTTGATCCTTCACTTTCATCACGCTTCATCATGGTTGAGCAATCTTTATCTGTTCTTTTTCTTTTAATCCTTCCAAAAAATTTGTATACTCTGGATCAATTCATGCAAATCTAGCAATTTCTTCATATTCGGAAGATATATTCAATGTACGATATTGATTTGAACTCTCTTTCCCCTGTATAAACACATGTAATTAATACCTACAATTATTTCGAGAAAAGATGGAGTCCAAAGCATGAATATTTGATTTTTGTCACCAAAAATCTACATAAAAACCCCATTGCGCTAAAATTTGAGGCTTTGCTTGCATGCAAAGCAAGCATAAATATTTTTAAAATTCACTTGGGCACTTATACCAACATGCAAATAATTATCATGGCACAAATCAGGCTATTTCAACCTAGGCACCAAACCTTGAAACTTACGCCAATGAAAAAAACCTTCCGATTCACAAAACCTCATTTCCTTGGAGCCAAAATATGCCCGGGCTGCATCCTTGGCAAAAAGAATTAATTGTTTGTTTATTATGGCAGCCCATACTTATATAACCCTCAACATACTATTTTTAATAATTTCCCTTCCTACTTCTAGCAATTTAATTAATAAACAATCATGTTTATTCACCCAAATTGGGCATCCAATAATGTATGTTGCTTTGTCGCTTTTAAATAAATTTATTTTATTTATTTTTAGCATGCATCCTTTAGATGTCTTTGGCTTGACTTCTTGCTTTGACTTTTCATTCATCTATGGCACATAAATTAGGCAAAAAACTATTAATAAATAGCATTAAAAGCATTGTTTAATGCCTAAATGGGTCGCACTTTTTGGCAAGGTTGATTTCTAAAAATAAGAAGTCAACTGTGATGGGATTCTCTACCCGCACTGCAGCTCCAAAATTCCCTTCTTTCACTTAAGTTGTTTGACTTTTATAATGGGAATTTTAACCCTGCAAGGCAAGTAAGAAATTCTCGTCATGCGCCACTACCAAAAATCCCATTGCAGCTTACATTCATTCATTCCAAAAAGTGTGACTTGCATGGGAGAGGCTTTTTGTGCACGACTTCATCTTTTTTGGTCAGAAGTTTACATTTTGAGGTTGATTCCTTTTGGTGCTGCGTCAGTAGATGATCTCCAGACGCTTCAGGCAATTAAACAGACTGTACTGGACAAGGAACAAACCTAGGGGAATTTCATAGAGACATTGCAGAGAAAACCAAAGAAAATGCAAAAGAAATAAATAAAATCTAAAAACGTGCTAGAAATTGCAAACAAGACTCGAATTCATTCCCAAAATAACCCCTATAGAGATGTGTGAATACTGGCATGGAAAATATCAACATGATTCAATCGAGCACAATTTACTTCAAGCGGGCATTAATTATTTTATAAATAATTAAATAAAAATTTCCCGCAATCAAAACTTGACAGTGAGAGGATAAAATGAGTTTGGGCATCTAGGTATTCGTCGAAATTGGCTCATATGATTCACTGGGAATATCTTAACATAATACAGACATCTTCTAGCAATAAAAACACGAAAAGACTTGTTATTTTAAAAGAACGAAAAAAAAAAATTCAAATGGGTAGTCCCAAATTTCGAGGTTAAATCTAGGGACACCGCACTTGCTATATAATCCATGACTAGGGAACCCAACGATGCAACACACTTAAGAGATTCAATTTGACTATTTAAGGAAGAACTATTACCCGAACCCCACCTCATTTCTTCTATTGTTAGAGCTCACGTGCACAAGACACTAGTACAAATCCAAGTTGGTACTTTTACTCATATCATTCTCTCATAGTAAAAAAGAAAAATAGTATAATAAGGCAAAAATAGAAAACCAAGACTTAAATGTGACTTGCTCATCCATTACCTGATTTAGACATTGTGGTTATTCAAGTTTAGCACATTACATGCCCTATATCATTCTCGCACTTTCTTCTAGTAAAATAATACAATTGCACATACCCTTAATCCATGGAAATTATATACACCCTTTACTTTTGTAAGCCTTATACCGAGAGGCAACCCACCGTTGCCGCATACTTGCACCGGGGGACATCTTTCACATAAGGCATAATTATATCATATCTTTCACACTTGGTAGCTTTTTATTGTCCTATACCCAAGCGGATACCTTCCATATTGGGGGCATATCTATACATGTTTGCTTCTTTGCCTTGATTTCTCTATGCATTTGTATGCTCCATGCACTTTTTTTTTTTTTATGTCATTGCTTGTTTTATTTCTCTATGTATTGTATGCTCTATGCTCTGTTTGCTCTAGACTATTGTATGTTTTATGCTTTACGCACATGTCGATTCTATGCTTTGTTAGCTCTTTGCCCTCGTCTACTTTTATGTGTTGTTTGTTTCATGCCATTGTATGCTTTATGCACTCGTTTGTTTTATGTCATTATATGTTATATGCTTTGTTTGCTCTATGGCATTGCTTGTTTTATGCATTAGTTTGGCAATATTTGTTTGCTCTATGTTCGCTTAATTATAAGTTACGCCCGTCACCCATATCGTTTATTAGACACATTTATTGATTGGAACGCATCTCTTATGACATATAGCTTGACACACATGTCGCTTGAGCTATATTATTTAGACACACATTGCTGATGACAAATATTGTGTATTGCACCCATTATTTAGAACACATGGTTTATGGACACATTTTCTCATAGCCCCCGTAGAAACTTGCTCACAATAGATTGATTCATACATATCTTGATCTAGACACATTTTATCCTAGCACATTGATTGATACATATCTTGATCTACATAGTTGCTTTGATAATACATTGGTTAACACATATTTTTATCTATACACACTTTGTCATAATACATTAATTGATACGTCTCTTTGTTTGCACACTTGTCTCATGGCACATTGATTGACATGTGTTTCGCACATGCAACTAACTACTACTAACATTGGTCAAGTCGTTATGTCTTGTCAGTTATCTTTATTTTATGGCAGCAATGTCATGTTATGTCGTGTGTCCCAATGGATCTATTAGGTATCGAGTTATATGTCAACATACATGCTACTCTACCATCCACTCTTAGCTATTGATCTCTATGGATTATTGGTTATGCTTACCATGTTGTTTACATTTGAGATGACATATATTACTTGTTCTCTAATGATCATATCTGATGCACATTGCTTATATCACCATGTTTAGCTTACATGTTATCTATGATTCACGTCCAAGATGCTTTGGTATATACTCTTTTGAGCTAAGTGATACATTACAACATCCCTCATCATGTGAGTTCTTCCAATAATTCACATAAATAATGGCCACAATGCCACAAAGTAAACATTGTGATGGTATTCACACAAATTATACACATCTATTCAAGAAATATTATAGGTTTCATTAAATTTTACATGGATTTGGGATGGTCCATTATTACACATCATGGGTTTTATATCATATATACACCAGAGACTTGGGATGGTCCATGCCTACAAATAACCGGTTCACACATGACATATATCATATTTACATGGACTTGGAAGACAAGTTAATCTCACATATCCATATTACACACAAGGAAAAACCGTCCATCAAGCACAAAACCACCAAACAATACGGTCTTGTTGGCATGTAAAATGTCTCGACATTTTACTTGACAACCCTATGAAAATTTTTGTCACTTTTTGGTCAAGTGGGTCAAAATTGCCAAATTCACTCTTTTGAAAGGTTAACTTCGAGAAAGGTTTTGAGAGCCTCGGATCGTTTGGTGCCAAGATTAGAGTCAACAAAAGGTCTCGAGTTTTCTCCTTGACAGTATGGTTTATAAGAGATTTTGTATGCTTTGAAGTGGTCTTGGGAAAGCTTCCTCTCTAAGCGCTTTTTGAGGAAAACGAGTATGTGAGCACTATAGAAAGGTCAACTTAAGGAAAGGTTTCGGAACTCCATGTGGTGTTGGGAATACAAATAAGATCAATGGAAAACTTACATGCTCTACTACACAATGGAATATGTCGACAAGGTTATAAGATTATAGAAAGTGAAACCTTCCAAACGTTGAAAAAGGGTGGTATTTCCAAAAAGGAAACTTGCATTGAAGATTTAGGGCACCTCGAGCGGAGCTAGGAGCCTAACAAAGGGAAAAATTGAATCACATTGAACCCCCTCCATGACCCATGTGTTAGTTCGGTTCATACTTGTCTCGAACTCCTACAACAGCTTTACCTCACCGGCGCACATTCCTTCACAAATGTGGTAAATTGACTAAAAATTCATGAAGAACTATTTTTAATATTTCTAAATGCACTCATCGGATTAGTTGGCTTATTTCCCACAAAAAAATCATATATTATATGCCCTGAAATGACAAAGTTTGGAACACGAGTCAAAAAAAGCACTTCGCAATGTAATTCTTCGTTGAGCTGGTGTCATCCCATTAGTGAGTTTGCCCTTCTCCCATTGGCTGCACATTATAGAGCCCCCTGAAGCATATCACTCATGTTCAAACATCACCTTTCTCCTCATGTGCACCTCCCCATTCATGGAGGGAGAAAAGTTAAGTGATGTGCAAAATATGATGCATGGAACCTCCCAAACCTCCTCAAGTGCCCTCTTCCTATTGGTTGCAATTTTTTCGCCTTACACATGGAAGCTTGCAAACCTCTGGTCTTGTACATACAAGCTTACGCACCCCTAGTCATGCACAAACATGCTTACACACCTCTTGGTGCTCCATTGCAAGTTCGGTGCTTTCCGCTTTACTCCCCCTTGCATTTGCACTTGCATTTCAAATCTCTACTTCCCGCAAAAACGAAGGGTCAATTGCAGCATATATGAAATGGCCAAAAAGCGTGTTTTTCCACCTCTCATGTCCACCAAAACCACTTTTGTGCCCTAGCTTGCTCAAACCTTGTTTTGCTCATATCTCTTGATTCTTTGGTTGAATCACCCTAAAATTTTGAAAGCAGATCCTCCTCTTCAAAATGGCTTATGGTGGAGTAGATTATTTTCCATGATCTCTTGAAATTTTCAATTATTAGAACCCCAATTTGCAAAACCACTAAAACTTGAATTAATCATTGCTTGAAAACCACACATAGGAAAATTTAGAAACTTTGCCAATGATCTCTCCTTGCAAAAGCCTTCATTTTGAGCTATTACTCACGTGCTAAGGTGAAGAAATTCATGAGTTATGAGTAAAACCATTTTTGCCTCCAAAACCACCTTCGTGCCCTAGATTTGCAAAATCTTGTTTTGCTCATATCTTGAGCTCCCATAGTCAAAACTTCTTGAAATTTTGCCCACCTCTTCCTCTCTAAAATGCCTTTTTTTTGAGCTATCACTTGGGGGATATCATACCGAGGTTTATGTTTTATTCAAGGAAGAATGTTTCAGCCAAAGAACTCCATTAAAACCATTGGCTTGACTGAAAATTGTTTTACATTTTTCTAGTGACTCAATGAAGCCAAATTGCCTAAAATTTGGAGCAAATTTTCCTCTTAAAATAAATTTGCATTTGAGCCATATCTTGCATGATTATGTGGAGTATTTTTGGAGATATGCAAGACTAAGTTTTCTCTCAATATTTTGCCCGTTTCTTTGAATTTTGTACTTTCCCGTTCATCCGAATGAGAGAATTGTCTAAAGTTCGGGCATCACTTCCTATCGGCAATATCTTTCAAATAAATCCATTCTCAAGTGATTTGGATGACTTTTTCATCAATAGCAATCACATCCATGTGGCAACCGAAAGCATAATTGAAAACCATTGAAGACACCTGGATAAGAAGGAAAATTCATTTGTTAACTTGAGTTAGTGTGCACAGGAGGGTTGCTGAGGCATGAAACATCTAGTTGAATCAATTCAAGGATTGTTGTGGTGTATTCTTGATCTCCTCACTACTCTCCTTTCAAGAGGCATGAAAGGGAGTGCTTGTATTCTTTAAGAAAACATTATACATTTTGACGAGGCTTGGTGTCATCTCACAAAGAGTTGTTTCCATAAAGAGGGTTGTTATGTTGCCGAGAAATTCTTACGAATCTCCAATACTAAAAATCCAAGAGACCTCATAGTTACCAAGTCTGGGCATGCACTGGTGTGAGTGCATCCTCATCATGATCGCAAGATGAGTGTTTGCTCATGTGAGATACAAAGATCGTAATTTTGACAACGATTTGATTTGTGCATCCTACCATTGCTCACAGAGATGAACAATGGAAAGAGAGTTTTGCAAGCATGACCGAAGATGATTAGTCGGGATAAGATGTGGAACATCGTTTCCAGTCCAAAAACACATGCTCAAGTCGATCAAAGAAGTAGCCAAGCAAGATCCTATGCGGTTGCTGACATTCATCTCTACAATGAAGGGAGAACAAAACTGCATCTTGCAACATCTTTTTCGATCACGCCTTTTCTCTATTCTTTTCTCTCTTTAACATTCGCTTTCTCCGTTGTGAGAACACTTTGGTAAAAGTGACTTGGTCTCTTAAAGTTTCTATTTATTAATTAAGAATGCACTTTAAGTTGAAAGGTCGCATGGGAATGTGAAGAGTCACTAGCTTTGGATATAAATTGTAAGGCTCTCTCCATTCCAAAGGATTGGTTTTTGCTCCTCCTATAGCAAGTTGTATTTCTTCTACTTCTTGCCTTATGTATTCTTCCCTTTCTCAACTCCTACTCTAATAGAGCATTGTAATCATGTAAAACTAGGGAAAGATTGAATATTTTGAGGAATATAATGCAATTAAACTTTGTGTTGATCGTGTTTTTCATCTTGTTTTGCTTATTGATGTCTTCCCATTGAATCTGGAAATACTTCTGCTTTTGTGGTTAATAAAGTCAACATTTTATTTATTACCCAAAACTTCCTATACATTTCTCATCTCCTACTCATGCCTCCCATTCCTTTTCCTCCATATATTATTGCCACACATTCAACAAAGTGTTCATGTGTGATCCCCGATCTTTGACCACCCTGAGAATAGAATTAGTGTACAATATTTCTAACTTACAATAAATGAGAGCCTCCCCATTCGCAATAGGAGAGACTTCGTCCCTGGAGTGTTGGCAAAACCTTATATTTTGTCTTGTAAAAAAATATTTCGCCATAGACCTAGAATCAACATTCTCATCTTTCGACAACTTCTCAAAAGATTTTAAATTTCTCAAATTGTCATAGACAATTACAGGTTTCTAATCCAGGTTGATTCATTTGGTATAGTCTCATCATAAGGTCTACTACATTTTTGTACAAAATGTGGGGGATTTGAGTGCGTTCCTTTTTGGAACTACACAAACTTGAGCACCATTTCACTACATGGTATAGGAGCATGGGCCTTCTTTCTCCTTCTGTCATATTCAGCATTTTGCATCTAATACTCATGGGACATCACATGGTGGGGGCATGAGACCCTTTCAGCTTTGTGTTATTTTTCACTTGTACCTATATCCTGCTCTGCGCATCGGTGTGGTCTATGTGCGAGAAGATTTTTGGGGTGACTATTAAGCCCTATGACACTCTTCTTCTCACTCACTTGAAAACATTTTGGAATGACAAGACATCCTATGACACCAAGTCGTTCCTTTTCCTCTGACAAACTAGAAAGTTCGGAGCACTTCTTTTGGTGTTGAGTTCAATAGACACTCGACTCCCTCTTTTGGCTATGGCATCTCCTTAGCAAAGTTTAGGATTGATCACCCCTATCCGTCAACAACTTAGTTCTAATCGGCATCTCCAAAGACAACAAATTCCATAGTTTCTCCATCGGCAAAGCAAACAACTATACTCCTTCCATGTTTTTGTCTCTTTCACCTTACTAGTTACAAATGCAATATTCATGTTACAAATGTATTTTCAAAGCTGAGTTAAAGTTCAATTTTTTTATGGACATTGACTACACTTTGTATTGCAAGTTTCATCACGGAGCATACCAACACACAAGCAAAATCAATAACCTCAAGCAAACACAAAATACGCTTACACACTCCTATATTTTTCCTTTAAGTATGAAATGAAAATCATATGACATCTACATGGATTTAGCACAAGTTCATCTTGTAGTTTGAGTTACACTTATTACATTGACTCAATTATGTAAGCATGGATGATCATCATGATCGATCTGATGGTGACATAGCTACCTAATGCTTGATGGTGACATAAGCTACCTAACGCTTGATGGTAACACAACTATCTAACCCTAGATGGTGACATGAGATACCTAATGCTAGATGCTAACATAGTAGCCCAATGCTAAGTTCTTACACACAAATTGTTCATGTATTCCTTATGCGGGCACACCAGGGCAATCACATGTAGTTCTTTTAGGTTTCAAGGCATTTACACATTTCAATTTTCATATATTGATTTTATACATCTCTTTTGAGCATTAATACGCATCTTTGACATGTAATTGGCAAATTTCACATTTTTGACAAGGGGGCACACTCTTGAATTTACACAAATAAAACTCAAAGAGTTGCGGAGAGAGAGGTTTGTATTCACTTATCCCTTTTACTTTTAATACAACACTTTTGTTACTAGATTAAAAGGGGTCAATTCTAATACCCGAAATTTGTTCATGTGGCACTTGGCAATAATCCTTTGACATTTATCCAAGCATCATCATATTTACACATTTATTTAATAAACTTAAGGCATCCTAATCAAATCTACACCTTAAGCCCACTAGGTCATGACTTGATCCTCAGCTTAGGGCCTCGAGAATAAATGCTTTTTACAAAGAACACATCTTCTTAATTTATGTAATCCATCTCATGTCTCAATCAGATTTCATCCTAAACTTGGATGGGTTCATGAGCCGAAGATAGGTTCGAATGACGAACATGTCGCAAGGCCGACAAAACATATTTGGTGTACTTGCTATGGTCAGCTTTTCAAATACACAAATTACCTTAGTCGACTTAAGGTGGGTTGACAGTGAATCATTCGCACAAGTCATCTATATAGACATGTGCACCCTAACTTATAAGGGGTATATAGGGATCCAATGTCCAACTACACTCTAAGAAGCAAGTTGGGCCCAACATTGAAGCATCTCTCCTTTGGAGGAAATTACAAGAAGTTATGCAAATCTAAGTACATCCATCAATTGTTGCCCTCGATTGCATCATACACTAAAATAAATCCAAGCAATATTGCCAAGTGTTGAGGGCCGAATTAGGGCTCCATCTTTATTTGCACTTTTCTAGCCTCTACTCCACCCTAGGACTTAGAGAGCTACATGTGTATTGATCCCACTTCAAAGTATATTGATATGTAGTACAAAGATTCCCCATGTTTGATGGGTCACATTGAATTGTTTCCAACGCATACAATGAATAAAACTTGTTTTGGGCCAATAGGTTTAGACAACAACGAAGATATATGCATGTACGAAGAATATTCGCTAAGATCCAAACACATTTTAAATTCGAGACAAACATTTATCAACTCTAGAACACCTAGTGAACATGTTTACAAGTGGGCGAACTTGTTTTCCACTCATGTCCTGAATCCTATATTTCTAAACATATTTACAACACCCCGCATAACATCCTCATCCAGGTTTTAAGTAATTGACACATAGCGTGAGCCCTTCGTGGTGAATATGTTTAAATCACTAGCCCTAATTTCCTCGGTTTACTTTCTAGAAAGTGTTTTAGTGCTTTAGCTTTAGTCTTAACCAATTTTTTTAGTTACCGGGGTCATTTTCTACCCTAGTATTGTCCTATTGAACAATTATGTACTTTCACAGCTCTTTGATCTAATTTGGTTATGCTTCCTCTTTTAAGTAATAGTTATATACGGAAGCTACCTTTTCAACTATAAATTTTGAAAATGGGTTTAAGAATGAACAACATGAGCCTTTCAAGATAGGGGTAAGTGCTAAGAGAGATATACCAAAAAAATAAATATATGCTTTGATCGTGATTATTTCTTGTCTTAAATCGAATTCAATGTACCTAGGCATTGAATGAGAGATAGAGTTATGAAACGGAAACTCCTAGGTCATATTGTTTCTAAAGAAGGAACTAAGATTGATCTTGAGCGCCTTCAAGCTATCAAGGATATATCCTTACCTACTGAAGTAAACACGGAGTTCACTTGTTCTTTGGGAAGGTGAACTTTTTGAGAAGGTTTGTGCCAGATTTTGCTAAGCTAACCAAAGAAATCGTTGATATGATGAAAGGAAAAGAATCCTTCAAATGGTCGAAGGAAGGTAGAGAAGCATTTGAACAAATCAAGGGTGCTATTGCAAAAGCTCCTACATTGGTGTGTCCCGATTTTAAAAAGGATTTCATAATCTATTGCTATGCTTCGCCGCACACGATCTTTGCCATCCTGACTCAACACAATCAAGAGGGAATTGAATCTCCTATTGCATTCATGAGTTTTGGATTCAAGAAACATGAACTCAATTACACTCCCCTTGAGAGGCATGCATACGCGGTAGTTAGAGCTTTGAAACATTTTAGGTACTATGTATTGAATTCTCACACAAAAGTCTTAGTTCCGAACACCGTAGTTAAATCGATGTTGATCTAAAAGAGGTAATTGGGTCTCCAAGATCCAGGAATATGACTTGGACATCAAGCCTACCAAGTTAGTTCGAGGAAGAGGACTTTGCCAACTCATCACAAAGAATGAACCACGAGATGACTCTAAATAAAGAACCAATCGAAGAAAATTTACCATTGGTAGTTTTAAAGATTACCCTGATCGAATCGTATTATGATATAACTTACATTCTCACATATGGTGAATGTCTTGAGAATCTGACAGTTAAGGAAAAAAGAGCAATCAAATTGAGAGTTGTCAGGTACGTTATTTGGGACAACACATTGTTCAAGAAAGAAATTGATGGCATAATCATGCTTGCGGTGGTCATTTCTTTGGCCCAGTGACAACTCATAAAATTTTGCAAGCACATTATTACTGACCCACTATGTTTCTGATGCTCATAAATGGGTAGCAATATGCAAAGCTTGCAAAGAATTCGTTGGAAGACCTAAATTGGCAGTTTTGCCCTTGAAGCCAATTGTCATTGAAGAACCCTATCAACAATGGGGGTTGGATTTCATCGGGGTCTTGAACCCAAATTCCAGTGCTGGTCATACTCACATGCTCATTACAACTGACTACTTTACAAAGTGGGTAAAATCTATTTCGGTCAAACAAACATCCATTGGAGTAATTTGTAACTTCATAAAAAGAATATATTGATTCGTTATGGGATTCCACAAAAGATTGTGAAGGATAATGCCACCAATTTTCCTTCCGTAGAGATGATAGCTTTTTGTTACATATGTGGGATACCTTTATCTCATTCGCCGATTACTACCCTCAAGGCAACGATCAAGCAAAGTCCAATAACAAAAACATCATTACTATCATGCGCATGAGTTAATCGAAGAAAATCAAAGAACTTGGCATAAAAACTTATATGATGCATTGTGGACTGACTGCATAACTCCCAAAAGAGCAATCGATATGTCTCCATTCCAACTCTTCTATGGAACCGACGCTCAAATTCCCATCACATCGGAGTTACCAGCATTACGATTCGCTCAAACAGTTGACGATGAATGCTTTGCCAATGTGTTGGATTAAAGGATCATTTTCCTAAGCAAGCTCGAAGAACAAAGAAGTCAAGTAGTGAATACGATCGAGAAACACCAATCCAAAAAGAAGAGGTTGTTCGACAGGAAAACGAAGGAGAGGAAATTTCAAATAAATGACTTAGTTCTTCTCTGGGACAAGAGACATGAACCAAAAGGAAAGCATGAGAAGTTTGATTTGTTGTGGCTAGGCCCTTTCAAGATCAGACATTTATGTGGAGATGGCACCTATTACTTGGCGTATCCCAATGGAACTCATTTTCCTTTGCCCTACAGCGGGCAAAATCTCAAGCATTATCAAAATTGAAAACGGGTTGTCCCCATATGTACATAGGTAATTAGGATTTTGGTTTTATCATTTGTCCTATGTTTCGGTTTCCTCTCTTTTGTCATCCCATTTTGTGCTCCTTCATTTTTGGGATCATGTTCATTAAATATTTGGAGTCAGGGTTCGTTGTTGCGTACATGAAGTCCTTGTCCCCAATTAGAGTTAGTAGTTATCGATTAAGTTCGGCATCACAACATTAATGAGCATGAAATTTTTGAAATTTTTCATTTGCGTGTTTTATCGCCCTCGTCGCGATCGTCCCATTCTTGTGATCATTACGGTCTTCGTTTCATCTTTTTGGTAAAATCGCATTAATAATTGATTAAATAATATTTAATTAATTTATTACCCTTTATTTGATAAAATTAGTTTTATCAATTTTTGGGTTTTTAATAACATAAATATTTATTAAAATTCCATCGACAAATTTTTATTTATTGCCGGAGAAATCAAGCTTCGCTTCGATTCGGGGATGCAAAATTGGCTTCCGTGCAATTTCACCCTATCTTGGCAATTACTTATTTTCCCGCTTATGGGATTTCTTCTACTGGTTGTCAATCCAACCGGTTGGCAAATGGGCAAAAAGTCTCTCGATTTCCCACATGGGGAAATAGGGTGGGGATTGTCAACCTGCCTTGACATTTCCACTAGCAAATGCTTATCTTTTTACCATTTTCCCCTAACAATTAATGCCACTACCCAAGAAAAAGGAATTGGTTATTTCAACGGGAAGGGGAAACGGTTACGAGGAAGCTTCTTCAATTCCCGTAACTATTTCCCCGTAAAACTACTTGGAAGAAGTTTTGTTTCTTACTCCATTTAAATGATTTATTCGTGTTATTGCTAAACCATTACAAAGAAGAAAACGAAGAATTATTTTTCATGTGTTAAAACTAGCATTGTATACACAGCGAACATAGAACACGTGGAGGAAAAGGGTAGAATTATGCACTCAAGTAAAGAAGAATATCTAAAATCAGCGTGGAAATCAAGAAAGTATGTTCTATTATTTAAAAGAATGTGTTGAAAAGAAATTAGAATGAGCCCAGAATGCAAGGAAACCTACGAGAAGATATAAAAGATCAATATAATACAAAAAAAGTTAGAGCATCACACTTCCACACATTTGCAAGAGGAAAGAAATAGTTATTTTGAAGACCACACATTCAGAGATCAAGGATAATCATCCACTCAGCAGGGTAATAAAAATAAGAAAGTTTTTGAATTACAACAGGAGCCCACATATTTGCATAAAAGAGAATTTGCATGTCAGAGACGAAATAAGAAATTCACGCAAAAATAAAACAATATTCATGTATTTTCCTTGCCAATAGTTGCACGAAGAGAAGTTATGGTTCACACATGCAAAGGAAAGCTTGCTCAGGCAATTTTTTTAAAAAAATTAAATTAATTCACGCAAAATATTAAAATTGGGAGATTTTAATTAAAAAATAAAAATTGTTATCACCAGATGTGGAATTCGAGCTTAGTCTCGATATGTTTGTATTGACATTTAAAAAAAAATGTAACCCGGGATCTATTATTATTATTATTATTTTTAAAATAATAATAATAATAATATTAAGACAAGCTATATTCCTTTTGCATAAACGGTGGTACGGAGACTGAGACCCGTCCCCGTTTGCATTGTTTTACGTGCCTAAGTTATTTTTCTATAAAATTCATAATCACTGAAAAATCTAATAAAATCTACACGAAGATCAAGAAAGCCAACGGAGAAATCGAATAAGTCTGCACCCAAGTACGAATTCCAAGGAATCATCCCTCCCATTTCTACAAAGTCTGAATACGACAATATCACCGATACAAATCTTGGTCACATCAATGTGCAACAATTTTGTGACCGGGTGAAAGCTAAAGGCAAAACCATATTCTTGGATAGGCTCTACCATAGCGGTCTACCCCAAGAACAACATTTCTGGTCTCGGTGCAATGCCCAGAGCTAGTTATCACTTGCGTAGAGCATTATGATCTCGAGAGACGAGGAATTTATAAAGATAATCGCGAGCCATTTCTCTTAATCATACTGCGAGCACATTGAGAAGTTGCTCGGATACGACTTCTTGAGAATGCGGAGACATCACTCGAAAGTTAGCACAAGAGGCCTCGAGTTGACCAACTTCCTAAGGAACTATACCACGTTGAGTTCGTGGAAGAAATCGAGGACATCATTACTCCCCTGAGTCGAGTCTTCGGTTTAACCTCTACAAAGATTTTCCACTCATGGATGTATCATCCTTGCCAAGAGAGAGTTTGTGGATTGGGCCACCATCATCAGTGATACCCTTCAAAAACAATTGATCGAAGTGAAGATGACTGGATGTTTCTACATGACATCATACCTGACTTATGCAATGGCTAGAAGAAATCTATTTTTGGGGTTCGAAACAAAGGGAGTCATGGGTCCATCAAATAATGTCTTCCATTATTATCTGCAGCTAAGTTTCAAAAATAGCTCTCATCATTTCAGAAGAGTTAACGATGCATTCACTTTCCGCATGATTCGAAACCTGAATAAGAATACGGAGGAAAGATTCTCCATATAGGCCATGGATGTCATTTCCCAATGGGGAACATAGTTTATTCAATTTTCAACCATTTCCTATATATGAGTAAGCGGCTTTGTGGGCACTCCATGGAAGCTTCCTAAGTACGTCAGTGACAAGTGAGCATTAATGGAGCTTGCGCGACAACTATTCTAAGTTCATTGTCTTCTCAGTGACAAGCATTGTTCAAGAATTCATTTCCCAATCCAAATTGGGGAATACCAATGTCCAAATCTCTTCAGTGCACAACTCATGGAGAAAGAGTTTGCCCTCATCACTATTCATCCATATGTGAAGAAATTGCAGTTTGATATCAACGGATATATGCAGAAGATGTTTGGGGCAAATTATCAACACAACCCTACCATAAAAGATTTTTGGGCTGACTGTTAACGAACATGAAGTAAGAAGGCGAGAGAGTTTTCCTGCCTAACCCTTGCTCAGATCAAGGCCTTTCACGTCAAAAACCCTTCATATTCATATGTGGATGATGATGAAAATGTTATTGATCCCTCATATGATGCAATTGCTTTTACCCCATTGACACAAATTGATTGGACCAAAATAGATGAATTTTCTCTTGATAGAAAGAATCAATTGATTCTTGAAAGAAGCATATCTTGGTATGAAAGAGAACTTGCAAACTTACAGTCAATCAGAGATCATACCTTAGGATTACAAAAACTTCCAACTCGAGGAAGTATCCATTCAACCAAAGCTTCTTCTAAATCAACATCAATGCCATCTAATCATACGCATCAAACAAGAAAGGAGTGGTTGCCAAAATCCACTTCACCAAAGAATGTGTTATAAGGTGAAAAATCTAAGGGTCCTAGCCCTAGTGAAGGAAGGGAGCATGTATCGGGATTTTCCACTTCAAGTAGAGATTCTTCTACTCATATTGTTGATAGTTCTCAAAAGCTCATAACAAACAATCCTCAACCATGCCTTGCACAAGAGTCCACTCAGGTGCAAGTAGTCCAAATATCGAATGCTTTTGAACCCACAGTTCATGAGGAGATTTCTCAAAATCTCCCTAATGATCAAGAGGTAGATATCGAGGTTATTTCTCTAGAAATCGAGGTCACGGAAAGGATCCTTGTGGAATCTAATCATGCCAAGAACAATGAAAATTTTGCTTTGGACTCCAGGCTTCTATATGCGGAAGTGGTGAAGGATACTCCTTTTTGGTTTGATTGTGAAATCAAAAAAAGGAAGAGGGTTATCAAGGCAATTGACACTGACTTTGATGCCCTTTTCAAGCTTTCAAATAACGTCATTCCCAAGAAGCCTAAAGTGCTCTCTCGTATAATGGTGGATGATGACGGAAACAGGTTTGTGGATCTTGCCATCCCACAAGTTGACAAAGAGCGTGATGCCACGATGTCTGCTGATTATGAAGTTTCCAAACTTGGACTTGGGAAGTCCACATTGGAAAGTGACATGGTGATGGCCCGAGATTCAATAGATATCGTGCTAAAGAGGCTTGAGAAATATAAGTCTCAAAACTCTCAGCTCAAGGTTGAAAAGAATCAATTGGTGGAATATGTTCAACATCTGATAAATCCCATATCATCCACTTTCCTAGTACCCGATGCAGTGGCTGCCCCTGATGAAGAAACTCTCAATTTATCAAAAGAAATAAACACGTTGGGCCATGTCACTAAAACTTGATTTTCAAAAATTCTTGTTTTAGGCCAAGAGACGATCAAAACAGCGGTTAAGCTCCATGAAGGTGTCAGTGCATATCTTGATCCAATTCTTTCTTTCAAGGAAACTTTTATTTCTAACATATCAAATTTGGACGAGATATTGCCCAATCGACGGAGATGACTAGTATGGAATCCTCAATTTTAGCCATTGAAGGATTTCTCGAGTTTGAACATCGACGGACACGTTTTCTTGGTGCCTACATCTCAAATCAAAAAAGACACTTCTTGAGGATTCTATGATCCATTACAAGAGCGTATGCAATGAACCCTTCACTTCATAAATGAGAGATCCTTTGTGATCTTATAAATGAGCAAAATTATAGGTATTCATCGTAACATCTGGAGGAGCAATTTTCAAAATTGTTCAAAGACATGTATACTCCCGTCATCAATTTCTCTTCAACTTCAATGGAACATTTGCATCAAATTAAAGAACTTGTTTGACAATATTCAATCAAAGATGGTCAATCCCCGAATGATATGCGAGGTAGGATCTTGGAATTACAGGGGATTTTGTGAGGCTATTCTTGACCAAATGAACCTCCGGAAGAAGAAAAGATGCTCAAAACATTGGAAGGTTCACCGATGGGACAAGGACCTAGTTTTCTTCATATCTAGCTAAGTGGGAGAGTCCATTTCTCATACGATTGAGATAGGTGGATCCCATTTCAATGGGTTAAGGCACTGGTCTTTATCGTATGTTTTAAAAGTGGTATTTTAAAATGGTGTTATTATTGAACTCACTTTTGGAAAACCGTGGATAATTTAAGTGATTTCTATTTTTAGTTGCTTTTAATAAAGTTGGTTGAGAAAGTCAAAGTCACTTAAATGCCCTATTTAATGTGCATTTAAAATCCTTACTTTGTAACCAACTTTTGGGTAATAAAAGAATGTTAGGGGCTCATTTGTAAGGGTGACTTTGAGAGAGGAGAAGAAAATACTTTTGTATGCAAGCTTTACTTCAAGTAAAGAAACGTGTTCTTTTGAGAAGATATTTTGTAGTTAATAAAATATGAACTTTATGTCTCATTCATTGTTTCTTATAGCATTTGATGTTCTTATGTTCATTAGATGTTAGTGTTTGAATCTTGCATGCAAATATTGTCTTAGATCTTATTGTATACGCTACTAATATGTTGTTCTAGTTCACCATGATCACACTCGATTATCTACTTGCTCACGTGTGTTCCCTTTTACAAATTCGCGTTTAGGCGATGCAAACATCGCTTTATTTGTGTTAATTATTTATTGTTCTTCTCCATGCAATATTAGGATATGTTTTTACCTAACTACGCATATTTCTTCCATCCATTCATTTCCTTCATTCCATTCTATTCCATCCTCCTCATTCACTTTTTTCCATTGATGTTCCAAAACGCCCCCACATACAATTTTGAATGTACAGATGTAAATATAGTTATGGTTTTCAATAAAGGCGGCCTCACCTTCATTGAGGAGGGACTTCGTTCCCACACTTTGTTGCATGTCATTTGCATGCATGCAAATCCATATGCTAACAGCGTGTAGTGGCAAGTCTTGATAGGTAAAAGTAAGTGGGAGTGTTGGATAAGGGTAAAGGTGGGCAATGAGGGCTTGAAAGCGCATTGCATCAAAATCAATCGGACTATAGTTACCATGTTCTTACAAAGTTGGTGAAAAGTCGGTTCGAACCGTACTTTTTAGTGCAGCGAACTTACTAGAACAAGTTCGATCGAACATTTTATTTCTTTTTATAAATTAAAAATTAAAGTGTTTAAATTAAAAGAACTTCAACAGAAAACGAAAACAAAAGAAGAAACACTAATACCTAAGTAGGTAAAGGAAAAACTTCATCGATAATATATTTATTTAGTATTGCGTAATTGGTTTTTCTTTTCAAATATCATCATATATGAATAGTATTTATTATTTTCATACATTTAATATTTGTAAATTTTTTAAACCAAACCAATCCGAACCTTGAAAAATTCTAAACTTCCGAACTTTTTCCCCTTTCTAACTATCCGAACTTTTCGAACATGGTAACTATGGTTGGGGCGCAAGTTTCTGAAGAGGGCGGTAACGGATATCTTTATGTATAGAAGATGTTTTGAGAAGATCCGTGATGGAAATTTGCGAGGGTCTTTTCAAGTTGTTCAACAATATTGTATTGAGCTTGTGGAGGTGGATTGGAAGAAGAGGGAGCAGCCCCTTGAACCACTACACGGCTTCGGCGAGTAGTAACAACACACTGAGGGTTTGGGAAGGTCCCTTGACTTTGATGGTGGCTACTTGATGGGGAGAATGGTGAATATGGCCGATGAGAGATTCATATTGGAAGGGTACGCGTCGGTAGTTTATATGGTTAGATTGATGGTTGGATGATTCAAGGGTTTTACCAGACTTCCATTGACCTTGATTTGAAGTGTGGCTCTGACCATGATTAGGGAGTGGATTTTGATAAATCCCTAACTTCTGATTTTGAGAAGAGGATGATGCATTGTCTTCGATTTTAATTTCACCCCGATCAATCAAGTCTTGAATATAGTTCTTTAGCTTCATACACCTAGTGGTGGCATGACCCTTAATTTTGTGGAACTTGCAATATTCATTTTCCCTAAACCAAGAGGGTTTGGGTCTAGACTCATCAATTGGTTGGGTTTGTGGGAAAACAACCATATTAGCGGCAACAAGTTTTTCAAGGATTATTTCAATGGACTCGCCAAGAGGGGTGTATGACCTTTTCTTTGGATCTTGGGTTTACTGGAATGGCACTTAGGCACGAGATATGGCGGGGCTTTTTGGACGTGTTGGGCGTGTTTGGTCTCAGTCACAACGTCACCGATAACATTCTTATTCTTGTTAAAATACTTGGGCTTCTCAGATGTGGAAGGATGATTAGATTGATTATAGTTATCTCGAGAATACAATTTGATGAGGCCTTTGGAGACAAGAGCTTTTCTATCTGCATTCATTTTTCTATGATGTCATCAAAGGTGTTTGCATAATGGAATTGGAGGTGGAAGACTAGCTCTTGATGGAGATTAGCAACAAAGATAGTGAACAATTGTTTTTCAGGGATGGGCCATGGAATGTGTGGCTAGCAAGAGTTCTTCATCGTTGCAAGCAAGATGAAAATCTTTCACCATTGCGTTGTTTGGTATTGCATAGGTCAATCATTGTGACATCATGATCCAAACATGCACAAATTGATCCAATTGCAAGGATTCCGGCAAAATTAAAAGAAAAAGAGCTCAGACAAAGATTGTTCCAGCCATGATGAAGCATAATGAAATAAAAAGATCAACGAATCATGCATAGCTTCCAGATTTGTTGAAGTCAATGATAAAGACACGACCACTGAACTTATCACCGATTTAACTCGACATATCCAAATCTCATAATTGCAAAGGCTTCCAGCAAAAATTCATCCTCTTGTTTCTAACGCAACTCGTGTAGAAGTCAGTGCACGGAAAATTCCTTCCAGGATCTTGTGCATGTGCTTCCAATCTTCGATTGAAACCTTCATTGAATTTACTTGTATTTGCATTCACCCGTAGTGTTTTCGAATTTAAAATTGCTCGTATGCAATTAAAAATAAAAATGATGAGTTTTGTCTCGAATTATTTATGAAAAACATTGCATTGTTGCACGTACTAGAGAAGAATTGCAAAAGTGTCAAGGATAAAGGGGAAGACATGTCATAGGTAATACCCACAAGCAAATCACGGTCATGCATAGCTTACGAATCCAGTTTGGTCGAGAATCAAATGCAAAAGAGTCAATGCATGCAAACTATGGAAAAAGAACAAGACTTGGAGGGTTGCGATTTCTTCTTCTTCTTTTCCTCGTTCTTTTATTTTCTCCGACAAAGTAATTAAGCAATCAATTAAATTATAAAACTTACGCGATTGGTTTAAAAGTCGTTACTTGAAGAAGTCAATTACTTAGAAATAGGCGAAACATACAAAATAGAAGGTTCTATTTTAATTTATAAATCATGCATGTCATGCAAAGAGGAATTCTAGGAGGAAGGTTCTCATATGTTTCCCTTTTCATAGCTTTCGTATGTGGAAATTCATTTAAAGCTTCCTATTTGTAATTGTCTTTATACACTATACATAGAGGAAAAACCTACGGGTTAAAGGATCGAATTTGTAATCAACATTCTTGTGTTCCAGACTTTGGTGAAACCCCGATAGCTTTCTACAAGCAGGGGAATAGAGAAGAGATTTCCGGAGAACTTTGTGTCCACGGTGGATTCGTCTCTTATTTATTTCTAGATCTATTCATAAACTTTGTGTTATTCTAGATCTAGATCTAAAACTTTCCTTTGCTTTGAATTATGTATTTCATGATCTATTTGTTTTAATCTATGTGCATGCGATCAACTCTGTAAACTATTGATTGGGTTGCACATCTTCTCTCCTTTCTTCTCGTTTCCTATTATTTTCCTCTTCTTCAGACTTTTCCTTTCTTTTACATCCGCTACTTGCTGAAAACTATCTAGTTATGGTTCATGAGCAACATAGTTAAAGTAATACCGACATATAGATACTAGAAAATATAATTGACCTAATCTAACACGGAGCCTCACCCAAGAAATGAGATAGATTTATCTCATGACTGCTAGGTTTTTAGTCATGTAGAAAATCTAACCAACATATCTACGAGGCGATTAAGCATTTCACGTCGTCTTACTTACGTTAAATAGGTGCTCGATTCGTCATCGCCACTTTAGTATCAACCATTGTTTCTTCATCTCTCCCTCGGTCGTGGTTTTCTTCCACATTGGCATCGAAAAAAAATTAATAGAATAAGTCATTTCCGGTTTCTGTATTTAGGTGGTGGCTTGTTTTGTCATTGTTTCCTGCTTTGTCATCGTTTCATGTTTTTGTCTACGATGCGCTTAAGCATTTCAAGTCATCTTACTTCGTTAAATAAGTGCTCAAGTCGTCATCACTACTGGTATCAACCATTGTTTCTTCATCTCCCCCTCGTTTGTGGTTTTCTTCTGCATTGGCATCGAAACAAATTTGATAGAATACGTCATGTCTAGTTTCTGTATTTAGTTGGTGGCTTGTTTTGGCATCGTTCCCTAGGTGCCATTAGATCCCAAATGTTTTCGGATGTGAGGATGGGATGGACTGTATTAATTTGGTGAAGGATGTGTGATTAGTAGATGAAGAGAGGATAAGATTTCTTATTGACCGATGTATAATCCCAACAACCGAACCTTGTTTTAGGACGAGAGGATTGAAGAAGGATGTGCCTCAATGATAGAGGGCTTAGGATGTGCCTCGATGTGTGAGGGCTTAGGATGATTGGATAGGAGATAAGGATTTTGTTTCGTATTCAAGGTGTCAACTAGTGAGACTCAATTAATCGTGCCAATAGGGAATCTTAGATAAGGTGTTTGAGTGTGAAAGCGTATGTGTAGGATTATGTGAGAATGTGAGGATGTTTAAGTGTAGTAAATGTTGTGATTAGGAAGGGATGTGTGATGTGATATGTTTTAGGATCTTTTGGACCTATGTAAGTGTAGTGACATCAAAAGGAAACATTAAACCGCTAGGTGGAAGCTTTGTGACAATGTGTATGAGATGTTGTGGAATAAATTACATATATAAAGTGGGGATGTGTGATTAAGTGTGGGTAACGATAATTTGTATACAACGTAAGAAGTTTGAAGGGAGTAAGAGAGGATGTATGAGTGATAGGTGAAGTGTGATGTAGATGCAAAGGTGGTTTATATACAATGTGGTATGGTGTTATATATAATGTAGCAAGGAGGGATGTGTAAGTGAATTTTAGATGTGTTTATGAAATGGGGGATGTATGTGAATGTCTTTTGTGTTTATAAAGTTTATTGATTATGTGGAAATGTTTATTGTTGTTTTATTTTGTTTATATCAAAAGGAAGGTGTGAAGGAGATGAGTGATGTTAAGTGAATGATGTATGACAAAAGTATGGTCAAAGATGTATGGGGATAGTCAAAGTGACAAAAGTATTGGGAGCACAAGAATTTCAATGGCCACGACTCATCGCTTAGCTAACTTTATTCTCTTTCTTGTTTGTTAGAAAAAACAATTGTCACATCCACTCTTTTCTATAGCTATTGAAAAATTGAGTTCGAATAAAAGCATTTCTCATCTTAGATTGTGCTTCGATGTTCTTGTGGAAGAATCAATGGTGCCCCTTTAGTCAACTTTCGTAACTCTCTTGGCACTCTCTGGAGATGATGTGTGACACTACGAGGAGGTTGCCTAATAGTTTAAAAGGGAATGCACCAATGCATCAAGATACCACAAACCCTAGTGCATGGCGTGAGATGTCGCAAACATGGGGTCCTCCAAGTCCTATAGAAGAGTGTGCAAACCTAATCGGCCTTGTGCATGAATCATTTTCCCTTTCTTGAGGAAATAGGATCTCACGATCTTCTTTGGAAACTAAAAGCGAACTTGTTAAAGGTTGTACCACTTAGGCTAGTTTGCATATTGTCTTTCACTAGTAACTCAAAACAACTAATGTGTCCCTTAACGAGTGTGTATTTTTGTCAATTCAATGATCTAATCATGTGGGTTGTATGCGAAAGATCAAAATCCACTTTGGAAGAATGTTGAATCACTCTTGGCTCAAGCAAAGGTGGGAACTATGGCTTAAGGAATTTTCCATTCAATATTGGATGTAGACTCAAGTGTGATGGCGGATCGAACACGCATTTTCATCAATTCGAAAGGTGTGATGTGAGGCTTAATCTTTTGGTGTGGACCCTTGAACCACTTCTGAAAATTCAACAATATGTTTATTGTTAACCTCGAGCTCTTAAGGTGTGTAATGCGCAATAGAGCACTCTACGTACTTTTGTTGGTGTGAGAGTATTTGTTGAACCTACTTAGTGAACAAATGGGATGTGTTGCAAATACATATATGTTCCTTGTTCAACAAATGCAACTTCATTCCAAATGGTGTGAATCACGTATTTCAAAGGTGTCGCTAGTTTGAACCCAACACATGTGAAATGGACCATGCCCTTTAGAACAATCACAAAACAATGAAGGCCTTTTTATAGGCTTGTTAGATGTATAATAGATAATCATCCCAAAAATGCAAGTGCACGAGTAATACATTCACAACAAATGAAAAAACATGGGGTTGATAACTTTCCCTCATCCATTTGTCTGGAGATGAAATGTTATCAACTAATCCAATTGTGTCTCGTCGTTTCGCATGGTACTTGGCAAAAATGACTTACAAAATGCGGGCGCGCTCAAACACAATGGATGTTGAGAGTCCAAAGTATACCCAAACAAGGTTGAAGAATGAGTGCATAGTTTCGTGCACGTTGATGCCCTTCTTGCAAGCAATCATAATGGTCATTTTCCAAAACCTATTCACTACAATGAAAACAGACATTTTGGTGTTTTGTCATAAGTAGTTCAGTCATTAAATCTATGTTGATAGATTCTCGTCTCTGAGATGGAGCCAATAAAGATATGTAAAGTCTCGACTCCTGTTCATGGGCTAGGTGATGTAACATGAAATGCAAGACTTGATTAGTTTTGTGCATGTAAGGTTAGTAGAAGTGTTCTTGTAGCATTTACGGTGGCTTGGTAATGTCAAAGTATCATGATGTTTTGGCATAGTGCACCTCCCAAACGAGTCTTTGGTGAGGTGTACCATCGAGGACATAGATATGTTTATCGAGCATGTAAAAATCATGAACGTGTGGTGTAGGCTTATGTGAAATTCTTGTCTGTTGACTAGCGAGTCACCCGGTCAATAAAGTTTTGGTTACATGTGTCAAACACTATGGTTCTAAGTAGGTCATCCACTTCATCCGGAGGGCATTCTCCAACTTGCTCTATGTGTGCAAGAATTGAAGCGACTTATGATCATAATAGATAATTATCTCATTTCCCAAGATCTAATGGCACTATTGGTTGACTACATGAACAATGGTATACAACGCGTTTTCATAAGTCGAATAGCATTGAATTGTTAAATGTCTCTCTAAGTGATACTCGACCGAATGTCCACATTGCATGAGTAATGCATTGAATTCACAATCAAATGCATCAGTTTGGATCTCAAAGCACTAGACAATTTCAAGCATTTTCAATATAGGTGTCCTACATAAGCATTGTTTGAGCTCCTCACGAAGCATAATTTTGGCATGCATGATCTAGTTGAGAGGCCATGATATCTGCCAAAACCGAAGGTAAAACCCGTAGTAGAAGTTGGAAAGTCCACGAAAAACTCCTCAACTCGATGAGATTTTACATAGTTGACCAATCTCGGATTACCTAGATCTTCTTTTCATCTATATAAATGTGTGCATGATTGATGATGTGACACAAATACTAAATCTAAACAACATCAAATGTACACTTGGCTAGGTTGGCTTGCAAATTGTGTTTATGCGAGGTGTCCAAGACATGCGCATGGTGCTCCACATGCCCCTATCAAGTCTTGTTGTAGATGAGAATATCATCCGCATAGATGACAAAGCAATTGGTGAGGGCGAGTATATCATTCATCAAGTGCATGATTGTTATCGACGCATTAAAGTTTGCAAAAGGTATAACCAACCACTCGGTGCAATCCTTTCTTCGTCTTGAATGCAATTTTCCATGCATCTTCGAGATGGACTAGTACCTAATGGTTAACTAATTTTAGGTCCATCTTGGTGAAGTATTGTGTACCTTGGAGTTGGTCCGAAAGCTCGTAAATGTGTTGCGATTAATATTCATTCTTCATCGTTATCTTGATAAGCATGCGATAGTCAATGCACCAAAGTGTCATGTGCCATTTTTCTTTGGTCGATGATTATTACACTATCACAAGGTACTTCATCGGGAAGTTCCTAGATTTAAAGCCTTTGAAAGGTATGTGATTGTGTGCGAAAAAAAAGCAACATCTAATCTAGTTCCAATCAATGCCTAATAAATATGTGGTTAAGAAGGCCAATATGGCAACCGCCCTACCATAATCGAGAAATATGAGCATGTAATTGGTAGCATCTAGTGAATGGTACTAAATCAACGAAAAAGCTCATTAACTACCTTAATCCATGTGATGAGTAATTGTGCAAGCATATGCTCCCAACAAAAGCTATATGCTTCTCCATGTACAATATATGCAGGTGTAATGTGCTTCTCTCAAGAAAAATCAACAATAGAAGGGAAGTAATATTGATAGGAAGTAATTTTTGTAATTAGTTGTATACAATTGTGTTGCCAGGCAACACCTACAAACCCCCGAACAAGTCTTGCATTAAAACAGATCTACCTTTTTGAGTACAAACCCAAGGTACACTTCCGGCTCTTTTGCAAACCTAAAGTCGATTAAAAACGCAAAAACAAAGCCAATATGTACATAAAATAAGCATTTAGTATAAGATAACATTAGCTTTCTTATAAGATAACATCTATGCACTATAATGAAAATCCTAGGTTTTTAAGGGTCTATCGGATTTCATACATAGCCGAATATATGGGTTTCAAACTTAGCAATATTTAAAGATTTCGGGAGACATTGTAAAAGGTATTAAGGAGCAGATAAGTACAATTGAAAACCATATAGACATCTCTCCTAAAATACCACGAAATGACCCCACCCCTTTCTTGTTACATTCCTCAAAGCGTGCACTCGGGAGATGGATGCATAGATGACTTCTCCGAGAGTGATCATCAATAACTAAAAAATAGATGTAAACCTATATAGACACACTACATCCAATGGCAAACACGCCTGAGTTGTCACATGATTCATGAATATGTGAAATTTTAAGCATATTGAATATTTTGAACTTTTATGAATAGCAAAGTGTTTTAAGTGCTTTATCTTTTATGGACTAAAAATGAGTATCATGCATTATATATATATTACGAATATTTTTGTGACGTTTCGTACCCAAAAGTTTTTAAAAATTGAACACATACGTAAACCCATACCCATTTCCGTTTCCCATAAAATTTGGTATGCACCAATCAAGAACTTCACAGATTCCATGAAAGATTACAAGTTTCATGTAAGTTGTAGCCTAAACTGGGATTTTTGTTTCAACACAAAGGGTTTGAATCATTCGCCCTTAAAAACAAGGCCACGTGCGTGGCTCACGATGATTGACTATATTGTAAAAAATAATTATAGGTTACACTTTTCAAAATACTAAAATTTATTTACGTAGATAAAGCGGTAATGATTAGATGTCTAAATAAGTTATTTGCTAATATAAGCATTACTGAGGAACCCTACAATAATTTATACTCAATTGTGTCATGGATTAAGCAAACAGGATATCCTTTCCAATTTATTAAAATTTATTTTGGGATAAAACTAGTAATGATTAGAGCAAACGTAAGGTATTCGACATCACTAGAGCACAATAGTCTACGTTTGGGATCAAGTTTAGAATCGTTGGCAATATAAGTTGTTCTAGAAATTGGTAGTCAAATAATTGATTCGGAGACATGTTTCATTAATGTTTGTTTATGTTGGCACAATCGGTTCTTCACAATAGTTGTTGGAGGGTCCTTAAGGTGTATTAATACTTTAACAAGAAATGATGGTATTTAACATAGTTAGAAGACTCGGCGAGTACTCGCCTAGTATGCCCCGAACAAGTAATCTCCATAAAAACTCACAAAAAAAGACTTGTCGAGTTTTGGCGAGTTGGTGTCCCCAGATTTCACCCTGAAATCTGGGACTACCCTATTTAAAAAAATTTGTACTTTAAAATAATGGGTCGTGTTTTTATTGCCAGAAAGTTTATGTAATGTGTCACGATATTCCCAAAGAGCCATTTAAGCCATTTTCGACAAATACCCAGATGCCCAAAATTGTTTTATTCTATTACTGGGGTTTGCCTACAGGGAATTTGTATTTAATTATTTTGAGCCCCGTTTGAAGCAATTTGTGCTCTGATTTAAACCTGTTGTGATCGTACATGTCAATATTCACATATACCAATAGGGTTTTAACCAGGAATGAATTCTGGGCTTTATTTGTGACTCCTATCAACGTATTGTGTTTTTTCTGTTTTCCCGTTTCGCTTTTCGTGAAATTTCTCTCGATCAATTCATTTCTTTGGTTTGGCCTAATTCTTGGCTTGGAGTATCCGGAGATCACTATGCACGTTGTGCGAAAGGAATTCGCCATCGGCGATCTAGTTCTTTGAAAAGACGAAATCGTGCACCAAAAGCTTCTTACGGGCATGCCGCATTTTTGGAAAAAGAGGGTTTGAAGTGAATCGTGGGATTTTGGAAGCGCAGCAAGTGGGAATTTTATACCTACCTAACAGTACTTTTTCCATTGAAGCAACGCCACTTCAATCACAATGGGAAAATTAGAGGCGACGAGGCAAGCGGGAATTTCTTACATGTCTTGCGGGTAAAAATTCTCATTGTGAAATAACAGAAAAATCACTTAAGGTAGTAATGGGATTTTATTATCACCGTGTAGGGTAAATAATATCATTGTGAAAGTCAAACGACTTAAGTGGATCATGGTAATTTTGGAGCTGCGGTGCGGGGTGAATAATCCCATTGTTAATTGGCTTTTAAAAATAGAATTCACCCTTGCCAAAAGCATGTGACCCACCTTGGGTGAATAATAATGCATTTAATAATATTTATTAATATTTATTCACCCAATTTTGTTGCCCAAGCATTTGGAAAAGTCAACAAAGAAAAAGTGGATAAAGGAAATTGGAATTAAAAATTCTAAAATTAAATAAATATTATTTATTTAATGCAGCTTTCATGTCAAAAAGTGTGCCCCTTTTGAGAGAGGAATAATATTTTTTTAAGTATTAATTGATTTAATTAATTCCTATTTTCGATCAACGAGGTCAAAACATACTATGAGGCTTCATTAACTGAAGTAGAAGGCTAAAATTAAATAAATTTAATTTATTTAATGGCAGCCATGAGCATGCACAAAATAGGTGCCCCATTTGAAGAGTAAAGCTTATTAAATAATTAATTAATTGCCAAGAATATGAGAGGCATTAATTAATTATAGAATTATGAGGATTATATAAGCAGGGGTTGCCATAATGATGAATTAATTAATTCAAAAGTAGAGAAGTGCAGCCCACACAAAAAGTGCGCCCCATTTGAAGAGGAATTTTGCTCAGAAGGTGTAATTACAGGTTGAAAACTTCCAAATTTGGCACCTAGGTTTGAAGGAGCTTCATTTGTGTCTAAATAATTGTCTGCATAGTGGTACAGGTGTTCAGGTGAAGTTGGTAAAATTCATACTTCTTTTGCATGCAAATAAAGCATCAAATTTTGGAGCAACAAGGTTGATATATGCATATTTTTATGATTAAAATCCATTGTTCATGTTCCGGTTGCCATCTTTATGCAATTAATTGCGAAATTCATCACGGTGCTTTTATAAGAGAAAGGGAGCTTAAATCAATGTCGATACATTGAACATATCCTTTGAATACGAATAATTATCCAGATCTTGCACTAGGTTGTGAAGAATTTCGATCGAATAAAGAGAAAAAGAATTGTTCAAACAAAGATTGCTTGACCATTGCAAAACGAGATGAACGAGAAAGCTCAGCGGAATCATGCATTACTTCCAGATTTGTTGACATCGAGACACAAATCCAGGCCCAGATCCAAATCCAGATTCAGATCCAGATCTCATAATTGCAAAAGCTTCCGACAAAAATTCATCCTCTTGTTTCTGATGCAGCCCGTGTAGAAGTCAGTCCGTGGAAAATTTCTTCCAGGATCTTGTGCATGTGCTCCCAATCTTCCAGTTGAAGCCTTCATTGAAGTTGCATTCACCCGAGTGCTTTCTAGAATTTTTAATTGCTCATATGCAATTAAAAATAAAAATGATGAGTTATTTACGGCAAACATTGCCCTGATGCATTTACATGAGAATAACTGCAAAAGCTTCAAGGATAAAAGGGAAGACAAGACCAAATCCAAAGAAGCACCCGTAAGCAAAATTCCGATCCAACCGCTTCCAAATCCATTGCTCCCAGATCCACTTGGTGAGAATCAAAGGCGAAAGAATCACCGCGTCTGCGAGAATATGAAAAAGAACAAGACTACGCTTTCCTCTTCCTTCTTCTTTCCTCAGACAAAGTAATTGAGCGATCAATTAAACTATACAACTTAAGTGATTGGTTTAAAATCCATTACTTGAACAAGTCAACTACTTCGAGATAGGTGGCGGACGTGCAAAATAGAAAAAATCATGCATGTCATGCAAAAAGAAATTTCGGGAGGGAGATTGCCAATTGTTTCCTTTCCGACTTCCACATGTGTCAATTCACTCAAAGCTTCCTACTTGTAATTGCCCCTTTAAATGCTATAAGTAGAGTAAGAACCTACGAGGTTAAATAATCGAATTTGTAAGCAACATTTTTGTGTTCCGAGTTTGTCTTTGAAACCCCGATAGCCACTTGAAGCAAAGGAATATAAAGGAGCAAGTTTCCTGAGAACTTTATGTCACGGTGCATTTTGTTTCTAGCTTTCTATCTTAGATCTTGTAATAAACTTTGTATTATTTTAGATCCGGATCAGGAGTTGTCTTTGCTTATACTTCGGTGTGTTGATATCTATTGGTTTCTTCTATGTGCATGCAATCAACTCTATTATCTATTGATTGGGGTGCACATCTTCCCCATTTCTTCCTGTCTTTTCTTATTTTCTTCTTCTATAAATATTTCATTTTTTAAACGATTTGCTTACTTGTTGCAAAGCTATACTGAGATATGTTTCATGCGCTTGAATAGTTAAAGTAAAACCCCATATAGATACTAGCATATTTTAATTGACAAATCGACACGGGAGCCTCACCGGTAAATGAGGGAGATTTATTTCATGATCGCCTAGGTTTTCACTATGCGAAAAATCTAGCCAACATAAGTACTCGGCGAGTCTTCGTTAAACCAATGAGTTTTGAAGTAGAGTGACAATAAACAAGCTTGTTTGTTCCAGTAGCCTTCCAAAAATCTCGGGGGTAATTTTGTTGGGCCTTCCATCATTGTGGCAGCGAGGTTTGACAAAGAAGCACTCCCTTTCTTTTTCTTCACCATTAAAATATAAGTCTGCATGTGCCATGAGCATGACATTATCAAAAATTAGCATAAAATGACAGCTAAATGCTACCAATCTTACCAGGAAGGTCCCAAGGCTCCAAAGCATAGAGATTGAGTTCTTGGATAACATTGAATTTGAATGGTTTCTTATCCACCTTGCGGCGAAGATAAAAGCCCACCAATTCTTCCTCGATGGGATGAAAACGAAACTCAAGCAGATGTTGCTCCTCCATTCGCAACTGTCTCATTTGGAAAACCCATGTTGGTTTATTTTATATCAACAAACGATGTTTGTCCTCAAAAAAGTTAGAAAGTGTATGAAAGGTGTAGGAAGGAAGTCAGAAAGAATAAAACTGACAAGTCACAAAAAGAGATGTTTGATATTTTTCAATGATAATCATCATAAATTCATATTACTTATCACCCGGCTGTTGTATTCACATGACGATGCGATTTTGTATTGTATTTGTATTCAAATCTAATAGAAAACACTTCTCTAACATTTTATGGACTCATTTGATACATTTTGTAGCTATATTTTGCTTAAAATTTATGTTTTTAAATAAATTTGTGTATATTTTAAGTTGCCAAGTATTCCCGAGTATTCGCCGAGTCTTGCCGAGTTTTTGCCGAGTCAAAATTTTTGGGTATGTCGAGTATTTGCCAAGTACGAGTATGCGAACTATGGTATTTAACATTAAAACAAGTCATCCGATGCGGTCGGTGACGCATAGCATATGTGACATTTTAAATGATTCCTCTTGGTTACTGATTGCCTTGGAATTGAGGACTTCATTTTAAAAGAGCCAAGGGCTAATGTTAAATCACGCATGCAACAGTGAGTGTCTTCTAATCCAAATGCCACGATTAGATGCACCAAGAGTCTACATTTCTCTTGTCATTTCACCATAGAGACACTTTTGATTTTATAATTTAAGAGTAAGTTCTTGTATATCAAACGTAATCTGTGGTGCCTATTTGACAGCTGGTGTCTATTTGAAATTAAATTAAACAAAAAGTGGATTTGTTAAATGCACAACTTTTAAGATGAAGAAACATTTGGATGCTTACAACATTAAGCCTAGGAATTTATATGAGATGAAACCAAAAAAAAGGTCTGAATTTTTAGGGCTTAATGAAAACATATTAAACAGTAATAATAATCACAAATTCTGATATAAACTGAATAATACTGTTCCACATGTTTTTATAATGCTTCCCATTTACTTTTCTAATAATGATGCACTTTTTCTGATTCTAATATGCTTTTGGTCGTTGATATAAGATAGTGTACTGACTATTCCAGATAACGATCAGAAAGAACCAAAATCTCTAATTTAAATTCTCTTTTAGAAAATACATTTTTAATTAAAACAACAGCTTTTAATATTTGCATTAATGAATACAAAGGCCAAGCAGGCCAGTGACATCTTAAAGAAAGAAATAATGCAGAGGAAAACATCGTGATACAAGAATACGTAATAGAAAGGCCAATACAATATTTCTTATTGTTGGGTTCTAAGATAGAATCCCAAGACAAGGGAACCATAGGTACAAGTAACATAAAAGGGCTTCAGCAGTTAAACAAAAACAAATAGCTACTTCATCAACAAAATCTAACTGCCATCTTCCTAAGGGACACTACCAAATGTTTAATGTTACATACTTTAAACTCCTTAACAATAGAAGCCTCTAAAGGTTGGGGATACGAATTCCAGAAAGAAATGTTTAATGTTACATACCTTAAACTCCTTAACGATAGAAGCCTCTAAAGGTTGTGGATACAAATTCCCGAAAGAAATGTTTAATGTTGCATACCTTAAACTCCTTAAAAATAGATGCCTCTAAAGGTTAAGGATGCAAATTCCAGAAAGAAATGGAATAAGATTCAAATCACTCTCTACTCATGGCTGCAAAGTTCAAGTGCTTCCACCCTTATGATTGGAACCCTATACCACCACAAATCAATCTATTATCCTCTGCATTATTCTTTCTTTAAGAAATAGCAAAATCAGACCAAGAGGAAAAGGAAGCCAAAATACCTCGGAAGGCGATTGGGGATCTCAGCCTGTTTTGTAATTAGATCCAGCATAATGTCAACAAGTATGAGCCATTTCATACCAAAGGGTTTTACAAAAATTGGCATTTCCGCATTTCAAACCCATTTCCTAGCCACTTAGCTTCATGGCAACTGAAAAATTGCTGAGAGTGTGTTAGCAAGGCTTCTGCAGAGTTGAAATTGAAAATTTCAAGGCTGGTCTAGCAGTATATCCCAAAGTGTTTACAACGCAACCATAGGTTCAAGTCACAGCTTGACTCCGCAATAAAGGCATCCTTAGCTACCAATATTTTTTTATTTTTTATTTTTGTTGTAGGTTGCCAGGTTTTCTCTATGGACTTGCGAATTTCGGCAAGTATTCAACAAAGCCTCAAGAAAAGACATCTCAAGCTGCAAACATCAAGAAATATTCAGCACTAGCACAAAATCATGAGCAAATCAGAAAAAACGCGGCAGAAAGGTGAGAATAAATTTCTAAGAGTTTATTATGCTCGTAAAAGTAAGAATACATCATATTCCAATCATCAAATTTCGCTGACAAACCCTTTTGCAGTGTTGGCATAACCAGAAACAATACACATGTAGGATTTCAAGGAGTCTCAATGATCCATAGGGATCCGAAATAACTCTACTTCATCAGAAACAATCAGCACAGAGAAGAAAAACAACAAAATGGAGGTTCTGTCTTTTAAGTAACAGGACCGCCGCCCTATGCAGGGCGGCGGTTACAGAACCGCCGCCCAGCCAAGGCGGCGGTCCCAGACCGCCGGTCTGCACAGGGCAGCAGTCCTAGCCATTACGGACAGAAAACTAAATTTGAAACGAACAGCCTCTGAATTTGAAAGGATGTTCGTTTCTCTTCTCCTTCATGACCTTTCCCATTCTCCAGTGCACGGGAGGACATGAGAAAGGCTATAAATACATGATTGTAGAAGTGTAAAAGATCATCGAAGCATGGGAGCAAGTGAGCAAGAAATCTTAGTGCTGGAAATTGTATTTTTGTAGAAGAAAGGAGTGTTGAGACAGAGCAAGCAACTGAAAGGAAGTGTTGAGATATTATCTACTTCTCTTTCTTACTTATTGTAAATTCTGTACCTGTTGATTTAAATTGGCCAATAGAAGTGGGAAGAAAGAGCAATTGCCCTTCCCGACTGGTTTTTCCTCCATTGGAGGTTTTCCAGGATAAAATTGTTGGTGTTATGAGCTTATATTCTTTCCTTTACTACAATTGTTGATTCTAAGCACAATAGTAATTCATTCACTAGCTATCTTTGTTATTTTCTAATAGAAAGTAAACAGCAGCGATTAATTTGTGATTTGTGAATAATTCCAAAGTTGAAGAGTTTACAGATCACTCAGTAGTGGAACGCATTACAGAATGCAACACTCTAGTCCCAAGGCATGCTGCAGGTAAGGATTCAATGCCTATCCAATTTTTCAACAGGAATAACAACCAAACCCAATACTGACGCAAAACACTCAAATTTATTAGCAAAACACAAGAAGACCTGATATCAAAAAATCTGAATATCTAGGAAGTTTAGGCTGCAAATGGGGGCAAAGCATAAAAGAAAACAGTCCAAAGATACAATAGAGTCAGATGAAGGTTTGCAGGTAGGGTGTCCCATAAGCAAAATCATTCAGATATGCACCACAAAAATTTCCATTTCGATATGTCTGCCAAGGAAGGTAGCTTTGAACCAGCCACAATGATAATGTGGAATTTATCATGGAACATTATAGGCAAGTGTGTGCCCAACAAATGCCGTTATTTCAAAGTCAAAATCAGATCAAAAATTATTAATATGGTCCTCCTCCAAGAAACCACAAGAGCGGTAGCTTGAAGAAAACTCTGATATGCAGGTATTGGGAGAAGTAAACATACAATGGTACCCCTCCAGGTATGTCATGCACACATCAGACTTCTCCTTGCGGTTTTCTTGTAAATACGAGTCTATGAGGATGCACAGCGAGTCTCAGGTGAGGAACACATTACAGAATGAAACACTCTAGTCCCAAGGCATGCTACAGATAAGGATACGGAACCAACATCCAAACCCAATACAAGAAGAAAAAAATTCCAATATAGAAGCAAAACACAAGAAGACCCGATGAGAAAAAATCTGAAGATCTGGGAAGTTTCGGTGCAAATGTGGCAAAGCAGAATAGAAAACAGTCCAAAGACAGAATAAAGTTGGATGAAGATTCGACGGCTGGGTGTCCAGTAAACAAAATCATGCAGATATGGACCCCAAAAATTTTGAATTTTAACATGTCTACAGAGGAAGGTGTACCTCTGATCCAGCCACACCATTATAACGTGGAAAATTTATCATGGAACATTATAGGCTTCTGCAGGCCCAACAAATGACTCTATTTCATAGATAACATTAGATCAGAAAATATTGATGGGGTCCTCTTCCAAGAAGCCACTAGAGTGGGAGCACAAAGGAAATTCTGATATGCAGGTATTTGGGGAAGTAAACAAATCCTGACGTGCTCACGGATCCACGCATTGACACAATGGCACCCATCTAAGTATGTCATACACACACGTCAGACATTGTCTTGCGGCCTTCTTGTAAATACATGTATGGATTTCAAGAAAGCTGTTGTATAATTAATTTACTGGATCAGCTAACCAATTGGATTAACAGTACATCACCGGTAATTCTCATTCTTATGGGAAGCTTCAATTCAGTGAAAGGTTCTATAAGGAAAGAAACAAGGAGAAGTCGATTATTGGATGGCTGAAGCTCTCAACCAATTGGAGACAGATGCAACACTGTTAGACCTTGAAATCGCTTGGGGAATCTTCACTTGGAGCAATGGAAGAAAATGAAGCACAAGCATTGCAGAAATACTCAACAGAATTGTGATTTCCTACAAATGGACCACAACCATAAAACAGAGCAGCAAGGGTCAGTCACACTAAACTATCCGATCATTGGCCAGTCTGGTTAGCAATTCCAGCAGCTCCAAATAGAGGGGAAAAAGCCCAATTTAGATTTGAATGGATGTGGACGGTGCATCCAAATTTCAAGTGAAGTATTGCAAAATGGTGGCACAAAACAAACAGTAATAACAGGCATGCAATGTTCAAGTTCAAGGAAAAGTACAGCATCTCAAATACAGAATGTTAGACCGGAACAAACAAGAATTTGGCAACATCTTCAAGCAATCAATGCAGATCATGAATCAGCTAGCACCTTCCAAAAAATATAAGAGAATTTGGCTTCAAGGATACCATAGGAGCAACTTCTTATACATAAATTAGGCAGTGTATAGGAAAAAAAGAACAATGCTGAAGGCGAATATCAAGAGATCAATGCGTAAAGCAAGGGGATTTAAATAACCCTTCAGCTGCAAAGATAAGATAAGATAAATATATTAATGTCCAACAAATGACCACAAAAGTAGGTCAAAGGGACTGCAGAAAACAGCGAGCACCGATACAAAGTGGGAAAACCAAAGAGTTCCCGAGAAAGACAAGTACAAAAGCCAAAAGAGGTGGCCAACCGGAAGGAGAAATCACACGCACCCAGAATGGGGGTGGAAATACAAGTGAGAGGAAGAAAGGGGGAAAGACAACCAAGGAGAAGAAAAGAGGAAAGCCCATCAAGGAATGGTAGATCCATCTCTCCTAACATCCGAGGCCGACTAGAAAAAGCTGAGGATAGAATGCCGACCCGCCAAAGAGAGAGTCTACCTACTATACTTGTTGTTTGGACACGACTAATCCTTTGATGTCTGGTGGATCTAGTCTGTCTCCTGAGGCCACACCTAGTACGAGCATGTCTGTGATGGTTCGGGGAACCATGGATGGTTTGCCTACGCCGAACCAAACTGGAAGAAAAAGCGGGGTCGATCTCACAAGGGTGCCTAGTGCCTCTCTCCGAAGGTAACACTCAAGAAGGAAGTGATCAAATGGGTAGAATCTGGACTAGGATGTAGGTCAAGAGTGCTCACGAAGCTTCAAATTCTCCTCGTAAGTATAAAGTCAAGTACCTCTAATCCTCAAACTCAAGAAGTCAAAACGATCTTGCGTCCTCCTAAATAAACAATGGACCCTCCCTCTGATCTCGTAGTAAATGGGGCACCGAAAGATAAATTGTGTTTCTGTCTCGGCCTCCCAGAGACTTGACAAATGGCAAATCTTGTCCGAACGATCAAGGTGGTGACCCGTCTCACAACGGAGTCTATGAGAACCAACCCTGAACTAACCAAGGGGGATGTGAAGGGCATGCATCCAATGTCGAAGGGTGTACTGAGGACGGATAATGAGATCATCCCATAACTCCAAGAAATGCTCAACATAAAAGGCCATCTTGGGACGTAAACCCCCGAGGATTTACCCAAGTGGTACGGATGAACTACTTGTAAATATCCTCTCGATGATCCTGTTCATCTCTTGTTTAGTAGACAGAAGGTGGCTCGGTGCATCCAAGGAGTACCAAAAGGTGGAAGATGGTCCATCTGAATACCAACTACCCCCAAAAGTTCGGGGACCTCGGCATACAAACCACAACCTTGATGTGGGGAGTTTGAAAGAGTAAAAGCCTCTAAAGAATAGTATGCCAAGCACAGGTACATGTCCCTCCCCTTGGTAATGTCCGCGAAGCCCCGAATGCAATGCAAGAAAGAAACCAAATCAAATATGGTCTCCAATTCGAAAGGATGGGCTCTAAACTCCACCAAAACAATGTGTTGCGGTACAATTTTCTTACACCTGATGAAACGTCGAAGGATTAGTGTTTGGACCCTCTCGACAGAGGCCAGTCAGTACCCACTAAAGAGGGTCCGCCAGCAATAGAATCGTGGGTCTAATGAGGGAGTCCATGAGGGACATTTTGGAGGAGATGTCCTGAAAGTGATGGCAGAAGAACTGTCTCTCTAGAAGAACTAAGGACCCACGATTCTGTAGCCCTTATTGACACAAGGCTGGAGGTCCTGTCTCAAATCAAACGAGGGCCGAGAAACAGATTCCCCAAGTAGGTATAAGAGTTGGTGATCTCAATCTCCTCACCCATGAAGAAGAAGTGGAGATGTGAGGTCTTCAAACCATTGAAAACCATAACCTTGGTTTTACCCAAGTTAACCGTCAACCGCCGAAGAACACAAAACAAGGCTAAGGCGTCTAGCTATCTCTGCAAGCCCTCGGAGAAGAAGCTAGGAGAACCACATCATCTACAAACAAAAGAATGGATATCAAAACTTGGTGCGTAAGGTACTCATCACTTGTCCCGAATATGCTCATAGAGAAAAGCCTCTAGCTCAATCGTAATGTATATCCCAAACAGAGTTCGGGATAGGATGCACCCCTCCTTTACCCCAATGGTACTCCTAATGAACTTTGACTCTCCCTAAGAGGTGCGAAGGCGGCCAAAAACTGTCTCATACAGGTGCATGATGGTCGTGAGAAGGGTCTCGAAAATGCCTATGTCACGGAGTCTCTAAAAAAGTGCATCACTGGAACCGAGTCAAAGGCTTTCTGCTTCACAAAGCAACAATAGACCTTCGACAGTGATGACGTGCCTCTTGAATGATGACCAAGAGTGAAGATATGGTCGAGTAGTTTAGTGATCAAGTTGAAAACTTGCTTGCCCTTGGCTTTAAGGCTCATGCACTCTAACTCCTTGATAACTGCATATGTAACACGGTAGCATAGAGTTTGGAGAATGTATGACCCACCATAATGGTCTTGTAGTTGTTGGGGTCGAGTGTTGGGACCCAATTTGTGAATCGTGTGAATGATATGACGTGACCAAGATAGCCGAAAAACCCGAGCAAACTACATGATTGAAGAGGTCACCAAATAACTACAAAGAACCCCTTGACCAAGTTTGAAGAATTCCGCTTGAAATCCCTCCTCATCCGCTTGCCCTACTCCAGGTTCATCACCCTAATTGCCTCTCTGATTGTAGTGTAGGTGAAAAGGTGGCACAAGGAAGGTGGGTTGTCAACATGGATACGTGGTTGTCTAGAAGTATCATAAAGACTAGAGGTGTGAGTGAACATGGAATAGAGTAGAGTAGAAAGCTATAAATAATAGACAGGTTGTATAGAGTAGAGTGGAGGTGGTCGAGTGCATAGCATATATACATATACGAGGGGGAGCTCCCCTCCATATATAATTAACTTTAAAGCTAATACTTCCACCAATTTCATTAAAAGAATTCTAAAAATAGATGGCACATTTGTCTACAATTCATAGAAAACTCTAGATTATAATACTTTTTATTTTCAAGGAATTCTAATTGAAAACTTGACAACCCCAAGGAGCATGAGAGCTAAAAAGAACAAATGGATTAGTGTTTGGCCAATTGCCTTATATAATATAGTCTATAAAATGATCTCGCAAACTAAGAGCCTCGAGACTTGGGCCCCGACTTTTCGAGGATGATTTCCTGACCCAATCGGGCTTTGTGCCAGAAGACAAATAATGATAGTATTTTGGTTGTTAAAGAAATACTATAGTCCCTAAAGACCCACAACGGAACAGGGCATGTATTGTGATTAAACTGTACATATCAAAATCCTTTGGTTGATGCAACTGGGATCTAATTCTACATATTATTCATGCAATTGGATTCAACAAACTGGTCATAGACTAGATAAAAAGATAATATTAAAACCAAGGTTATGGTCTTCAAACCATTGAAAACCATAACCTTGGTTTCCTAAGTTAACCGTCAACCGCCAAGAACACAAAACAAGGCTAAGGCGTCTAGCTATCTCTGCAAGCCCTCTGGAGAAGAAGCTAGGAGAACCACATTATCTACAAACAAAAGAATGGATATCAAAACTTGGTGCAGAAGGTACTCATCACTGTCCTGAATATGCTCATAGAGAAAAGCCTCTAGCTCGTAATGTATATCCCAAACAGAGTTCGGGATAGGATGCACCCCTCCTTTACCCCAATGGTACTCCTGATGAACTTTGACTCTCCCTAGGAGGTGCGGAGGCGGCCCAAAATTGTCTCATGCACATGCGCATGATGGTCGTGAGAAGGGTCTCGAAAATGCCTATCTCACGAAGTCTCTAAAAAAGTGCATCACGTGGAACCGAGTCAAAGGTTTTCTGTTCACATAGCAACAATAGACCTTCGACAAGTGATGACGTGCCTCTTCAATGATGACCCGAAGAGTGAAGATATGGTCAGTAGTTTAGTGATCAAGTTGAAAACTTGCTTGCCCTTGGCTCTAAGGCTCATGCGCTCTAACTCCTTGGATAACTGCATATGTAACACGGTAGCATAGAGTTTGGAGAATGTATGACCCACCATAATGGTCTTGTAGTTGTTGGGGTCAGATTTGGGACCCAATTTGTGAATCGGGTGAATGATATGACGTGACCAAGATAGCCGAAAACCCGAGCAAATTACGTGATTGAAGAGGTCACCAAATAACTACAAAGAACCCCTTGACCATGTTTGAAGAATTCCACTTGGAATCCCTCCTCATTTGTTGCCCTACTCCAGCTTCATCACCCTAATTGCCTCTCGATTGTAGTGTAGGTGAAAAGGTGGCACAAGGAAGATGGGTTGTCAACATGGATATGTGGTTGTCTAGGAGTATCGTAAAGACTGGAGGTGTGAGAGAACATGGAATAGAGTAGAGTAGAAAGCTATAAATAATAGATAACAGGTTGTATAGAGTAGAGTGGAGGTGGTCGATTGCATAGCATATATACATATACAGAGGGGGGAGGCTCCCCCTCCAGATATAATTAATTTTAAAGCTAATACTTCCACCAATTCCATTCAAAAAATTCTAAAAATGGATGGCACATTAGTCTACAATTCATAGGAAACTCTAGATTTTAATACTTGTTATTTTCAAGGAATTCTAATTGAAAACTTGACAACCCAAGGAGGATGAGAGCTAAGAAGAACAAATGGATTAGTGTTGGCGGTTGCCTTGTGTAATATAGTCTATAAAATGATCTGCAAACTAATAGCCTCGAGACTTAGACCCTGCTTCCGAGGATGATTTCCCCACCCAATCGCTTTGTGCCGTAAAGACGAATAACAGATAGTATTTTGGCTGTTCAAGAAATACGATAGTCCCTCAAGACCCACAACGGGAATGAGCCATGTATTCTAATTAAACTGTACATATCAAAATCCTTTGGTAGATGCAATGGGATCTAATTGGATATTATTCATGCAATTGGATTCAACAAACTGGTCATAGACTAGATAAAAGATAATATTACAACTCTAGTCTTCTCCATCTCTCTGAATGTGGATTTTGGCGTTCCTTTCAACCCTTCAGAGGACTAAGGTAGAGAGACCCTCTAAGTTTGTGCATATTCATGAGTAATTGAGCAATTATATGAGTTACCAATTGAGGATGGAGGCTTCAAATATTCAAATTTTCAAGATGCGAGATGACATGCTCCTCTTATCACAACAACATTTGGACAAATTAGCAACTTTCTTGTAAATTTAAAAATCACATTTTTAGTTGTTCTAATCGTCATTTTTGTCCATGTCTATATCATCTTGTATTGTCTAGATAAAGTTGTTATTTGCCACTTTTATCCCTTGTCAAGTGTTGTTGGATGACAACTTTTAATGCTTCAACTTCTCATGTTGTGACGTTAAAAGCATAGTAGCAATGTTAACATTGAAACTATGTAATGTCCCCATTTCGAAAACCCTTAGCCTATACGTCCCCGTGGGTTTCGGGATGTGCAAGGGGGACATTTTTATTAAATAATTAAATATTATTGCCTGGCAGCAATAATTATTTAATTATTTAATTATGAAGATTATTTAATTTAATTCCCAAAATATAAAAATTAAATGGAGAATTAATTAAATAAATATTTTTGGTGGCTTTTATTGTTAAAATCACCCTTTGAAAAGGGGACACCACACCTAGGGAAAACAAATTGCTTTTATTTAATATTTTCCTTCTCCTAGGGTTTTCAAATTTTGTGCCTCCTTGCTTATGAAAGGAGTGTTAGGACCATTATTATTATGTTATGATGAACTTATTTTGATACTCCATGCTTGGAGTTGGGATGCATGCTGTTGGCTAGATTTTACTGCATAGCCAAAACCTAAGCGATCATGAGATAAATCTCCCTCATTTACCGGTGAGGCTCCCGTGTCGATTTGTCAATTAAAATATGCTAGTATCTATATGGGAGTTTTACTTTAACCATGCAGGTTCATGAACCATAGTTATGCAGTTTTGCAACAAGTAAGCGATTGTTTAACAAAGGAAATATAGAAGAAGAGAATAATAAAACACGAGAGAAGAAATAGGGAAGATGTGCAACTCAATCAATAGATAACAAAGTTGATTGCATGCACATAGAAGAAACCAATAGATATCAACACACGTAATTATAAGCGAAAGGCAACTTCAGATCTAGATCTAAAATAACACAAAATCAAAACAAAGAAAAACAAACAAAGTTTTATTTATGTACATACAGTTTTACCACTCGCTTTTGATTCTGAATGACTTCGATCTTTGCCGTTGAAAGGTAGTGGTAACTCAATTCCATCCCGGTAGGCAAGAAAGAAAGTATCCGTTCTGCAGCTCTTTAGATCATGAAGGGCCCTTTCCAGAGTGAATCAAATTCGGTTCATATCTCTTGTCCCACCAGAGTACCCAATCTCCGATCTCGAACTTCCTTTCTCTGGCCTTCTTGTCAAGTACTCTGGGCAAGTCCTTATCAACTTCATCTGGTGGTGGCTCATCCTTTCTTCTCTCTGTGGCGGGTAAGTCTGCATCAACTTGCTCCGTTCCCAGATTTATTTGCTGCATTTCTGAGGAAGAACTATCACCATATTCTTTGTTCTTCTTCAGGTACTGATCATGCTTGTTGAAAGTCTCCACTAAGGAAACTAAACCCTTGGGGATTTTGTTACCTTTTGGTTGGATTGCTCCACTATTGTCATCATAACATGGATCAAATTTTTCTGTGATTGTTTGTCATGGTGGTGATTTACTCCCTTCAACATGCAAACATGCAAATGTTTGTTCGGGGCTTTGGAGCGGTAGATCATCTCCACTTTATAGTTTCCTTGTCTGAATATGGACGGTGGTCTATCCGGATTCAATAGTGCAGCTGTGACTGCCAAAGAATCTGCCTTGGAGTTCTGATTGGTTGGAATAAAGTCAATAGAGAAGGCTGCAAAATCCAGTGTGGCAGAAAGCACTTTATCTCTGTAATGCTCCAGCTTATCTCTTTTGACTTGACTTTTCCCTCGAACCTACTTTACTAGAAGTTCAACATCTCCTTGGGCTTTGAGGAGTTTTACTCCTTTCTTCTTGGCTTGCTCCATTCCTAGCAAAGAATGCCTCATACTCCGTCGTATGATTGGTGTTCTCGAACATCAGCTTGTGGGAGTATGGAAATATCTCATGATCTGGAGATATTAGTAGAGCGCCAGCTCCTGATCCAAAAGAACATGTGCCTTTAAACTCCAGAGTCCAAACTTTTTCTTCTTCTTTTGTTGGCTCTGGCTCTGGTCGAAGTTCTGGCTCTGGAATGTCTTTATCCGTTTCCAAGAAATAGACCCCACGGTCAGATTCCTGAAAAGAATCTGAGATCTAGGATCCTTAGATTTTGTAACCGTGTATCTTGGACTTCTTTTCCGGCTCCAACTTATGGTTAATCCCTTGATAGGAATATGGGCACAGGACCAATCCATCTTTACTTCTCCTCCCAACTCTTTGCAGAAGTTTCTGCTCAGCAACATCCCATAGGAGATAGGAATATCTGCAACTAGAATTGTCATCTTTAATCTTTTGTCAGGAAAAGCTGCGCAACAACTTGTGCATCTTTGATTTGTCCGATTAAAGGGACTTGTCTCTCCATGGAATAACACCTTTTTATGGTCTTCGTCAAGGTAAGCCCAAGAGCATCTGCAACTTTAGCTGGCATGACATTATCAGAAGCACCCGAATCTAAAATGCAATTGCTTAACTTGAAACCATTAAGTAATAAGGAGACATAGAAAGGTTCCACCCTTTCAGAAGATGGTGAGGGTTTAACAACTGCAGTGTTGTTTTGTGGAGGAGTATCTTTGGGCTTAGGCAAAAGGCCTTTTGATGTATTGGATTGTCCTGGTGATTGTACATATTTGACTAGCCTATTTAATTGCTCAGGAAAAGCTCTTAGGTATTCGACTTCTAACATTTGAACTTTAGTTTTCTTGGCATGATCAATAATGTCAAAAGAAGAAATAGATTCAGATACCTGAGCCGCTTTCTGTGGTTGAGATGAAGAACTCACATGCTTACTTCCAGGAGCTAAGGAAGAAGGTAAAGGGATGCCCCTTCTTTGCTCGTCTGCTAATGCTTCAGCTTGGCGAGTTTGTGATCTTGTAAGTACTGCATATGTATGACCATGATCATCTTCATGAAGTTTCTCATCGTCATGTTCAAATTTGTAGTTCAGGTAATTAATGTTGGAGTCACCAGCAGGTCCTATAAAATCATCATCCTCGAGCTGATCAGCGTCAGCTTCCTGGTCTTCTTCATTCATCTCCACGTTGTTTCTGGGAGCAGCTTCAATTGCTAATCTTTGGGAACCAACAATGCGGTTCCGGTTGTTGTTGAAATTCCAAGCAAGGGCAGTGTTGTTGCCTTGAGCCATTTGAGCCATTTGTTTCTTCATCTGCAACATCTCATTTGCTAACTTTTGCAATAGTGAATCGGATGTAGAGGCAGAAGATGAACTTTCAGCTCTAGAAGTGTTGCTCTTTATCTTTCTAGCCATGATGAGGTCATCTTCACTTTCAACCTAAGCATGTTCCGGCTGCTAACAAGTCGTGAGACATGCTCTTCGCACTTGATAGCTTACTTGAGAAGCAAAGCATTGATGAAGAATACTTTTGATTCTCGTCATTCAAAGAAGCGAAGCGAAATTTTCAGTACAAGTAATCTTTGGAATTTTACAATAAAATCCCACATGTGCTCATGTGATTCCTTCTTCAACCGAGTCATTGTGTTATCAAGTCTTTGGAATTTTCAGTTGGATTGAATCTTTTTAGGAACGCATCTGCATAAGTAGCTTGATTGGTTATGGTGTCGGGAGCTGGCCGGTAGAACCATTCTCCACCCAAATCATGCGAGTCTCTATGAAGAGTCGGAGATACATCTTCATGTTCGATTACGAAGCACTCCACAGATATGAAAACGCAGAAAGTGGTCATCTAGATTACTGCTTTGCCATCTCCAAAGACTCTCGAAAAATTCTTTCTCGTCCCTTTAGGTAGATCATGCATAGGAGTCGATTCGGTGGCCCAAAAGTCTGCTCCCATGGAACATGTACTATCTGGTTATGATTCGCCATGACAAACGGAACACGTCTTCTCCTTGTGTAGACTTGGTGAATAATTCCACCGCCGGATTATCTTGAAGATGATCTCAGTTACGGATGAGCGTGCACTCTCCTTCACAGTAAGAGACTAGATCTGCGGCTTCTAACTTGAGGATGATTGAAATTGAATTGCTCCTGCGATCGAAGAAATGATCGAGTCCTTCCTTGCGCCTTCACGGATCGGATGAATGGACATTCACCAAGTGAAGATTTGTATGGAAAACACTCGATCTTCAAAAATAAGTTTTGATCTGCAAAGATAGTTGTTATGACGGTGTCACCAAAAACTATTGGCTAGATTTTCTGCATAGCTGAAAACCTAGGCAATCATGAGACAAATCTCCCTCATTTACCGATGAGGCTCTCGTGTCAGATTTGTCAATTAAAATATGCTAGTATCTATATGGGGGTTTTACTTTAACCATACAGCTCATGAACCATAGGCCATACGCAGATTTTGCAAGCAAGTAAGCAATTGTTTAACAAAGGAAATATAGAAGAAGAGAATAATAAAACACAAAGAAGAAATAGGGAAGATGTGCAACCCAATCAATAGATAACGAGTTGATTACATGCACATAGAAGAAACCAATAGATATCAACACACGAATTATAAGCAAAAAGGCAACTTCCGATCTAAATCTAAAATAACACGCTTTATTCAAAGGCAATCATGAGATAAATCTCCCTCATTTACCGATGAGGCTCCCGTGTCAAATTTGTCAATTAAAATATGCTAGTATCTATATGGGGTTTTACTTTAACCATACTGACTCATGAATCATAGTTTATGCAGGTTTTGTAACAAGTAACTAGTTGTTTAACAAAGGAAATATAGACGAAGAGAATAATAAAACACGGGAAGAAATAGGGAAGATGTGCAACCTAATCAATAGATAACAAAGTTAATTGCACGCACATAGAAGAAACCAATAGATATCAACACACAGAATTATAAGCAAAGGCAACTTGAACTTGATCTAAAATAACACGGTTTATTCAAAGATCTAAGATAGAAAGCTAGAAACAAAATACACCGTGACACAAAGTTCTCAGGAAATCTACTCCTTTGTATTCCTTTGCTTCAAGTGGCTATCGGGGTTTCACACAAAGTCTAAACACAACAATGTCGCTTACAAATTCTTATCATTAACCCGAAAGTTCTTCCTCTACTTATAGAATGTAGACAGAGCAATTACAAGTTGGAAGCTTTTACTTGAAGTCGACACATGTGGAAGTCGGAAAAGAAACAACTGGCAATCTCCTCCTAGAATTCCTCTTTGCATGTGGTATGATTTGGGCTGAAAATAGAACCTTCTATTTGCACGTCCGCCACCTATCTCCAAGTAGTTGACTTCTTGAGTAATGGCTTTTAAACCAATCACTTAAGTTGTATAATTTAATTAATCACTCAATTACTTTGTCGAAGGAAAGAAGAAGAGGAAGAGGAAAGTTGCGAGTCTTGTCCTTTTCATGTCTGCATGCGATTGATTCTTTGCCTTTGATTCCCACCAAACCGGATCTGGGAGTACTTGGATCGAAAACAAGTGGAATTGGAAACAATGGATCTGAAAACAAGTTGGATCTGGAAGCGAGCTAGATCTAGAAGCGGCTGAAATTTTGCCTTCGCCTTGTCTTCTCTTTTATCCTTGAAGCTTTTGCAGTTCTTCTCCTGTACATGCATCGGTGCAATGTCTGCCGTAAATAGCTCATCATTTTTATTTTTAATTGCATGATCTGGAAAGCACTCCGGATGAATGCAACTTCAATGAAGGCTTCAACTGGAAGATTGAAAGCACATGCACAAGATCCTGGAAGAAATTTTCCACGCACTGACTTCTACACGGGCTGCATCAGAAACAAGAGGATGAAGCCTTTGTGCCGGAAGCTTTTGCAATTATGAGATCTGGATCTGGATCTGGGCCTATTGACTTCAGCAAATCTAGAAGCTACGCATGATTCCGCTAAGCTTTCTCTTTCATCCCGCTTTGCCATGGCTGGAGCAATCTTTGTCTGAACAATTCTTTTTCTTCTTACTCGGCCGGAATTCTTCAAAACTGGTGCAGATCTGGATAATTCTTCAGATTCGGAGGATATATTCAATGTATTGGACATTGATTTGTTGGGCCTATTGACTTCAGCAAATCTAGAAGCTACGCATGATTCCGTTGAGCTTTTTCTTTCATCCCGCTTTGCCATGGCGGGGAGCAATCTTTATCCCCGAACAATTCTTTTTTCTTACTTACTCGGCGAAATTCTTCAAAACTTGTGCGAGATCTAGATAATTCTTGATTCGGAAGATATATTCAATGTATTGGACATTGATTAAAGCTCTTTTCTTTTTTCAAAGCACATGTTGAATTCCTGCATTTAATTCGATACGGATGGCAACCGGAATATGACCAAAGGGATTTTAATCATAAAAATCTGCATAATTCAAGCCTGCTGCCCCAAAAATTGATGTTTTGTTTGCATGCAAAGTGAGCATGAATTTTTCCAACTTCACCTGAGCACCTGTATCACTTATGTAAACAATTATCTAGACACAAATCAACTTCCTTCAACCTGTGCGCCAAAATTGGAAGCTTTTAGCATTGATTTCACCTTCTTTTGAGCAAAAATCCTCTTCAAATGGGGCGCACTTTTCCTCTGGGCTGCACTTCTTTACTGTGAACTAAGTTACCGAAACGTTTTGGATACGGGAGCGGGAGCGGAGTATCCGATACGCGGAAACGGCAAATTTTTTTTTGACCCTGGATACGGCGTAGGATACGGCAGTACAAAAACTATATAAAAATTAAAAAATATATAAATTTCAGCCTTCTAAATAAGAATTAACCACATGTTATGCATATGAAAAACAAAACAAGCTAAATAGCCACAACAAACTATTCATACATTCATAATTTCAATTGTCCCTATCATATCTAGTTGAGGTGTTTATTACATTTATGATTTATCTCATACATGCTATTTTTATCCATGTTTATGATGGCTTGTACTTGGTACTTTATGTAGAATAATGGTGTTGCGAAAACAGTAATTTCTGCTGTAATGATATATTAAATTTAAAATATGCCTTCTGTAGAATAATGGTGCTGTGAAAACTGTAATTTCTGCTGTAATGATATATTAAATTTAAACTATACCTTCTGTAGAATAATGTTCTTTGAAAACCGTAATGTCTCTTTGTAATGATATATTAAATTTAAACCAAATTAAAAAAGAACTTTCAAAAAAAAAAAAAAAATCAGTTTTGGGCCGAGAACGGCAGAAAGCGGGTGGTGCGGCTGCAAGTATCCAGCCGTATCCAGACTGCCGGCCTCGCTCCCCAAGCCGCTCCCAAGCCGCTCCCGCTCCCGGACGCTCCCGCTCCCGCTCCTGCCGCCTAAACCGGCGTTTCCGGTAACCTAGCACAGTGAATTAATTAATTCATCCTTATGGCTGCCCCTGCTTATATAACCCTTGTGATTCTATAATTAATTAATGTTTTTGTTATTACTGGCAATTAATTAATTAATTAATGAGCTTCACTCTTCAAATGGGGCACCTATTTTGTGCATGCTTATGGCTGCCATTAAATAAAATAAATTTATTTAATTTTAGACTTTTGCTTCCACTTAACTCAAGCCTCACAATGTGCTTTGACCTTAGCCACTGAAAATAGGAATTAATTTAATCATTTAATATTTTTAAAAGTATTATTTCTCTCTCAAAAGGGGCGCACTTTTTGACATAAAGGGGCTGCCATTAAATAAATTAATTTATTTAATTTTAGAACAATCTATTTTCAACCACCTTTTGTCCTTTAACTTCAGTTGACTTTTCCACAAGCCTGGGCGCCTATTTAGGTGAATAATTAATTAAATTAATCAATTTAAAGGCTGCCTTTACTTCCCCAAAGGGGTCGCACTTTTTGGCAAAAAGAATTATATTTTTAGAAATCACATGACAATGGGATTATTTACCCTGTAAGGCAGCCCTGAAAATCCCATGATTCACTTAAGTCATTTGACTTTCATAATGGGATTATTTACCCTACAAGGCAGGCAATAAAATCTCATGATTCACTTAAGTGATATTTCTTTTATTCCACAATGGGAATTTTTACCCTGCAAGGCAGGTAATAAATTCCCGCCTACCTGCTGCCTCTAATTTTCCCATTGTCACTTAAGTGGCGTTGCTTCCATGGGAAAAGGTACCTGTGGCGGCAGTGCAAAATTCCCACACGCTGCTTTTGCCGATTTTCCCATGATCCACTTCAATTCTTCTTTTTCCAAAAATGCGGCCAGCCCAGAAGAGGCTTTTTGGTGCACGACTTCGTCTTTTCCCAGTGAACCAGACCTCCGATGGCGACTTCCTTCTGGCATAACGTGCGTATATGATCCCCAGCTACTCCAGGCCAAACCGCAAAGGAATTGATCTAGAGAAATTTCACAGAAAACGAAACGGAAAACACAAAAACACAAAACGTTGCCAAAAGTCACAAATAAAGTGCAGAACTCATTCCTGGTTAAAACCCTACTGGTATATAGGAATAATGATATGTACGATCACAACAGAGTTAAACCGGAGCGCAAATTGCCTCAAACGGGGCTCAAAATAATTGAATAAAAATTTCCAAAACAAATCCCGACAACGAGAATATAACAATTTTGGGCATCCGGGTATTTAGCGAAAATGACTAATATGGCTATTTGGGAATATCTTGACACATTACAAGAACTTTACGCAATAAAAACACAAAAGCGACCCATTATTTTAAAAGTACGAAAAATTTTCGGATAGGGTAGTCTCAGTTTCGGGGTGAAATGCGGGGACACCAATGCCCTTTGATGTTCTCTCTCTCTGCGTGGGAGGTTGGATCGAGCTGGTTTTAAGATTTATTTGAAGTATTTAATTGTGAGATCCATGTCTTTGGCTTTGGACAATTTTTAGATCAAGTTTACTATTGAAATCTGCATGTTTCACTGTAGCGATTCACTGTAGCGTCACTGTAGCAGCTGGATTGTGAGTGTTTTTGAAAATTGACTTGGGTGTTTGATACCTCTAAACCCTGGAGACTTCTATTGAGACAAGTTGGTTTGTTCTTGAGTAGAAAAGGATCAGATTTCTGTATGCTCTCATGTCATAATGGCAGCGACCAGCCTGGGTATGTTTGTTAATTAATTTTGGGGCATTCTTAGCAATTAGATCTGTGTTACATGATCTCTAATGCCCAGCGAATTTCATCATTAATGTTTAATGCATTATTATGGTGATACGACTTGGGTGTGTGCATGTTATAGTTTCTGTATGGCAGCGATCTCCTTTATTCTGAATGAGGATTGGCTAGGAGTAGTATTTGGAGTAGATCGACTAAGTATTTGCATGATATTATGATAGTGGTAACTCCTGTTTTGCAGCGACTTCTCCTATTAGTTTGTGGAATGATTTAGATGTATTTTGTTATGAAACAATTGAGCTGGCTGTGAGATATTGGTTTGGGGAAAATTTGATATTAATTCCATGTGTTTAATGAACTAGATCGATTGTTGTTCTTGCCTAAAACAGTGACTCCTTTGGGAGTATTATGGACTGATTTTGGAATTAAATATACTGCTGTACTTCCTTCCCTGGCAGCGACCCAGTTGAAGCAAGTATTTAAACATTTAGATACATGTCTGAGACTCCTTTGGGCAGCGAGCTGTTTAATGAATAGATCTGAGTTCGCAGTATGTTTTTCATCATCATTTTTGTAATGATTTGTAGCCTGAGTACATAGCTTTTGCAGCTGTTATATTCTAACTTTGGCGGTTACTAGTTGCATGTCTTTTGGGGCATTTTGAGGTCTGTTCATGACAGACTTAATGATATATCAGTTTGATACCAGCTGGGCAGTGGAATGGATTGGGTTGGATGTTCTTTGTATTGATCTATATATGAAATATTAGATCAATATCTCAGTGGCTTGAATGAAACGATTAATTCCGGGTTGTACTCTCTAATGATCAGCATGGGTTGAATGTTATTGAGAGTGAAATTAGTATTCATTACAGCAGTAACATTGTTTGTTTGATGCTCAATTCAGTGATTGCATTAGGAGTTGAGATCTGATTATATTGGAGTTCATCTGGGAATTGTCTGTGTGAGTTGTGATAGAAACCATTAAACCCCTTTATTGGGTTTATTGAGTCATCTATTTGATTGATTCTAGTAGTTTTTGATTGAGTATTGCTATTTCCAGCTGATTGGTGTTTTGAACGGTTGTTGATTTTCCTAATTTCTATTGATTACGGAAGGGGATATTACAAACTAGCGATGATCACATTGTAGAAAATTAATGTAAATCTGTTACATATTGTTGGGGTTGTAATGTTAAGCAAGAGACTGACTTAATAGAAAACCACCAAAGACCAACGGTCATGGCTTATGAACTTAAAATATAAGCATAAACTAAGTCGACATTAAGAGTGACCCAAATTGGTCACCCGCCTTAATAAAAACAAGGTGATCTCATTAGACATTGAAGATGAAAACGATACCAAAAATATGCGAGCAAGAAGTACGAGCAATTTAAGAGTGCCGGTTGAAACATATATTCTCAATAAAGATAAGTGATTTTCAATGGGTTTTTTACTTCTCATTGTTTTTCCACTTATATCTTGCGTTCTTGTGTTGTGTTGTGTTCATTTACTTTCATGTTCATGTATGCAATCTAATATCTAATTCATACTGTGATATAATTCATATTAATTTGTTGTTCAATCATAAACCATTATTTTTGGCTTGTTTATTTTGGTGAATATATAAATTTGTAGTATTATCTATCCCGCATATCCCGACATGGTGTCGAGTTGGTGTTTATATTTGTGTAGGATAGATCTTGGTGTTTTTGATTTGCCGGTGTGAAGAATCTTGTGGATCTGAAGTTTTTGAAAAGTTTCAAAACCCGCAAACCTCCTAACCTGTGATCTGCGGTTTTTTCAAATCTAAGAGGTGCAAAACTCCAATTCCTTGCATTTAGATTAAATTTGGAGTGCGTGGATGCTTTAGATCTAATTGAATGATCAAAACCTAGGTCATTGTTGAATCAACATACTTAGATTTGTTTTTTTAATCATCCTTGGCCATTTTTTGAAATTTCAAGACCTTCGTAGCATTTTGAATATTTTGCACCATTTTTAAGTGTATCATAGCTTTTTTTTTACCTTTCACAAGACATTTTTGAAATTTCAAGACCTCTGCGGCCTTCCTTAGACCTACACGGCGTATTTTCTTGTTACATGGATATCTCTTCGCTTAGCGGCTCCTTGCCTTAATGCGCAAAATTTTAGCCTTCCACGACTCCTTTGTACCACGGAACCTTTTGTTCCGCAAACTCCTTTGTTCATGGACTTTCCTTTGTCCCATGGCTTTTCCTTTGTTCTCTAGATTCCTTTGTTTTGCGTAACCTTTTATTCTGTGGGCTCCTTTGTACCGCGAGAACCCTTTATTCTGTGGATTCCTTTGTTCTGCGAACTTTCCTTTGTCACGCAATTTTTTCCTTTGTTCCACGAATTTTGTTTTCCCGAGACTTTCCTTTGTCTTGCAGCTTTTTCCGTTGTTCTGCGGATTCCTTTGTTTTGCAAACTTCCTTTGTCTCGCAGCTTGTTCTTTGTTCTGCAGATTCCTTTGTTCCGTGGACTTACCTTGGTCCCACAACATTTTCTTTGTTCCACGGACTCCTTGGTTCCGCGGACTTTCCTTTGCCCCATAGCTTTTTCATTGTTCCGCGGACTTTATTTGTCCCGCGGCATTTTCCTTGTTCCACGGACTTTCTTTGTTCCATGACCTTTGTCCTTTGTTCAGCGGATTTGTTGTTCTCGCGGACTTATTCCTTTGTCTCACGGCGTTTCGTACTTGTGCGGCTTTTTTACTCGTCTTGTGCAACTTTCTTAATCTTGTGCGGCTTTCTTAATCTTGTGCGGCTTTCTTAGTCTTACGCGACTTTTTTAATCTTGCATGGCTTTCTTTACTATGCACGGCTTTCTTATTCTTAGCAACTTTTTAGTCTTACGCGGTTTCTTAGTCTTGCGCGGCTTTCTTAGTCTTCTCGGCTCATTTGCTTCTTTGGCAGATTTTTAGTTTTGCGCGGCTTATTTTAAATGTTGCCCGATCTTTTGGCAAAATTCCTTTGTTTGCGGCTTTCACCTTATTTTTCCACAGAATACTAATATTTCAAAAACCCGCGAAACTCGGTTTCTTTGTTCCGCGGCTTCTGAACTTAGACTTGTTGTAACTTCTTCAGTGGTGTCTTGCGGCTCCTCGCGGCATATTTTTTGTGCTTCGTGGCTTTTCCTTAGTCATTCTATATCATTTTTAAGGATTTCCAATTGCTTGATCCATGAGACATCTAGTTTTCTTTATTCCTCAATCTTTTCTCTTTGTTCCGCGGCTTGCATTCCCTTGTTGAGCGGATTCCTTTATTCTGCACTTGCATTTTCTTGTTCCATGGATTCCTTTATTCTGCGGCTTTTGTCTTGGAATTCTGCGGAACACTAAAAGTTCAATAATGACCGAAACACTATTTCTTTGTTCCGCGGCTTTTGAACTTGGACAAGCTATATCTTCTTGTGTGTTGGTTTCTGGCAACGCTTCGCTACTTTTTTCTGCAGGTGCGACTATTTCTTAATTCCCCCATTTTTTTAGAATTTGTATCAAACTTGATCTTCATTCTTTATAATTCCCAAACATTGTTTCTTTGTTCCACGGCTTTTCAAAGTTGAAAATTCTATAACTCTTTACTTATTGCCTTGCAGACCTCTCACGGCTTCTTTTGAGAGTTTTGCAGCCTTCCTTCCCATACCTGTTTGGAGTGTTTTTATTAAAATTGCAAGTTCTTTTGAAGGGTTTTCCTTTGTTTTATTAAAGTTGCAGATGTTAAAAATTGCATACCTCTATTTTTAGAACTGCTAAGTTCTTTATAAAATATGGCAAGTCCATCTAATTTCTCCATGGATAAATCTCAGTTGTTAAATAGTACTTACTATACTATTTGGAGAGTTAAGCTTAAATTTATCTTTATGGCTAGAAAGCTTTCAGATTTGGTTAATGGTGTTGAAACGAGACCCACTTTGGAAGACAAGCTACCCCTGATAACTTGAGCATCTTCTCCCAAAAGTTCCAAGAGGCCATGTCAATCCTATTGCAAAGTATCAAAGATGAATTCTTGTTGCACATAGGACACATGGAGTCTCCAACTAATGCATGAATGCAATTGCAAACTATGCATGAAGGCAGCCACCTCTCTAAGATAATTAAACTAATAATGGAACTATTTACAACTCCAATGAAAGGAGATGAAAAGATAGTTAATTATCTAGCAAAAATTAAGAACATTAAGGCTTAGTTAGATGGTTGTGATTGTCAATTATTTCAAGATAAGTTGTTATACTTTATTATTTAGATTAACATTCATGAAAAATTTAGAAACTACATTTCTATTTTGAATTCTAAATATCAAAATGAATCTGATTTACCTGATTTAGATACCTTGTCTTCTTTACTCATTCAAGAAGAAAGAGTGATGGAGAACTTTGACTCAAAAGAATGCCTCTCAAGCATTGTTCTCCCCAAACTAGAAAGTTGTTAAAAATCAGAATACTAGCAATGCTAAATCAAACTTTAAATCTAAATTTAATCCTAAAAACAATAGGAATAAGCAAAATTTTAAGGTTAAGTTTGATGGAACTTATACTAAATGTGGAAAATTTGGTCATAAAGCAATTGATTGTTATTCTAAAACTAATAAGGCTCATAATCATGCTAAAAATAAGAACTTCAACAATAAAAACAAGAAGAATAGAAATCAAAATCAATCTAAAAACCAAGCTAATAAGGTTGAGCAAACTATTGCTCTTTCAGCCTCTAATGACAAAGAATGGATTCTAGATAATGGTGCATCTAGGCACATGACATACATTCATGAATCTCTCTCTGATGTTGTTGAATGTCATGAGAATATATATCTAGGAGATAATTTTGTTATTTGGTCTGAATGTTGTGGTAATGTTAAGTTAGCAAATGGAACCATTAATAATGTTTTATTTGTTCCTAACTTAAAGAAAAACCTTTTATCTTGTTCTCAATTAGCTAGAGAAAACTGCAAAGTTGTCTTCTTAAAAGATAAATGGTATGTAAAGAATGAGCTTGGTAAGATTATTATTGTTTTCAAAAGAATGGACTATATATTTTTCAAGGATTTGTTGTTGAATCTTGTCTTTCTTCTTCTTCTTGTAATGATGTTCAATTATGGCATGAAAGGTTTGGGCATGTGAACTTTAAAAGTCTGTTTGAAATGTCCCGCCTTAACCTTGTTGTAGGTCTTCCTAAGTTAAAATTTGACCATGGTTCTTGTGAAATTTGTTTGCGTGGTAAGCAACATGTTGAACCATTTCATAAACATCATGAGTCTAATTCCTCTAACTTGCTTGAGTTAATCCATAGTGATGTAAGAGGTCCTTTGGAAGTTCCTTCTCTTGGTGGAGCCTTGTATATTGTTAGTTTCATTGATGACTTTTCAAGAATGACTTGGTCTTATTACATTAAGAAAAAGTCTAAAGTTCTATCTAAGTTTCAAGAGTTTAAAGCCTTGGTTGAAAACATGGCTAATCTGAAAATAAAAAGAATCAGAACTAATAATGGAGAAAAATATGTCAATAAGAAGTTTGGTGAGTTTTGTGTATCTAGTGAACTTCAAAAGAATTGACAACTCCCAAAGCTTGATGACTCAAAAAGAATTCTAAAGTGCCCAAGTTTTTATGGGTTGAAGTTATGAACATTGTTGTTAATATTCTAAATAGAATTCCTACCAAAGCTTTGCATCAAACTACACCTCATAAAGTTTGGACTAAACAAAAACCTGATATTTCTCATTTTAAGATATTTGGTAGTCTGTTTCTCTTCTTATTCGTAAAGTTAAAATAAGATTAGATAAGATAATGTTATTAATGTCCAACACATGACCACCAAAGTAGGTCAATGGGACTACATAGTACAAACCAAACAAACCCAAAGAAGAGGACCCAAACGGGTCACCCAAAATACAATGAGAGAAGGAGAGGAGGAGAACGAAACAATAGAGCGAGAGAGACCAGAAACGAAGAAGAGAGAGATGACTGTGTTGGGAGGGAGCGGAAGGAGCAACATCCCCAACAACATCACCTAACACTCAAGGCCGGATGGGAGTAACTCGCAGTGCGCCGATGACAAGAAGCAGAGATGGAATGCAGGGAGCCAACGTTCGGGAGGAAGGCGGTGCCTCAAAGTAGGCCCGGTGGATCGTTGTCTATGCGGAGAGGCCACAGGACATGCACGAGATAGGGAGCCTCGGGTGGAATGAGCGAAGTCACGAAACGACTAACCCGGGTGGGGTCGGACACATGACCAAATGCCGCTTAGCACCCCTCACCGGGGAGAGCAACGGAAAGAAGGAAGTGATCAATCTAGTAGCCATCCATTGAGGGGGAGAATGGAGGGGCCTGTCCCGAAGCCTGATGGCCGCTTGAAGGTAGAGAGCAAGACATCTCTGATCATAGTATCTGAAGAACGTTGTGAAGGAAACTCGCGGAACAGGCAATGGAATTGCCCACGAATCTCATAGTAAACAGGACTTCGAAAATGAAGTGTTCTTTGGTTTCAACCTCCTGGAGAGAGCAAAGCGAGGCAAGGCGGTGCCTCAAAAGTAGGCCGGGTGGATCGTTGTCTATGTGGAGAGGCCCTGGGGCATGCCTAAGATAGGGAGCCTCGAGTGGAAGGAACGGAGTCACGAGACTCGACTAACACCGGGTGGGGGGTCCAGACATGTGACCAAATGCCACTTAGCACCCCTCACCGGGGAGAGCAACGGGAAGAAGGAAGTGATCAATCTAGTAGCCATCCATCGAGGGGGAGGATGGAGGAGCCTATCCTCAAGCTTTGATTGCCCCACGAAGGTAGAGAGCAAGACATCTCTGATCATAGTATCTGAAGAAAGTTGTGAAGGAAGCTCGCGGAACAGGCAATGGAATCGCCCACGAATCTCATAGTAAACAGGACATCTGAAAATGAAGTGTTCTTCGGTTTCAACCTCTTGGAGAGAGCAAAGTAGGCAAGTCCACTCCGAGCGGTCTAAGTGATGATCAATCTCAATACGGATTCGATGTGAGCACACTCAAAACTGACCCAGACAGAGATATGAAGGGCTTGCAACCAATGCCGGGAAATGTACATGGGTCTAAAAATGACCCCATCACGGATCTCGAGAAAGTGTGCTACGTAGAGTGACATCTTCGGACGCAACCCCCAGGGGTTGGTCCATGTGTCTTCGGATGAACTATTTGTGGATATCATCTCGATTATCCTATGAAGATCCTATTGGTTGGGTAGCGGATGGGCAAGGGCATCGAAGAATAGTTGAAGGGTGGGAGACAGTCCATCTGGATGCCAATGGACTCGAAGAGGCATGAAACACGGGCATACCAACAATGAGATCGTCTCTTTGTGATCCGAGGATGCAATAACTTCGATGATGAGCGGTAGGAAAATAAGTGTACCTATCCCTGTCAACGGAAAGAACTACAATACCCCCAAATATGGTGCAACAGCAACACAAGCCCAAAGATAGTCTAAAAGCGAAAAGGCGAGCCCCCAAACTCAAAGCGAGGATAATGTTGTGAGGAACAAATTCTTTGCACCTGATACCCCCGAATTTGGTGCAACAACAACACAAGCCTGAAGATAGTCTCCAAACGAAAAGGGTGAGCCCCAAACTCAGCAAGGATAATGTTGTGAGGAACAGATTCTTTGCACCTAATAATACATCTGAGCATGAGGATCTGAACGCGCTCGATAGTGGCTCACTCAATCTGAGTCCAAAAGAGAGGGACCCCAAACTTCCAAACTATACATAACCGTGGGCCTAACCAGGGGATTGGAGAGGGACATCTTGGAAGGAATGTCATGAAAGTGGTGGTAGAAACAGTGTCTCTCAAGAATCGCCAAAGAACCATAGCCCTTATTAATCCGGGGTTGGAGAGCAGGACGAAGGCTAAAACGAGGCCCAAAGAAAAGAATCACCAAGTAGGTATAAGAGCAAGTGATCTCAATCTCCACACCCTTAAAGAAGAAGTGGAGGTCTGAAGTCTTCAAACAATTGAAAACCATAACTTTGGTTTTCCCAAGATTCACAATCAGTTGTCGATGATCACAGAAAAGGGCTAAGGCATCTAGCTGCCTTTGGAGACCCTCAGCAGAAGAAGCAAGGAGAACTACGTCATCTGCAAAGAGGAGGATGTAAATCAGAACCTGGTGCAGAAGGCACCCATCACCTTCCTGTATGTGATCCCTGAGAAAGTCCTCAAGCTCATCGATATAGATCCCAAATAAGGTAGGAGAGAAGGGGCAGCCTGTTTGAAACCAATGGTAATCCTAATTAAGTTGGACAAGCCGCCCGAGAAGTGCAAAGGCGGCCAAGGACCTCCTCATAAAGGCGCGTGATGGCTGTAAGAAAAATCTTGGAAATGCCTATATCTCGAGCACAAAAGGGCTTCCACAGGAGCAGAATCAAAGGATTTCCAAAATCCACAAAATAGCAAAAAACTCGATAGAGCGGTGGCGAGCCTCTTCGAAGATAGCCCGAAGAGTGAGGATGTGGTCGGTAGTCCTGCGGTAAGTCGGTCGGAAGCCCGCCCCCCTTAGCTCTACATTGGTGCGGATCGAGGAACCCGAAAGCTGCAGTGAAGAACAGTAGCATAGAGCTTGGAGAATATGTGACCCACCATGATAGTCCTGTAATTGTCGAGGTCGAAAGTGGGCCCTGACTTGTGTATGGGGTGGATGATGTGGTGGGAACAAGAGACTGGAAAACTAGTACAAACCACCTGATTGAAGAGGTCCACAAGATAACAGAGGAGCATCTTCCATCCATACTTGAAGAATTCCGCATGGAACCCTTCCTCATCCCCTGCATTACTGCAACTCATAGCAAGAATGACATTCCTCACATTGGTGTGGGTAAAAAATATGGCAAAGGGAGGCGGAGGAATGAACTGGATGTGGGGCTGGCCCGGGAAGTCATAAAGAGTAGATGTGTGGGTGAACATGGAATTGGGATCAAGGTCCAAGGGTAAAAGTGAATGACGGGGAAAAATGGTGCGCCAGAAATGTTTTGGAGAGTGGATAAGTGACAGACGAAACTCACGCGCTTTATGAGAGATAAATGTGTGTTTCTTATGTCTAAGGAGGCGACGATAGGGCTGACTTCGAGGACGGGAAGGAGTGAAGGGCATGCGGGTTAACAAAGCGGAATTTCCGATGGAAGGCTTTGCATTCCTCTTCGTACCATTTGTTCATAGGGCATGTACCATGGCGTAGGGTGGAGTGGGTGACGTGGGGAAAGGAACTCGTGGCCGCCTCATGAATAGCACAGGAGAGGGTATTAAACATATGATCCGAGGTGAGTGAGGTGAAGTATGCAAGGGGGAGGGGTGGGGTCCCTGGGGATAGCCTGGAGGGAAAAGGAGAGGGTCGCATGGTCAGCAAGAGGGATGGGGGAGACACAAAAGTGGTGTATGTAAGGAATCAAGTCGGGGGTAGTCATGACGTAATCAACCACACTGGTCCCACCACAAAATGGTCTGCAGGTGAAGAACCGGGATTCAGGAAAGCGAGGAATGCCATTCAGGATCAGTAGGTCATGAGATTCCCCTAATTGGAGAAAATGTCGGCCATAGGAAGTCAGGGGCCCTGTCGTGTCCTCAGAATCATGTTGGAAACCAACCAACTTTGGATCCACCTCAGAGGTGCAAAGTACATCGTCGGTCCTGTCGTGCCTCGGAATCTGCATGTTTTTGGTACGGGCATTGAAGTCCCCTAAGATGATGACCTCCCCAGAGCCCGAGAACTGAGATATACCAGCATAAAGGTCAAAGAAGGGGTCTCCATCTGGGTCGTTGTGGATGGCAAATGAACAAGAAGTTCGAGGAGAGTAGCGGAGACCGCAATAAAGATGTCTCTCAGGAGGGGAGAATTACGTCTAATCCGTACCCAAAGAAAGCGGGAAAACTCATCCTCAGCGACAATAGAAATCCTGCTCCGAAGAGTGTCTCTGACTAAACAAGCAACCCCGTCGGATCCCCTGACGCCGCCACAACTCCAAGTCTCCTTTCTACAAACAGAAAACCAGTAGTAACCACTGATGTTCAGGAGAGGCAAACCGGGCTCGCGTGTGTCTCTATAATAAAGAGAAGGTCCGAGAGACCTAAAGCATCATAAAAGAGGCCAAGAGAAGACCAAAAGGACCCATTTCCATTCCAACATGCAATGGAGAGGCCTTGCTTCCGAGCCTTCTCTGCCGAGAACCATCATCTCGGAACTAGAGCTGGATCAGGGAGCCCACCAGGGGGAAGGAATCCCAAACCACGGCATGAGGTTACGAATCACCACCCATTTCCACCGCTTTTACGGCTGCCATGATAATTTCCCGAGATTTCTTGAGTTCGCGAACTTGTTCTCTAGTAAGATCTTCGTCGAAAGGTAAGAGACAAAAACTTGATCCTACCTCTTATTCTTGCATCTTTGTTGGATATGGTATTCACACAAAAGGATTAAGAGTGTATAATCCAGATCAAGCATGTGATTGTAGAAAATAGGAATGTTCATGTTCTTGAGAAACCATTTTGTGCATCCTCCTCTCTTCCCTCTTCTGTGTTACCTGAGTCTGAATCTCTTCATGTTGATAACCCTTCTTCGAAAATATGGAAACTGATTTCCAAGAGGCTGACCATCCTTCTTTTGATATGATGGATTTTGATATTGAGGGGGAGTCTTCTCAATCATGTCTTAGACAAGAACTCTTGGATGGGTTCAAAATCTGGGTTCTAATTCTCAGCCTATTAATCTAAGAAAGATGACCCACAGATTAACGTTGTTATCATGCCTTGTCATTTGTGTATGAGGTTGAACCTAAATCTTTTGAAGAAGACATCCTAGATGAAAAGTGGATTAATCTTTATGAAAGTTGAATTCAAAGCTCTAATAAAGAATAATACTTGGGAATTAGTCCCCCTTCCTTCTAAAGAAGCATTGTAGGATGTAGATGGTTATACAAAATTAAATAGCCATTGCTCCCCCATTCATGCCCCCCACCGCACCATCTTATGTTTCTTCGATGGGGATCCTAATACCTTTTTCTTGATCTTGGCAACTTCTCCCCCTATGTCCCAGTTTTCTTCAATGGGAAATGTGGTTGCCAAATACACCCTTCTCTCCTCCATCATCTGGGAGGCCCCTCATGTCCTTCCCTAGTTCCACCAAGCCTTCATCTCTGTCTCCTAATTCCATTTTCTTCAATCTTGAACAAATTCTCCCCCTATGTCCCGATTTTCTTGGATGGGAAATATGGCTACCAAATACACCCATCTCTCCTCCATCATCACGGGAGGCCTCTCTCGCGTCCTTCCCTAGTTCCACCCGGCCTTCATTTGTCTCCCATCAACAAAATACTTGCCCCATGAACAAATGGTATGATGACGAGTGCAAAAACTTTCATAGACAGTTATGGCATGCTTATAACCAGGCCCTTCCCTCCTATTATACCTTGAAAGCCTCCTACCATTGTCTCCTTCGCCATAAAAATATCTCTTCATTTCCCAGTGTAGACGAACTTTGTGTGAGTCCCTTCGGCACTCTCCTAAACATTTTTGGTGCACCATTTTTCCCCGCCACTCATCTCTTCCCCTCGAGCTTAACCCCAATTCCTTGTTTTCTCACACCTCCAGGCTTTATGACATCCCCGGACAGCCTATTATCCAGGTGAACAACCCACCTTCCTTGTGCCACCTTTTCACCTACACTAAAGTCAGAGAGGCAATCAGGATGATGAACTAGTAGGGCAGCAGATGAGGATGGGTTCCAAGCAGAATTCTTCAAACTTGGTAAAAGGGTACTTTGTAGTTATTTGACCAACCTCTTCAATCATGTGGTTTGCTCGAGCTTTCCGCCATCTTGGGCACGCCATATCATTCACCCGATTCACAAATCAAGTTCTAGCTCCGACCCCAATTACTACAGGACCATTATGGTGGGTCATACATTCTCCAAGCTTTATGTTATAGTGTTACATATGCAATTATCCGAAGAGCTCAAGAGGAGAAACATTAGAGCCAAGGGGAAAGCTGGCTTCCGACCTAATCACCAAACTACCAACCATATCTTCACTCTGCGGATCATCATTGAGGAGGCACGTCATCGCTCTTCTAAGGTCTATTGTTACTTTGTGGACATTCGAAAAGCCTTTGACTCGGTACCACGTGAGGCGCTTTTTCAGCGGCTCCATGACATCGGCATTTCTAAGACCCTTCTCACAACCATCATGCATTTGTACAAGATTGACTTAGGCCGCCTCCGCACCTCTCAGGGTGAGTCAAAGTTTATCAAGACTACCATTGGGGTAAAGCAAGGGTTCCCCCTTTCCCCAACTTTGTTTGGGATCTACATTGACGAGCTCGAGTCTTTTCTCAATGAGCATATTAAGGAAAGTGATGGGTGCCTCGTGCACCAGGTTTTGTTATCCATTCTTTTTACGGATGATGTGGTTCTCCTCTCTTCTTCTCCGAAGAGCTTACGAGAGACAAGTAGATGCCTTAGCCTTGTTACGTGATCTTCGACAGTTGACAATTAACCTAGGTAAAACCAAGGTTATGGTCTTCAATGGTTTGAAGACCTCGCATCTTCACTTCTTCGAGGTGAGGAGATCGAGATTACCAGCTCCTATACATATTTGGGGATTTTGTTCTCGGCCTCCGTTTCAGTTTGAGACAGGGTCTCCAACCTCAAGTTAACAAGGGCTATGGGTCCTTAGCTCTTCTCGAGAAATAGTGTTTCCGCCATCACTTTCAAGACATCTCCTCCAAAATGTCTCTCATGGACTCCCTCATCAGACCCACGGTTCTCTACGGCTCTATTGCTTGGGGACCCTCTTTGTTGAGTACTAATTAGGCTTCCATTGAGAGAGTCGACTCTTCTCCTTCGTCGTTTCATCAAATGTAAGCAATTTGTACCCAAAGCACATTATTTTGGCATAGTGTGGAGCCCATCCTTTCACACTGGAGACCATTTTCGACTTGGTTTCTTTCTTGCATTGGATTAAAGGCTTCGCAAACACGACCAAGGGGCAGGATAGGTACCCATATTTGGCATATTGTTCCTCTTAGGCTATTGCTCTTTCTAACTCCCCTCACTTCGGCGTCGTTGTTGGTATACTTGAGGTCTCCGAACTCTTGGAGGCAATTGGTATTTAGATGGACCATCTTCCACCCTTGTTGTACTCCTTGGACTCTCAGCCACCTTTTGCATACGAAACAGGGAGATGAATAGGGTCATTAGAGAGGATATCTACGAGGAGTACATCCATACCACTTGGTTAAATCCTCAAGGCGGTTTACGTCCCAAGATGGCCTTTTATGCGAGCATTTTTAAGAGCCGAGGATGGTCTCATTACTCGTCCCGCGTGATACACCCTTCGGCATTGGAAGCATGTCCTTCGCATCCCCCTTGCCGATTCATAGTTGGATCTCATAGACTTACGTGAGACGAATCACCACCTTGGCCGTTTAAACAGGACCTCCTAGTTGTGTAACCTCCAAGAGATCAAGACAGAAATGCACTTTATCTTCCAATGCCCCATCTACTATGAGATCAAAGGGAGGTTTCACTATTTATTTAGGAGGACCTTGCAGTCTTTCTAACTTTTTCAGGTTCGAGGATCGAGAGGTGTCTGGCTTTATATTTAAAGGAGGCTTTGAAGCTTGACCACATCCTGAGACCGGACCCCACGCAATGATCACTTCCTTCTTCACAACGTTACCAACGGAGAGAGGTGTCAGCGCACCGGTGAGCCCGCCCCGTTTCCTCCTCTAGATTGGTTCAGCCCAAGGATACCATCCATGGTTCTCTAAGTCATCACAGGCATGCCTGCACTAGGCTGGCCTCAGAAAACAAACGAGATCCAAGCATCAGAGGGATAATATTATATCCAGCAAAGTCATGTCAGGCAAACTCTCATGTCGATCGGTTGGCATTCTATTCTCAGCTTCTTGCAGTCGACCTCGGATGTTAGGAGAGTTGGATCTTCCATCCCCTAATGGGATTTCCTCCTTTCTCTTCCTTGGTCGTCTTTCCCCCTCTTCCTCTAACTTGTTTTTCCACCCCCATTTTGGGTGGTGTGATTTCTTTCTTCCGGTTGACCACTTCTTCTGCTCTTTGTATTTCGTCTTTCTTGGGAACTCTTTCGTTTCCCGCCTTGTATCGGTGCTCGTTGTTTTCTCTCACTTTGACGTACTTTTGTGGTCATTTGTTGGACACTAATATATTTATCTTATCTTATCTACTGCTAAGATAGACAAATTTAAGAAGCGATTAGTTCTTTAGAGGGTAAACATCAAAAACCCGATTTAGATTATGTTGAAACATTTGCTCTTGTTGGCAAAAAGAGCATTGTTAGAATTCTTTTAGCTCTAACTGCTCAACATGGATGCGAGATTCGCCAAACGGAAGTTAAGAATTCCTTCTTAAATGGTAATTTACATGCATCACCTAAAGGATTTGAAAAACCGGTGAGGAACTATATGTGTGTGAGCTTAAAAAATCTTTGTATGGTTTTAAACAAGCTCCTAGAGTTTGGTATGCTAAAATAAATAGTTTCTTTCAAGATCTTGGTTTCAAAAATTATTTTGCTAATAATGATTTGTTTGTTAAATTTGAAAAGCATCGTGTTGTCATGCAAAATAGCTAGCATGAAAATTGCAAATTTTAAGCATGACAACTAAGCCCTTAATTGAAAATTAGGCTTCCTAGTCATTGTGCATCCTTCCTTTAGCCGGGGCGCCTCGATTCAACCTTCACCCCGGCTCGGAGAAAAGTCCTAACAATGTTTTCAAGTTTGTTCCAGTGTGCAAGGATGATTACCCAAGGTGATTGATCAACTCATTTAGCTTTGATGAAAGACAACTTCATCCAGAGGCTTAAAAAGGCTATTTTTGGCCATTCTACAACTAATTGAACACCCTCTAAAGTGTTCGGGAAGATCTAAAGCATCGAGGGTGATGACAAAGAGAATTGAAGATGATTGAGGCAATTTAGGAAAGTTTAGGAAAGAATATATGATTTAGGATTCATTTGTTCAACGGTGGGTTTACTGAGGTGTGGGGAATAAAAGCTCCTCGATGAAACCTGACTTCTCGAGAATGATTCTGGAGTTCTCGAAATAGTTAAGAGACAAACAAATAGGCATTAGAAAGCTATGGGAATCCTCTACAAGGTGGAAACATCATATTTGCTCCAAGGCTCAAGGACATCCTGAAGTATTTCAAAACTCTGCAGCTGCCCCTCTAAGTTCAAAATGAAATAGGACCTAAATTTTGAGTTGCAGGCAGAATTGGCTTTTGGGAATGCTTCCATTGATCTTAAAATGTCATTTGGAGTCAAAATCATATAAGATTTGACCCCAAACCATTTTCCTAAGCACCTAGGGTGAAATTTTCAAGTTTGGTGTCTAAAAATGGACATCTAAGGCAAAAACTAACTTTCCAGGATGAGGCAAGTCGCACTTTGCTGTCCCACTGTCCCCCTTTGTCCCCAAGGAATAAGGGGGACACAAAAGTGCAACCCAAGGCCCCTGCACCCCATGTGACCCTCTTGACTCCTCTCGTGCATTTTTCCAACCCCCACATCTCATCCACCACACACCACAGGCTGACACGTGTCACCATCTTGCTCCAGTCGCCCTTTGTTGTCCCTATTGTCCCCTCTATCCCCATATGTCCCCTAGGGGACAAAGAGGACACAAAAGTGTTATCCAACTCAATGCATGTAGCCTTTAGTCACTTCATTAGCTCTTTCCGGCTCCACATGACCCCATTTAAGCCCCCAAACCTCATTTCTCAAGCTGCCACGTGTCACCACCTTGCTCCAAATCGCTCTTTGCTATCCCTATTATCCCCTCTGTCTCCCAAGGGGCAAGGGGGACACAAAAGCGCAACCCATGACTTCCATGCAAATTTGCTGGGAATCAAAATGTGGTCAAAAGTTGCACAAAAACACATGAAAACTTCACCAAATCTTCCCCTCACAAAAATTAGTGATTTTTCATGCAAAGTGTTGTTGAAACCTCTCTGACCTCCATTAATGGCTTCCATGCCACAGCAGCAAAAATGATAGCAAATTTATTTTTCGTTTCTACGAGAGATCCAAAGGGTAAAATCATCTGAAACTTGGAGCAAATGTTCCTCGAAAAATCTACTTTCATCCGAGCCATTTTTGCATGATGAGGTGGCTGATTTTTTTAGATATGGAGGACTAAGTTTTCTCTCATTATTCTGCCCTCCTTGATGAAAATCTCATTTTCCCACTCATCCGAACGAGGGAATCATCTGAAAATTGGAGCAGGGAATCTTGGAATAAAACCCAAAATTTCAAGACTATTTTCGTTGCAATCCGACACCTGTAAGTGCACTTACTAAAAATAGCATGTGTTTATGGCGGGGTATATCTAAAAATAGTAAGTTGTCAAAAAGGTGAATTCTTAGCATACGCAACCCCTAAACAGTTAAGAAACAACAAAAGAAGAAAATTGTGAAAACTTGCCAAAAATAGCATGGTCATAAACTAAGTCACAAGGTTCGTTGAATTTTTGGCCAAAAGTTCGAAATTCGTCGAACTTGTTAGGTGCCCTAAAAAGTTCATGGAAATTCATGCAGTTCGCACTCTACTAAACTCATAAAATATTGTTTTCTTTTGTTGGGCGAAATACATTAGATTTTGAGTGATTTTACATAGGTTTAGATTGTACCTTCTATAGGCTGCGTGGCGAGAATCACAGGAATAGCATCGTCGTTGTGAGAGGCACCAAAGACAAATTGTGGACAGTAGAGAGGGAGAGGATAGCAGCGCGTGGGAGCCTCAACCATTATTCTTCACATTGTCGGCCGAGTCTTCCTCCAATGCATCCTCCCGCTCCAACACGATGCATATTTGTTTTGCGTTTGCAATATATTAGGTTTTACTTTTGTTTTATATTAGTTTTTCCTTTTAAACTTTCAACGCAATATATTAGGTATTAGATTTTGTTTTTGTTTTTAGTTTACATTGTTTATTTTATTTTTTATTTTTGTTATTTTTTTGTTTCAACGCACTTTCTAGGTTTTCTTTTATTTTTAGTTTATAATATTTATTATTATTTCTAAAGTTTAAATTACTTTTCCTTATTTTCTTTCAAACGTTTTAATTTTTTTTTTTAAATTATATATATATATATATATTTAAATTCGTTTAAAACTTTTATTTAAATTGGTTTAAAACTTGTATTTAAATTTTTATAATTTAATTTGTTTATTATATTTATTTTTAAATCTAATATGAAATAGCTTTTATTTAATTATATATATAATGATGTTTTGAATTTTTAATAATATTTTTAATTTTTATTTTTATTCGTTTTTAATTTTTATGTTTTTATGTTTTTCTATTAATCGAACTTATTGGCAAATTTTTTTTTGAACTTTATCCATTGGGCAAAGTTGAACCGAATTTTATCCTTGTTGAACTTAAACTCGAACTCGAACCTTGTGACTAAAGTTGTAGATATGACTGTTAAAAATAGTAAATCTTGGAATTGAGCCCGAGAAAGTTGTTGCAACTCCGATTTTGCTTATCTCAATGTTTTTTTCACAATCGCAAGGCCAGGTTGTTATCTCGTGGTCCGAACAAGGTCAGAGAACACTCTGCATGCTCTTGAAGCACCAATTCCAGAGAGATCTCTGCATAGCACCATCTAATGAAAGAAGTTGGATGATCCAACTCTTTCCAATTGTGGCAGAAGGGAGTCATCCTGATTGAATCCATTCATGAAAGGTACATCACACGGATCACATTGTGTCAAGGAATAAGTCAAAGATAGTCACTCGAACAACGAGTGAAATCAAGAATATCTTAAGGTCCATGAGGGATGTGAAACATCAACATCTCCATTGGAATTCAAAGTCATCAATGGAATGATCATCATGAGCATGATGGGAGGAGCTCACCGTGAGTGACAATGTTAGTCACCTCAAGCAATGCATACCTCATGAATTTTTTCTAAACACTTGATCCATGCTTGATGATGCAAATTTATTTGGTTATTGTGATTCTGACCATGATGCTAACATTGTGGATAGAAAATCTACTTCTGGATATGTTTTCAAGTTGTGTGCAGGTGCAATCACTTGGAGTAGCAAGAAGCAACCAACAGTATCTATCTCTTCTACTAAATCAAAGTATAGAAGTGTTACGGAGCGAAGAAAGGACGCTATGCGACTCAAAATACTATTGGATGAACTTCATATGGGCATCAAACAAAGTATTCTTCCTCTTTGTGACATCCAAAGTTGCATTGCTCTTTAAAACAATGCATTTCAGCATCAAAGAACCAAGCACATTGAGATTCATATGCACTTCATCCGGGAGAAAGTTCTAAATGGTGACATTGATCTCAAGTTTTGTTATACTAAAGACCAGGTTGCAGACATTTGTACTAAGTCATTATGTGCTACAAAGTTCTGCAAATTTCATACTATGTTGGGCATTTCAGATTTTGGCTCAAATAATCATGTGGATGACTTTGATCTTCACCTCTGAATCATATGAGCATATATTGTTTGTGTTTTTTAGCATTTCAAAGTTGCGCTTGAGGGGGAAATAAAGAGGAGTGAGCATATTTTGCATGGTTTTTGAAAATACACCTTTTTTCTAATGCCAACCCTTATCGGCCTGATTGAGTCAACTAAAATCTCCCTGTACTATTTCCATTTTGTTTAAGTAAACTATCACTTTATGTGAGTTTACTTGTAATACCAATGAAGCATTAGATATGAGAGTTTTTAGCTCCATAATCTTATGTAAGACTTCATAGGTAATCACTTTATCTTGAGAAAAATTTTGAAAATTTTGTTGTTCTTAGTGTCTTGGTTTTTACAAAACTCACGAGAACATTTGCTTTGTGTCGTGGCTTCTTCCTTTGGTTCATGGTTTCTTCAAGTCCGCGGATCACTTCCTTTGGTTCATGGCTTCTTCAAGTCCGCGGGACACTACGTAGTGCATCGCGGAGTTGCAAAACCTCTGAAACATTGCACTAATGTACCACAAAATAGTTAAATCCGCATAATACTTGCATTAGATCGCAGCTTGTGTAAATCTACAAGATACTACAGCAATGTACCACGGCATTGTTATAGTGTACCATGCGAAGTCACAAAATCCGCATAATTAATGTCTTATTAAATGTTAGGCTAAATCACTTAGATGGTTTATGGATTGTAATTCCTTTTGTACAAAAATTTTGTTGTTCCTAGTGTACCGCGGTTTTTACAAAACTTGGGGAACATTTGCTTTGTGTCGTGGCTTCTTGAAGTCCATGGATCACTTCCTTTGGTTCGCGGCTTCTTCAAGTCCATGGGACACTGCGTAGTGCATCGCGGAGTTACAAAACCAGGCGGAAAATTGCACTAATGTACCACGGAATAGTAAAATCCGTAGAACATGTGCATTAGCTCGCGGCTTGTGTAAATCCACAGGATAGTATACCAATATACCACGGCATTGTTGTAGCGTACCGCGAAGTCACAAAATCCGCATAATTAATAGGATAAATCATTTAGATGGTTTATGGATTGTAATTCCTTTTGTACAAAAAGGTGACTTGGCATGTGTTATTTGGAACAAGCATTATATTTTTACATGCTAGCCTAAATCTTCATGATTTATGGATTGTAAGTCCTTTTGTATAAAAAGACAATTTTGCATGTTTCCCTACTTAGCATGTTAGGATTGTAATATTAAGCGGAAACTGACTTAATAGAAAACCACCAAAGACTAACGGTCATGGCTTATAAATTTAAAATATAAGCATGAACTAAGTTGGCATTAAGAGTGACCCAAATTGGTCACCCGCCTTGTATAAAATCAAGGTGATCTCATTAGAGATTGATGATGAAAATGATACAAAAATATGCGAGTAAGAAGTGCGAGAAGTTTAGAAGATCCGAGGAAAGTGTAATAAGCTGTGGATCTTATGAAATTGTGGGAGTGTTGGGTGAAACATATATTCTCAATAAAGATAAGGGATTTTCAGTGAGTTTTTTACCTCTCTTGGTTTTCCCACTTATATCTTATGTTCTTGTGGTGTTGTGCTGATTTACTTTCATGTTCATGTATGCAATCTAATATCTAATTCATACTATGATATAATTCATATTAATTTGTTGTTCATCATAAACTATAATTCTTAGCTTGTTTATTTTGGTGGATATATAAATATGTAGTATTATCTATCCCCTCATTTCTGACACATGCGGCGTTTATGAGGTAGTTGCTTATTAGCCTTGAGTCTAGCTTTACACTATATATCCTAGTTTACGCATATCTACTAATTATTACAATCAATAAGATCACACCTTGTAGTGTTATTGATTGTAATAATTTGACAAAATGTCCCAATGGGTAGGACAATGCAGGCGGATATCTCGAAGGCTGTTTTTCAAAAAGTTTGAACAACACATAGGCTAAGTAGGGTATGGATATCCATCAAAGCATAGTAAAAATTGAATTCTTGTCCTAATAAGCATGTATGCAAAATGTGGAAGCATAATGAAAGCATATTAACCATTTTATAAAATGCCTCGATGAAATGTGGACTCATTGATTACAATGGTTGCAATGCATGGGTATGTTGTCAAAATATTTGAGCTAATGACTAGGTATGAACAAATCAACTAGCCTTTGTTGGTAAAGCATGTCGAGTGTCCACATCTAATAGTATTACTCTTGTTTTCCTCATGGCATTTGTCCCTTCAATCAAAAACCACCAATACTTGTCAAAATGATAATGGGTTGGACATTTTGACTTTCCACCAAGGCGTACACAGGACCAAGGAAAATAGGTGCAACTATTCGATTATTGTGTTCTAAACAAAGCCAAATCCATTGTTAAAAAAAATCTTACCTTTTTACTTCCATTGTATAATGATTCACCATAAACAATTGATTTCCGCCTCATCAAGACTAATATATCCAAGTTATTACTAATCACATACAACCTAAGATGCGTTTAGGAATAACTCAAATATATATTTTACTAATAACTGATTATTTTTTCTTTCTCTTATATTCCACCATATAAATGAGGTTAAGGATTCACGTTAAAGTAAAACTGAAACCCCCAGTTAGGTAGGACCATCCATATAGGCCCTTTTTCCTTGGTCAAAATACATATATTTTCTTTAGGAATCATAAGTTCAAGAAAATACCCCCATGTACCGTGCTCATATTTGATCTGCTGCAGAGGTTCACTTGGCCTCCCCTACTATATCTCACCCCCTTCAAGAATATTTAAACCCTATTCTTCTCGTCTTGGTGTTAATATCCTATCACACTAAGTTCCTTCCATCTTCTTCGACATTCCTCCACTACTATCCACATATTATCAACCAAGCCTCTACTTGTCCAAAATGCCAATAAAAAACAAATATTTAAACTCTATTCTTCTCGTACTAGTGTCAATATCTTATCACACTAAGTTCCTTCCATCTTCTTCAAACATTCTTCCACTATTATCCACATCTTTATCAGCCAAGCCTCTTCTTGTCCAAAATGCTAATAAAAAATGCCGGGTATTCCTACACGCACATTTTTTCTCATAAGGATGTAAGCTACAAAGACATTGAAGAGCAATAGTGGCGCCTTCTCCCATCAATGACTATAAGCTCGGGGCATTTACTTTGTCGGAGAGTTGATAGATTTTCATCCGATCTTCACCGACCCACTCACTAAAATGATGAAATATTTGTGTCACATTTTACGCCATTGTATACCAGCGTGACGAGAAAATGGTAACGATTTGTACATATTAGGGGTGCGCAACAAACTTTGAACAATTACATATCTCATATACCCACGGGAAAGACTCTAGTGAGCCATACCCTCTCTATAATGCCTGAAATCTTAATGCAAAAAATAAGTAAAAATAGAGCAATTGTTTTGTTTGTTTTTAAGTTGGCTGTCATGGTCACACAAGAGTTAAGAACAACACAGTGCGAAAATCACATCAGCAATATTACATAGTGCAATGATAATAGGCTAGCGAGGGTCCCATAGTCAACACAACACTAGTGATTGCAAGGTCAACAAAACACAAGTTCAAGCAAGGTGCACACACATATCACTAGGTCACAAATAGGGTTCCATTTACAAGGCCTAATAACATCCACCCATGCACTTCTATAATTTCACAATCACTTTTAGTCATGAGATTAAGGCATAAGGTTTATCCCCTTGGGATCACTTAAGTGACATCCCTTTTCATGACCCACTTAACGCTTAATTAGGAAGTACACGTGATAACACAATAATAGAGAATTATGACGAAACAAAAATTTTCAAGAGATTCAAAACTTTTTTCCCCCAAAATGTTTGAGGATTCAATCTCCACATTTATATTCTTCCAATCTACACCCTTCATATCTCCAAACCAAAGACGAAACCTATGAATCCTTATGAGACAAACAAAAGGGCTCTCTAGGCCCAAGGAACCTCATTTGCACACTAAGAAGTTGAGAGGGAGAGAGAAGAAGAGAGATAGAAGGCACCTTCATGGCCTTCATCCCCACATTCCTCTTGGCCTCTCAAGGAAGCCTCTATGGCTAAGAGAAAACACACTAACTTAAGCTTCCATTCAAGATTAAATATCGATGTAAACCTATATAAAGACAAAGGGTTCAAATCATTAGCCCTTAAAAGCAAAGGCCATGTAGTGGCTAATACTATCGTTGAGTTATTGTAAAAAAGCAATTACGGGTTGCACTTTTCAATGTAAGAATTTATTTTCAAATAAAATTGGTAATGGTTAGATGTTTAAATAAGATATCTGCTGTCATGGATTAAGCAAACCGGTTGTCATTTCCAATTTATTTCGGGAAAAAACTAATAATGATTAGAGCAAACGTGTAAATCAGTTATTGGTCATCTTTTGTCCAATTAATTAAACACAACAGACCAGGTTTGGGATCAAGTCTGGAATCATTGGCTTTATAAATTGTCCTCAAAATTGGCAGTCAAATAATTGATTAGGAGACATATTTCATTAATGTTTGTTTATGCAGACACAATTGGATCTTCACGGTTGCAGTTGCATGGTCCTTAAGGTGTATTAATATTTTAACAAGAAACAACAATTATTAAGGTTAAAACATGTCGTATAATGTGGTCAAGTAACACAGAATATGTGACATTTTAGATTATTCCTTTTGGTTATGGTTGCCTTGAAATTGAGGACTTTGTTTCAAAAGAGCCAAGGGCTAATGTTAAATCACACACACATTAGGGCATTTTCTCATCCAAATGCCATGATTAAATGCACCAAGAGTCTACATTTCTATACTTTCTTTGGGAATGGGTAAATGTCAAACTGAGTCATTTCACCATAGAGCGACTTTTGATTTTATAATTTAAGAGTAACCTTGCATATCAGATTCAATTGTGGTGCCTGTTTGACAGTTGGTGTCTATTTGTAATTTAACTACACAGAAACTGCGCTTGTTAAATGCACAACTTTTGAAATGAACAAACATTTGGAGCTTACAACATTAACCCTAGGAATTTATATGCAAAGAAACAAAAAAATGGTCTAAATTTTTAGGGCTTAAAGGAAACATATTAAACAGTAATAATGGTCACAAATTCTTATATGAACTGAATAATACTATTGCACATGTTTTTATACTGTTTCCCAACAATATTTTCTAATAATGATGCACTTTTTCTACTTCCAATATGCTTTTGGTTTTGATATAAGATAGTGTCACTGATTATTCTAGATAACGATCAGAAAGAACTGAAATTTCTAACTTAAATTCTCTTTAGGAAAATACTTTTTTGATTAAACATTAGCTTTTAATACTAGCATTAACGAATACAAAGGCCACACAGGCCAGTAACATCTTAAGCAGCATGGGAAGATAACATAAACGATAAAAACATGGTGATATAAGAATACATAACAGAATGGCGGTACAATATTTCTTATCGTTGGGTTCTAAGATAGAACCCCAAGAGAAGGAACCATGGGGACAAGTAACATAAAAGAGCTTCAATAGTTGAAAAAACCTAATAGCTACTTCATTAACAATATATGACTGCTATCTTGCTAAGGGGCACTACCATATGTTTAATGTTACATACCTTAAATTCCATAACTATAGAAGTCTCTGAAGGTCAGGGATGCAAATCGTAGAAGGAAATGGAATAAGATTCAAATCGTTCTCTACTCATAGCTGCAAATTTCAAGTGTTTCCATTCTTATGATTGAACCCTGCACCACCACAAGTCAATCTATTATCCTCTACATTGTTCCTTCTTTAAGAAATAGCAAAATCAATCCAAGAGGGAAAAGGAAGTTGATATACCTTGGAAGGCAATTGGAGATCTCAACCTGTTTCATAATTAGATCCAACATAACGCCAACAAGCATTAGCCCCCTTAGTGCATTAGCTATTGACCCACTCCACACATGGTCACAAAGATTCCCTGCACCTCAAAAACAATCATATAGAATCAATCAATACCAAGAAATAGCAAAATCAATCCAAGAGGGAAAAGGAAGCTGAAATACCTTGGAAGGCAATTGGAGACCTCAACCTGTTTCATAATTAGATCCAACATAACGCCAACAAGCATTAGCCCCCTTAGTGCATTAGCTATTGACCCACTCCACACATGGTCGCAAAGATACCCTGCACCTCAACAACAATCATATGAATCAATCAACATTCCTACATTAAGTATTTAAAAATATATATAGAATCTACAAGGAAGATTAAAGAGTTAAAATACCAGGTAACTACATTGCTCAGTCTTTTTCTAATAAAATCCAACACATCATCAATGAATATTGGACCTGGAGTTTGAATAGAATTTCACATCTTCAGGGTTCCATCTCTTCTACAATGAGGATGTGCCTCCTATAAAACCGTATCTCTCTGCCAACTTTAAGGATCACTAGTCATTGCTGCCACTGATGAGAATATGCAATCCCATCGTCTATACCACAACTCTTCATGAGCAACACAGTTGAACAGCCTGAATTCCATCTTTCTTTTCTGTGTCAGGTCTTCTATGCTAACCTTCATTAAAAAAATGCAACAATTATTATCATGCTCTTCTTCATGCAATACAGTTTCAATCCACCAACCTTGCTTCATACATTTCAAAGGGTTTTTGAAACCCATCAACATAACGAAAGCAAGAAATTCTGACTTAAGAAATAAAGGTTGAAAGAAAAAAAAAGAATTGCCTGGCGCAGCAGAATCCAGAGTCTGTCCCAGAGGTCTACAATGTCCCTTTCATAGGTATAATTGGAAGCTTTCTGTTGTCCACTTATACAGAGCAAATGTCGAAAGCCATTGAAAGAGATGAGTATGCAGGTCAAGAATTCTCGCAGCTCCAGTATGATAAAATGGCGACGCCAAATGATTACTCCAACCTTGAAAATTATGAAAAAACAGTTAAATTAACATAGAGTGAAATCATAACTCAGGAAAAAAAGTTGAGAATTAAATCCTAATACTTGTGCACACAAACAGATTTCTCATCAACTTCAAAAAAAATACAAATGCACCCTGTGGAGTTTAAATTGTTGTTACAGATTAATAATATAGGCTGAAAATGACTAGGGTTAGCAAGCAGAAGTGAGACTATCCAAACAATGTAAATAAAGAGAGATTGTAACTCATAAAATTAATTAGCTATGGCATGACTATCTGGCATGCAGCACCATGCACACTCTGCCCCATCTCAGAGGTCCCCAATATTCCATCCGGATGCATATTTGTAACATTTATCTTAGCTATTGATACAGAACAAATTCTTTCCGCAGATCCAACTACTGTACATAAACTGAGAATGAAAACCATACAATTATATAGCTACGGGGTGATTACCAGATCCAAACACTGTAAATAAACGGAGAATGAAACCCATAATAGTAATTAGCTACGGTATAATTACCTGGCTCGCACCATAATGCATTGTGTCCATCCGACAGAGGTCGATAATATTCTTTCCGGAGGCATATCTCGAAACTGTCTCTCAGCCATTGATACAGATAAATTGTCCAAAACCGTTGCAAGAGATGAGTGTGCAGGTCATGTTGGAGACTAGGTCATGGCGGTTGGGGCAGCCAAATGATGATTCCGACATTAGTGAAAAAAGACTGAATTGACATAGAGTCGAATCAGGGCACCTTCCTACAAATGGATAATCCATCAACATTGTAAGGAAAATAAGAATGTCGTCTCTGAAAGGCAGTTGGAAGGAAACTCGAACAATTTTTCCCCCCTGTATACTCGTCTGAGGATTCTCAAAATTCATGTACATGATCTTTTCCTTTCCCGAATGCCGACTTGGGCTCCAGCGAAATTTGAAATGTATGCAGAGATAACGGTGAGAGAATTAAACCCTACCATACTTGCCAACACGAATAGATTTATGATCTTCAGGAGGAGGAGCGTACAAGGTTCGCGGACTCGAGATCCCTCCAAGCAGGATAATAAATTTTTAAAAAGCAACTAGAATAATTCCGTTTAATTAATGCGGTCCAAAGCCCAAGGGAGTGAAATAGCCGTTCAGTTCGGTTTGGCCCAGATTTCGAAATCTCCTTACTCTCGTCTGCCACGTCACCTTGGGGTGAAGTCATCCTTTACCTCAATTCGTCACCTTGGGTAGCGAAGAGGTGCAAATTGCAATGGGGACCAACGTTCAAAATTGCACCTGTCACAGCCCTTCCGAGGGCTTCCAACCTGTCAGAGAAGGGCAGGTCAAAATTTGCCTGTAAAAAAAAATTCAAAACTTATAAATCATTTGACAAATTGTAAGTGTAATATTTTATTCAAATTGTCAAAAGAAGGGCTGTGTGGAAAAATGGTCGTCAACCACTGTCATTTTAATTTGTAAATCTGATAAAATATTTAGTTGCAAACACAAAATTTGGATGTTGGGCACTGGGAATATGGGATTAAATATACTACAAACATAAGTATATCATTTTTCCAAATTTCCATCCCATATATCAAATCATGTGACAAGTGATGATGTAGATATTTAAAACACGAGTAAAGTCCATTAGATTTTGTCATTGTAAACAACTATTTGCATAGCTTAGCGGCTTCTAGGTTCTAACCATAGTGATATTTGGCCATATTTCTCTTGGATTAATCAAAAGGATTAATAATTCAATTTCACTAAACAAAAAATTTCTAAAAATGTGATTTTTTTGGTGAAAAAATGGAGATATTTATAGCTTAGTAGTCGCTAGCTAAATTGGTAATACATCAACATGACCATGGTAAATTTTAGAGCTTAGCGGTCGCTAGGTAACTTTGGCTAGACCATGGTGAATTTTAAGATACAAGCAAATTCCATTAGATTTTGTCATTGTAAACAACTCTTTGCATAGCTTAGCGGCCGCTACCCTACAACCATAGTGATATTTAGTAATGTTATATATATGAAGGTGAATTTTACAAATTTTAATTTCTCGCTAATGGCAATTTGAATTAAAAATTTGGTTATTGGCGTAAACGTTGGGCGAACTGACCCCTAAAAGTAACTTGAACCTTTAAAATTTAGGCGAATTAGTCATATCCATATACCTAAAATTTCACAAAATTTTAAAAACCAGAATATTCGTGAATTAATGAAGATTCACCACTAAAATTTTCCTAAGTGAAACCCACAACCTATGAGATGGAAATAGTGGACAATATCAATTAACCGTGAAGGCTCGAAGTATAAATTATGTAAGCCAAGGATCATATCAATGTCGAGTCAGAGGATCACTACATTGGAACCTATTGGCTTGAGCCTAATATGAATCAAAGGGATGTTCTTCTCGTTTAACATGCACATTAAGCAAAGTGAGTTTGAAAAGATAGTGGAAGGTGTGTAATAATGGCATTCATAGAGGTGGCATATAGAAAATCAAATCTGAGTTTGAGTTAATAGTTATGGATAGTTTGCTTTTGTTTTTGTTGTCTAAATGCTCGAGCATCTAGAGGTGCATTAACACACCCTAACACATTTAGACCAGTATAATTGATCTTACTCATTACTTGTGTGTTTAATGTTGTAAGAAACAAACTATTAAGCAACTTTTCAAAGTAAATCAGTTAACTAATAGATGACTTATTTTAGGTTGAGTTTTAACATAGCGTTATAATAAAATAGACCCTATGTAGGGGGTATAGATATTGTTCTTAGATGTGATTGATGTAAAATATTATATTCAACACCTGATTAATGTTCTTAGTTTTTATAAAACATTCATTTAAAAAAAAATGAATCTCTCGATTAAAAAATGTTCTTAGTTTTAATAAACAATCATTGTGGTTACTTAATCTACTCTTGTCATGCGAAGTGTGAAATATTTATACTACTTTTCATCATCGAAGGGTTTGTCCAATATTTACCCTTCAAAGTGAAATTCAGACCAACCCTTCAAATTTGATCACCGATGGGGACATCAATACGGAGATGTTGAAGAAGTTAAGGACCGAAGGTTAAACATTTGAGGGGAGAGTCGTGATGAAAAAGGAGATTGAAGGAGGAGAATTTTCGAGTTGGAGAATTTATTAGAAAGAACATAAGCAATCCTCTTCTTCCTTGAGACAAGTCACACATGGATCACGTGTCACTTTTGCTTCTTGTCATGGCATTGTCTATTTAATGTAATGTGTTTAATATTAAATGTGTTTTAATAGCCACTAATTTGAAAAGTCATATTTTTATTTTTGGGATTAATACAATTACATTAATATGTGTTCTAATCACATAAGGTTGGAATAAAAACCAAAAAAAACGTAAACACAACAAAAAAATATGTGGTATATTAATAATAAATTTCAACATGTATTCTAAGGGTCATATTGTAATTGCCTTTGTGTTTCGTATATTTAGTTGAAGTTATCAAAAAGAGACTTGTGCTAGGTCGCTTCTTTGTTGATGAAAGATTTTAAACAAGGTGCACGAAAATGAGAAAGTTTCTCAACATTATTAAACGTAAGAGTGGCTACCACACCTTGGGATATCCTTAACAAGGGCGCGAGGCCAAGTCACCAATAAGAATGATTGACCATGCACCAAAAGGGGTTATTTTTAGGTGGTTGAACACCTCTTAGAGGCACATGTATAAGACGGCATATATGTATAGTGGATGTGGAGATGTTGAAAGCAATAACACCTATTAGAGCGAGCATAAGCGTGAGGAGTTTTGGAAGGAGGCACAAGTGTGTAGTTGATAGTGTTGATGAGGTAAGATTTCCCCTTTTCAATGGTGCGAACTTATTAGGACATTCTCCATCAAACAAAGGTGACAAAATTGTTGTAGAAAGGCTTGAGAATTTGAGCCTTCAATCATAGTTATAACAAGCCTCTCAATGTTGATCCCTAACTTGAGCCTTTGATTATATTTATATTTAGATTATGACTGTGATGGAGGATTGTGTACACATGAAAATGGAAAAAAAAATGCCCATACTTTGCATCTATAGTGAATGACACGAGACAAAAGGTGTTAACTTTGATATCAACGGTCCATATATTATATAATACCATTCTTCCTTCTAACAATAAATGACAAAAATGGTCTCATTGTTAATGTTTTTATTTATGATACCATATGTCATTCAAATATGGTACTTGAAACCATATTGATCTATGTTCGATATGGGATATGAAATTGTATGGACATGTCATTCAAATGTGGGTCATCAAACTATACGACAAGATTTTATAGACTAATATGTGTTGCCTAGAGTTTTGATAACAATAGAGTTTTGATAACAATAATGTTTAACAAGTTTCTTTAGTTGTAACATAATAACACGACAAGCTTTAGGATTCGTCTTCAACCTCACATAATATTGTCGAATCCAACAAAGAAAGAAGTAGAAACTTATCAAGGCATTCAACATCAAACAACAACAGATTTGTTGACGAAAGGTTTGAGAATTTGAGCCTTCGATTATATTTCTAACAATCCTCTCAAGCATGGCATAAGGTGAGTACTATGTGTGTGGATTTGAAGGAGTTTCGATAAGGAAAGAGAGGGGAGATGGTCAACATAGTTGAAAGCCCCTAGAAGCTCGAATCCCTTCACCATTTCACAAAAACCATGTAAACACATTATACTAAAGAGAATACATTAACGTGCAAAGGTAAAAATAGGAGTTGTTAAGTTTTCTAGACAGAATTGGGAGGTTTTCTATATATATACACAGTTAAAGAATAAAAAAGAAATCTTCAAAGTCAAGAAGAAAAATCATTTTAATTTATTTAATTTTTAAAAAATCAAAGCTGTACAAAAAAATAACAAAATTTTAAAGCACAAAAGATGAAGGTACAAATACATAAAATCAAAAGAGGTATATTGATAATAATTTTATGTATGTGTCAATAATCCAATACTAAAAAGTAATCAAATTGTAAGCTAGAAAAAAATAACTTGATCGTTATCATTGCCTCCATCATCTTAAAATAAACTTAATCATAAATCTTATTTAAATAGACACCCAACTACATGTGTTTTAACTATAAAAACATTTAATATTGCCGAAAAAGTATAAAAACAAGCCAAAAATAAAACATATTTAGAGTGTACTATCTAAAACCTCACGTCTTTATTTCTCTTTGAACATTTCTATTATTGTTAAAAAAATCTAGTTGATCATTCTTGACCTCATACACACACTAATTTTTAAATTACACACAAATAATAATAATTAATTTAAACAATTGGCATATTTAATGCAATGTTTGTTAAGTATTAAATCTATGTAGTCGACAACCTAAAAATCCTAACTTATTAATGGCTTATTTATTTTTTGGGATCACTGCAATTACTGATATTATGTGTTTTAATGATGTAAGCATTTAACTAATACAACAACAAAATGTACATACAATGAAAATAGAAAACATGTCACAACATAAAAACATGGTATGTTAAGAATAAATTTTGACATGTTGCATTTAGGTCACATCAAATTTGATAATTTTAAATTTATTATTAACATATAGGTGGGATACATTACAATGCAAGGGACATGCATGCAAAGATTCGAAGGAAAAACATGTGTACACGCATTCACCACCCTAAGAACTTGCATAAGTATTTTTTTAGATATTACGGGAGTTAATGAGCCAGCGACTTGGGACACTTCTTGGCGCATTAATGTAGGGTGAGTCCTCCTAATCGATTGTATAAATGTAAGGGTAACAGGTCCCTACGGCCTAGGGGATTAGAACTCAGGTGGGTGGGTGGAAAACAATCGAGCCCGTTATTAGGCCACACCCTTGTGCCCAAAAACTTTAGATGGTAAACACTTTGATTATATCGAAGCTATGAACTAGAGTGGTGGAGGAGCACTTTCTGAAAGTGGGACATGGGGGTGGGCTTGGGTCCTTAATGTCTACCGAGCAATCTGCATTCGAAGTGCCCTGTTGTGTTCCGCTTGGTCCACATGGAGAAGTTTGACCCCTACCTCAAGGTGTCCCCATGACCACTCGTTGAAAGTGTCCAATGGACTCAATGGGAATGGAACTTGGGTTAATGATTACAAACTCCTTGTAACTCACCAATAGCCCAAGACCTTGATGATTAAGAACTTACATAAATATTATTTTAGACAAACATGAAAGATATAGATTGTTCGTTATGTTTGAGCAAGCCCATATGTAAGCAACGATTGTTCATAGGTAGTAATTCTAACGACCTTGCCTACTTATAAAATGGATATTTGTTTCCTCTTAAAATGCGAGAAAGGTAGTAATAATTTAAGGTACCAATAAAAGCAAGGAGAAACAAGCTCGGGGTTAAATTTGTCAAACAATTTTTAGGTGATGGTAATTTTTCAATATTGCCTTTTAAAATGTACAATGTTATTTATACACTACTAATAAATTAAATATTAAAAAAATATGTGTTTATTTAACCATTTTTAATATATATTTATGTATGTCAATATAGTTTATATAAATTTATATACAAATCATGATCATATTTTAAATATAAACAATTCATAATGGATGGTTATATCAAATATTTGTAAGTATTTTACCTCTAAAATCATGAAAAATGTCTAAACGACTTAGCGGCACTCTTCATATCTTGTGGAGTACTTATAGTGGATCATGAGGATGTTTTGGTCAAAATTTTCATTGAGACTCTACACGACTTGGCCAGAGAATGGTTCTATCGATTAGCTCCTGGGACTATAACAAACTGGGCATCCATGCGAGAGCAATTTCTAAAAAGGTTCAAACCTACAGAAGACACTAGTACACTAATCACCCAGCTGACGCAGTTGAAAAAAGAACCACATGAGAACATGAGGGACTTTATTGCTAAGTTCCAAAGGATTTTATATAAAATCCCCACTTTTTTGCGCTTAGTGATGAAAATCAAAAGACATTTTTATAAACGCTTTGCTTCCTGAAGTTGGATATCAGCTGTGGAGGGCAAGACCTGTGAATCTTTTGGAGGCACAAAACGTTGCAATTGAAGTTGAAGATGACTTGATTATGGCTGGAAAGATCAAGCAATCAGCCCATAAAGCTAATGGAACTTCTTCAAAAATACTTTTGATCCTCTGCTACAGAAGTTAGCCAATGATATGTTATAAATCAAGAAGCAAATAGCTCAAGGAGGAAATACAACTCCTTCAAGAATGGTTCTGCTCGAACTTTTAATAGTCAAAATCAAAATTGAAACAGACTTACTGTTGCACCACAAAGGTTGGAAATTGAATTTGATCCAAGGAATAACTTGGAAACAAATGAAGAAGATCATGATGTTGATGAATCACTTGACGAAGAAGACTTTGTTGATCTCACTTTGGCGACTCCAACATTGGCTACCTAGACTATGAATCTGATGAAGGCTATTACGAATCTTTTGAAGATAGTGATGGTCATACATTTGCAGTGTTCACAAGGTCTCAAACATGTCAAAATGCGAAGCTTCCTTGAGTGGACGAGAGGAGAGAGAAGAGAGGATCTGGACTAGACATTACTATTATGAAAAGAGGCAGCCCACTCCCTTCTTCATTGGCTCTAAGAGACAAGCATGTAAGTTCCTCTAATCAACAAAAAAAGACAAATGGACAAACAACATAAGTAAGTCTATCTTTTGATAGTGTCGATCATATAAAGAAGACCAATATTCATATGTCAAAAGTCGAGAACCGAGCTTTTCCCGATCAATTGAGCAGATTGGTGAAATATGTACAAAGTAATGGTCCTAATAATTCACCGAACAATGCTTCACGAGGCATCTTATCTAACCCAAAAAATACTCCTCCTTTGAATAATGCTGCAACTTCTTCTCCTGCTACTTCTGAAAGGATTGAACCATTCTATGTTTCATTACTTATCAATGGTTACAAATTGAGTAATTGCATTCTAGATTCTGGAGCTTCTGATAATGTTATGCCATCCAAAGTCACTGATGCTCTGGGTCTCACACTGACGAAGACCATTGGAAGATGTTACTCAATGGAAAGACAAGTACCTCTCATTGGACAGATAAAATATGCACAAGCAATGCTTGCTTCCTTTCCAGATAAAATATTGAAGATGACAATCCTGGTGGCAGATATTCCAGTATCTTATGGCATGTTATTAATCGAAACTTTTGTAAGGAATTAGGAGGAGAGGTTAAGATGGATTGGTCTTGTGCACATATCCCAATTAAAGGAGTTAACCAAAAGTTGGAACCAGAGAAGAAGTCCAAATATATAGTCTCAAAATCTGAAGACCCTAGATCTCAGATCCTTTTTCAAGAATCGGATCACGGGGTCTACTACCTAGAGTTGGATAAATAAGAATCCCAAACCATAATTCAAGAGCCACACCATTTGGACAATAAATTTTGGACTTTAAAGTTTAATGGTATTTATTGTTCACTTGGATCTCAGTGCGGAGTTTTGTGCTTATTTATCCTGAAGGAAAGGTACATGCACATTCCTTTAAATTAATGTTTGAGAATACTAACAACACAATGAGAATATGAAGCACTGCTATTAGGAATGGAGCAAGCCAGAACAATGGGAATTAAATTGCTACATGCAAGAGGAGATGTTGAGTTAATTGTCAAGTAGATACATGGTCTCTATCAGGTTAAAAAAGATAAACTATAACATTATAGAGACCAGGTCCATTCAACTAATTTGGATTTTACAGCTTTCTCAGTTTCTTATATCCCTAGAGATCAAAACTCCAAAGCTGATTCACTGGAAGTTACTGCAGCCCTATTGAATCTAGATCAACCACCTACACTCTTCAGACAAGGTGATTACAAAGTGGAAATGGTTTTCCGTCCAAAGGTGCCTGATAATGTTCAACAATGGCAAGTCTTCAATGATGATAAATATTGTTGTTTTTCTCCAGCAACAAGACAACTTTGAAGAGATATACTATGAAGGAATCACTTCACTTCCGAGACAGACCACAGTGGGTGAAGTTGATTCAAAGATTGAAGGTGGTCAAGAGATCATTCAGCTTAAAGGAAATAAAATTCCTAAAGGCTTAGTGTCTCTTGAAGAGATGTTCGATAAACATGATCAAGCGCTAAAAAAGAATAAAGAATGTGGAGAAAGATCTTCTTCTGATGTGCAATCATTGAATCTGGGAGCTAATGATGACCCCAAGTTAGTAAACCTGGGTAAATGTTGTTCTAAAGCAGAACAAGAAGCTTTCACAAAGCTTCTTAGAAAATATATAGATGTCTTTGCTTGGTCTTATCAGGATCTGAAGACATATCAACCTGCTGAAGTACAACATTATATCCCATTGAAGCAAGAGCAAAAACCTTCAAGCAGAAACTCGTGGCGACATAATCCAACCATTTTAGGTACTATCTTTGTAGAGATTCAAAAACTATTGGATGCAAAGATAATTTACCCTATACATCATTCTGAGTGGTTGGCCAATATAGTTCCCGTAAGAAAGAAAAGTGGTGAGATTAGATTGTGTGTTGATTTTCGCAATCTCAATCAGGCATCATTAAAAGATAATTATCCCATTCCAATTATGGATCATACTCTCCAGGTTGTCACCAGATCTGAGATGTTGTCAATGTTGGATGGTTTCTCAGGCTATAATCAGGTTAAGGTGGTTGAAGAAGATCAATATAAAACAACATTCATCACACCTTGGGAATTATCCCATTCCAATTATGGATCATACTCTTCAGGTTGTCACTAGATATGAGATGTTATAAATGTTGGATGGTTTCTCGGGCTATAATCAGGTTAAGGTGGTTGAAGAAGATCAATATAAAACAACATTCATCACACCTTGGGGAATGTTTTCTTATCAGAAAATTCCTTTCGGGTTAATTAATGTTAGAGCCACATTTCAGAGAGCTATGGATCTGGCATTTGCTCATCTCAAAGACAAAAGCATAGTGGTTTACCTCGACGATCTGATAGTCTTTTCTAAAGTAAGGGGTAATCACATTTCAGATCTGGAAGAAGTCTTCATCTAGTGCATGTAAGCATGGGATTTCTTTAAATCCCAAGAAATCTATCTTTGTTGTAATAGAAGGAAAGCTGCTAGGGCACATCGTTTCAAAAGAAGGAACCAAAATAGATCCTGAGTGGGTGAAATCCATTCAAACTTTTCCATTGCCAACCTCCAAAAAAGGAGTTCATTCCTTCTTTGGTAAGGTTAATTTTCTTAGGAGATTCATCCCTGACTTTGCTGAACTAACTCATCATATTTCAAATATGATGAAGAAAACACAGGATTTCAAGTGGAGCGATGAAGGAAAGGAAACATTCGAGAAGATCAAGATGGCTTTGTCCGAAGCACCAGTCTTGGTATCACCAGATTTTAGTAAAGAATTTATTCTTTACTGTTATTCCTCTGAACACACAATGTCAACAATTTTGATGCAGAGAAATCAAGAGGATGTAGAAGCACCTATTGCTTTCATGAGTATGCCTTTAAAGGCTTACGAATTGAAATATACTCCTATGGAGAAACATGCATATGCAGTTGTGAAAGCATGCAAGGCATTCAGATATTATATCCTTTCTTCACATATTGTGGTCCTTGTTCCAGATATTGCAGTGAAGTCTATTCTAACACAACAAGAACTAGGGTTATTAAGAGGCACATGGGTAATAAAGGTGCAAGAATATGACTTGGATATTAAGCCTACAAAGTTGGTTCGAGGAAGAGGCTTATGTGATTTAATGACTGAGACAAGGATAACTAAGTTAGAGGAAGGTAAAAGTTTTCCTATGGTGCTCTTCATAGATCTGGTAGATGAATGGTATAGTAATATTGCCTATTTCATAACCTATGGGGAATGCCCGATCATCTCTCTCGCAAGGAAAAGTGTACCATTAAATTGAAGGCCAAAGACTTTGTTCTTTGGGATAATGGGTTGTATAAGAAAGGGATTGATGGGGTGTTTCTCAGATGTGTGGATAAAGCTCAACAGGATCAACTATTAAAACAATTTCATAATATGGCTTGTGGTGGTCATTTCTCAGCCCGAGTCACTACACACAAAATCCTCCGAGCTAGGTATTACTGGCCCACACTTTTTCAAGATATTGCAGAATGGGTATCCAAATGCCAAGTGTGCCAACATTTTGTTGGACATATAAAATTGTCTGCATTGCCTTTAAAACCAGTTATAATTGAAGAGCCTTTCCAATGCAATGGGGCATGGATTTTATTGGCATGCTCAACCCGACTTCTAGTGCTGGTCATCATTACATTCTGACGCGATTGATTATTTCAATAAGTGGGTAGAAGCCATTCCCGTTAAAAATGCCACTTCTGCGAAGGTGTGTAATTTTATAAAGGAAAATATTGTCATAAGGTTTGGCATACCCAACAAAATAGTAGCAGAAAATGCTCCCAATTTATCTTCTGAGGAGTTGGTTGAATTTTGCTACACGCATGGAATCCAGTTGGTACATTCCTCCAATTACTACCCACAAGGGAATGGCCAAGTGAATCAAGTAATAAAAATATGGTAACAATCATGCAAAAATTGGTAACAGAAAAATCAAAGAACTTGGCATAAGAAGTTGTTTGATGCATTATGGGCAGACAGGATCACCCCGAAGAAAGCTATAGGCATGTCCCCTTTTCAGTTGTTGTATGGAAGAGATGCAGAGTTGCCTCTTACATTGAACCGGCTGTTTTACAACTTTCCAAAGCTCTAGAAGATGCTACGTTCATGGATGTTGTTGACAAGAGAATAATGTATCTGACTGAATTGCGTGAAGTACAGGAGTTCAAGTAGCAGATAGGCTATCAGAACACCAGAGGAAAGTGAAGGTGATCTTTGAAAAAAAGGCCAAAGAAAGAAAGTTTGAGATTGGTGATTGGGTCCTCCTATGGGATAAAAGACACGAACAAAAGGGCATGCACGACAAATTTGATTCATTGTGGAAAGGGCCTTTCATAATCAAAAGGACTGTTGGAACTGATAGCTTCATACTTGCTCATCAGGATGGAATTGAACTATCGTTGCCTTTCAATGGGAAACATTTGAAGCTTTTCCGGAATTGAAGGAACATGGTAAAACTTGTATGTATATAAATAAATAATTTTGGTTGTTTTTCTTTTCTTTTTCTTTTGTTTTGTCGGTGTTGTGTTTTCTTTTGTTGCTTGACCCTGAGCCCAATGGACAAGATACGAAACCAGAGATGTTGGGATCTCATCTTTACTCATGTCGTTTTAACAAAGGTAAAGATGTCCACAGACTTAAAACCGACTGGTGTTCCCGATTTCACCCTAAAATATGGGACAACCCCTTTTTTAAAAAAATATTTTCAAAGTAACGGGTTGTTTTGTGTTTTTATTGCCTGCAATTGGCTCCATTACATTAAGGTGCTCTCAAAGGATCATATAAGCCAATTTTGACAAATACCCACATGCTAAAATTCATTTTATCTCTTCGTTAGGTTTTGTCTGAGAGAATTTTATTTTATTTATTTAATAAATAAATTGTGTCACAATTGAACCTTCTTTGAGGATTTGCACGTCAATATTCTCATCTCTCAGTAGGGTATTCACCAAGAGTGAGTTTTTACTAACCAGATATTCGGCAAAGCAATTGTCTACAACTTCTGACAATGTTTTTTTTGTTTTTATTTATTTCTTTTGTGTTTGTTTTGGTTTTCTCCGCAGTCTGTCTGTTAAATTCCTCTTGATCTGTTCATTCATTCTATATAGCCTGTTTAATTTCCTGGAAGTTTTGGAAGTCAACCATGGCCTCAGAAAAAGGAATAAATTAATCATGGAGTGCTAATTTCTGACAAAGAAGGAAGGATGCAAGTCACACTTTATGAAATAAGCTTCTAGGATGCAAGTCGCACTTTTTGGAAGGAGAGGTTTTAAGTTGCCAATGGGAATTTTGGTAGTGGAAGCAGGTGGGAATTTTATGCCTGCCTGGAAGGTGAAAAATTCCCATGATGGAAGTCAAGTCACTTAAGTTGCCAGTGGGAATTTTGGTGGTGGTAGGAAGGTGTAGTACCCACACAAATTTTTAAAATAAAATAATAAAGTAGCTCTCACTTTTAGCCACCTTTTTTGTCCTTGTTCTTCCATTCTAGCTACCTTCTAATTAAGTCTGACCTGTTGCCTTCAATATTTTATTCACGCCTAGGTTTTAACCCATGCGTTGGGGTAAGAGTAATTCTGGTCATTTTGTGGCTAACCTGGCTTACACTTTGTTCCTGCAAATCACATTTTGCCTTCGCCATGAAATGGTACCTGCATTGGACAATGAAAAAATGTCTTAAGTCACAGTAGTCACTTCACATATTTTGCGCCAGTTTGACTGCGGCCTTGAGCATTGATGAGCAGTGTGGGGTCTACAAGGAGCCAACAAATTTAACAAGCATTTTAGAGTACGCAAGAACACTCAGTGCCACTGTTCACGCCCTTCCTGCATCAAAAATACAAGAGCATTGGGAAATGTACAAAACCCCTCTGTGTTCATTTTTTTTAACGCATCAAGATTTAGCAGATCCCAATCTCTCTTCCAAAAATGATAATGGACAAAATGCAACCATATTCTCCCATGGCTATTGGTGAGGAAGTCTTTCCTGCATTTGACTGATGAAAGAACGAAACAACTTATCTCTTCTTACAGACTTGGTCTCCGCTGCATTGATAGTAGCATCTTTTGCATCTCTCACTCAGATATTGCAGTTCAAGATTCCATTTACTTCTTATGTAGTATGATCCGGGTTGCTCTCTAGATGGGTATTACTTTTGTGGTTGTGCCTATTGCTGACCAGGTAATTTCAGTGCTAACTGCATGCACATGTAATGGTGTATCTTGTTCTATAAATGGATCGTGCAAAGCGTGTAACCAAGAACTTGAAGGAAATTGCTTATCTGGAGAAGATGCATATGGTCACATCCTTGGTACACGTACAGAAGGTGTGGGTTTCCTCAAGAGGTGGTCACATTGTTTCACGCATGCAACAAACAGATTGGCAACCTGCATTTAGTCTCTATTCTGTTGGTCGTATGCCAGTTGTTTTTTTTTCCCTCTTTTTGTATGCGTGGGTTTTCTCTTAGCTGTAAAACTCCATGCGTATGGTTTGGTGGATTTCTGGTGCGCATTCATTGATGACTGGGACGTTTTCTCTTGTTGTTTCTACATGTTTTTGGTTACCTTGCTAGAGAGGACGTCTGTACACTTGTCAAATCTCCTCTTGCGCTGACTGCATGAAGGGTAAAGGTGAACTGATCATGCATGACACCAGACATGGCAGGTGAGAAATGTGTAGGTTCATCAATAGTTATTGTTGACACTCATAGTTCATTTGTTTACCAAATGGACACAGGTGCAGAGCATTCTTCATTCAATGTTGTGTTTATGGTATATCTTGGAGAAATGGGTTGCAACAGACCAAGTTAAGTCCCAGGGTATACAGAGACAGTCACACCATTTCACCATGCAACAAACAGGCCTCCAGCCCAATCAGTTTACATCTGTCATTAAATTTCCAGCCTGTGCCAAAATGGAGTTGTTGAAAAGGCGTGGGAACTAGTTGATTTAATGCCTCAAAGAAATGCGGTCTCATAGAGTGCTATGATTGCAGGCTGTGCAAAAAAATGAGTTTGTTGAAAAGGCCTTGGAAACTTTCAAGCAAATACTATTGTTGGCAGGTTTAAAGCCAAACTCCACAACACACTCAGCATCCTTCACGCATGTGCCAAAATGGGAAGCCTTGGAACAGGACATGGGCACCTTTGATGTTATCAGGGCAAGATAAAATAATAATAATAATAATATATTTTCTTGTGTGTGTGAATGGCCATTCGTGGCCGGGCCCAGCTATCTTGAGGAAGCTCTAAACTTTTTCATCAGCATGACAATAAACTGGTGGTGGCTGTGTGAAGGTGTTTGCTTGGTGCTTGCAGCAAACTGTGGCGGTTGTGTGGATGTGCTTGCTTGGTGTTTGGGAAAAGCCTGTGGTGGCTGGAAGGATGTGTTTGCTTGGTTCTAGTGAAATAAAAACATGGTCTCTAGGGCTTCAGTCAGGTAGGGACTTTTGGCAGATGTTGTAGTTGACAAAACACCTCGAATAAGTGTTACAAAAATGTCTCATGGAATGCCTCGAAGATTTGTCTCATGGAATGCCAGGATTGCAAGATATGCACATAATGGATATGTTCAAAAGGTTTTAGAAACGCACAAGTAACTACTTATTCTGTTGGAAAACTTCAAGTGATCGAGAAGTTGGTGTGATGTGGTGGAGGTTAGATCCAGGCTTGTGAACTAGGTTGTCGAAGTGCCCAAGCAAGAGACTGAACCCAAGCCTGCGGATTCGACCGACTTCGTTCTCCAGGCATGGTTCTTCTTCCTTACCTCTCATAATTCTCGTGTTTTAGTTCTCTTTTGCAACTAAATAGAATTTTAAATTATTAGGATTTTTAAATACAATTAAATGTCTCTTCAACTCATTACAAAACAATAAAGTGTCGTGTCACAACTCTCGAAGTCGTTATAACTCGTCTACTTTAAACCATGAACTATCACCCTCGCTTCGAGATGATGTAGAAAACTCTTACCCTCCTTGATCACTCTAATATCGTTTTATCGACCAGACGAATTTGACTCCCCATTGATGAAGTTGATCTTCTCCTCATTTTAAATAGTTAAATTTTGCAATTTTCGGAGACTCACTAAATACCCTTCACAACTCTGGAAACGAGATGTGAAGTTTCATTCGTGTACCTTGGTATACGAGGAGTCACCTTGACCTTTGGTTTGACCTGAAATGAACTTATGTCATCCTTTTGACGCTCTTATAGGAGCCCTGTTACACTGGTTTACAGCAGTAGAAAGCTGTTAAATCTAGAAAGTTGGCTTTCATTTTGAATCGCCATTTGAAACCTGGAAAGAGAAATCACGTCCCGTCTTCGCAAACCTCTAGTGTTTATACTAAACAAATGTATGGAACATTCAGTATAGGAAAGAGAACTTTTCGGGATAGTTTGGCGAAGCCATTTTGTAGGCCTCCGATTGCGCAGTTTGATGAGGTCAAACTGGACCAATTTTCTTCTTGTCGCTCCAGAAAACTTGTCGCCGTTTGAAAATGGTTTTCTAGTTCTCAGTCTCATCGACTCTGATGAATTCTCCTTATGTAGGGGAACTAGTAGGAGGTGTCTCGTTGCGTGTGCATCCATCGAACGTTAGTTTTGGACGTGGTTTTCTAGGCCCTCGAGCTAACTTTTGTCATTTTACAACTGGGTGAAATACGACCAGTGGCCCCGGAGAACTAGCCGCCAAACGCAAACCGTTCACTCTTTTTCAATCCGTCAGCTGTTATGAATTCTCGGTATATCTGGGGACATGTAGAAAGTTGACCGTGGTGAGCTTTCTCATCAGGAGATAACTTTTGGAAGTGGTTTCTTAGCCTCCGAGCCCGTTTTGTACGTTTTGTAGCTAGTAAGAAAATGTAAAAGTAGGAAGTTGCAGACCCTCGTAGGGTTGTCAATTCACCCTGGAAACTTTTAACACACGTAAATAATTGTTTAAAACACTATAATGAAACTTGTGTGTGTATTAGAACTTTTGACAAAACGATGTTTTCTCTCTCTTCCTTTCTCTTTCTCTCTCCTGGGTTACAAAGTGAAGTGAAATGAAATGCATTGAATACATGTCTCTAAACTCTTTCTCTCGCTTGGAAAATTTTAATTATTATTATATGTAAATGGGAAATTGAAAGATGATAATTATGTTAGATTAGGGTGGATGCCATGCCAACGATTTATCACTGATATCTTGCTCACGTGGTTTTTGCAGGATGAAAGAATGATGACGTAAAGGCGCTGAGTAATTCATTGTTTATTTTTGGTATTATATTGAAAGACTTATTGTTGAAAATTGGCAGTATGTAAAAGTTGCTAGATTAATAAATGCTTAAGAAAATTGGTATTTCTTTTATGGATGTTATTCTGATCCCAAAACTGTTATGGTAAAAGTGAAATACAAATGTTAAAAGGAATTGAAATTTATACCTTATAGTGAACTATTATTGTGCAAATATTTGTTTAATAATTGGTGTTGTGTTACTTACCTTGAAAACGTAATAAAGGAACCTAACCACAATAGCCAACCTTAGTTCAAAATTTGTATATAACTAACCTGTTGATGTTAATCCCTTAGCGTAGAAAACCGTGACCCTCAAACAAACCTTTACACTCGATGGAGCATCTTGGTTTAGGCAAATAAGATCCCGAGAGAAGGGGTTTAACGTCTTAGTAGGTATGTTTTGTGGCATCGACATAAACCAGACATATAGGAGCAACACAGTCAAATAAAGCTTCGCATCGAATGCTTTTCTTGTGAGATCTAGATGACTTCATGGAGCTAGTGGAATAGGGGTTCTATCACATTAAATTTTGTTAAGGAATAGATCCTCTTGGCTATATGTCCTATCTTTGGCTAGTGACATTATAGAGCGTTGATCTTTTACGAAAGGATTATAGGGTAAATACATTTTTAACCTTAATCACACCCATAATAGAGATCAAAGCCCTGGGTGAAACTGGAATTAATCTTAACCATGTGCTTCTTTAATATGTCAGACAAGTGCTTTCATATTTCTTTTGTTTTGAGACAATGCTAATAACGAGACCATAGCTCGATGTAAGAGCATATCATATAAGATGAGAACGAGATTGGAGATTAGGATTGAGGTCACTCTTGGAGTCCTTTAAACTTAATTAAACATAATCATGTGTTGCAAAGAATATGTATCGCCTTGGTATGACCAAACTTCGAGGAAACAAAAAATATAAAAAATAAATATAAATAGGAGTCAATAAGTTATTGAACCTTATTAATTTTGGTAGCGAAATAACTATTCCGTGATCGAAGGATGTTCTTGGGAAAAAGCTATCTCGAATCTATGTCTTCCTTAATCCCAAGATCTCATCTGGACATCACATTAGAGTCTCTTGTGTAGCAAGAGTAAATTTTATACATTAAATAAAAGTTTGAGAAGCAAAATCTTAACATAAGAATGAGAGAATTAAAATCTGGTAGGCATTTTGAAATATGGAGAATACTTATGTAAGTTATGAAGATTTGTCATAAGGGTAAAGAGCAAATTAAATGGTTGAACAATAAGTGAACTGTGAAACGAATTTTCAGAACATGTAGGTGGAAAAAGGGAGAAAATAATGCTTACCTAATAATGATCTTGGAAAGTTAGCCGTAACTAAAATACATTTAAAGTAATGATATGTCGTGGGTTCGCCGTTCCTAAAGTCACGTTTCTTGTGGTTGGGTCTTTGCTAGTATTCGTTCGTTGGGAAAAGTGTGGTATCAACATGCCGATGTCGTCTGCATGTGTCTATGTGAGTCGATGACTTATGTGATTGTCACATGTGTGTCGAGTTCTATACTTGGAGCCCTTACTGTGTTGAGTGTAGTGAGCACTGTAAGTCAACAAAAAAATTATCTTCATATTTTACTGTTGTTTTTGGGTGTGTAAAATGTGGGCACTACAGAGGTGGGAATTTTATGTCTTCCTGGAAGGTTGTTTTTTCCCATTATGAAAGATAAATCACTTAAAGTACCAATGGGAATTTTAGAGTTGTCAGTGGGGTAAGAATTCCCATCAAGGAAGTTTTATTCACCCATGCAAGTCGCATTTTTAAGAAAGAAGCTCTTTTTATGCAAGTCACACTTTTTGGAAGGAAGGCTTTAAGCTACCAATGGGAATTTTGGTAGTGGCAGGCAGGTGGGAATTTTATGCCTTCCTAGAAGGTTGTTTTTTCCCATCATTAAAGACAAATCACTTAAGTGAAGGATGGGATTTTTGGAGTTGCCTAGCAGGGTAAAAATTCCCATTGCTTTGACTTCTTATTTTTAGCATGTCTTCAAGTCAAAAAATGCGACCCACCTTGGCATAAATACATGCTTTAATTAATATTTATTTTATTTATTCCTAGCTAAAATTGGCGCCAAAAATAGGAAGAAATTCAAAGCATGAAGGAAAGCCAAAGAGAAGACAAAGAAGCATGCCAAAAATAAATAAAAGAATTGCATAAAAAGCAAGTAGAAGCATGCAAACTTGGGCGCCCAAATTGAGAGAAAGAGCATAACTTATTATTAATAATTGCCAAAAATAGGAAGAGACAATTATTAAAAATAACATGCAGTTATCTATATAAGCATGGGAGGCCATAAGGAGGATACAATTAATTCTTTTTGATGGAGCATGCTGCCTTGGAGAATTTTTGCACCAAGGGAAGGAGTGATTTGCATTAAAGACTATTTTTATTGTCGAGGAAGCTTCCAGTTTTGGCACCTAGGGTTGGAGAAGCTTTCTTTTTATTATTCAGAGCATTTGCATGTTGGTATAAGTGCCCAGGTGAATTAAATAATATTTTAGCTTGCTTAGCATGCAAGCAAAGTCTCAAATTTTAGGGCAGCAAGACTTTATAAGTAGATTTTGGTGACATAAATTGAGTATTTATGCCATGGACTCCATATTTGTCTGAATCAATTACAGGTATTCATCACAGGTGCTCATATTGGTGAAAATCAATGTCAAATACATTGAATATATCTTCTGAATCAGAAGGAATTGCAGGATCTACACAAATTGATCTAATTACAGGATCTTCTGGCAAAAAAAAAGAAAAAGAACTCAGACAAAGATTATTCTAGGTGTGATGAAGCATGATGAAAGAGAAGGGTCAGCATAATCATGCATGACTTCCAGGCTTACTAAAATCAATGATACAAACATGGGCCCTTAACCTATCACTAATTTGATTGATATATCCAAGGCCATTGGTAGATCATCTCTTATGCGGGCAATAAAAAGCAGTAGGATCATTCAAGCTTCAACGTTTCCAATCACAACTCAATTGCATGAGTTTGTTATGGAGTGTGCAAGGTCTTATCATCCTCTTTCTAGGACAATCCGAGATGCTGCATGGAAGACAATAATCAAGTTGGATGCATAATTCATTAATTATTTCCTTAAGCTTTTGACACGGATAGTGGTGATTGCAATTAGCATGCAAGATGGTTGTAACAGATGGGAAAAGCATAAAGCATATTGTGTGGGTATAATGAACAATATATACATAAAGAAGCCCAAATCACACTCCAATTTTCTCGAGGACTCTTCTACGATCCAATCTTATGAAGGAAGTTGATGATATCACCAAATTGCTTTACAAGATAAATGGGGAAGGTAATACCAATAACTTCCGCTCATAGATGTATGATTGTGTGAGAACCATTGAGATCAACGAGTTGATTCGATAATTAATAGAGCGGAGATCATTAGTGACAACATCAGCAAGCAACTCCAAATTGTGAGGCAAACATTCAACTTCAAAATGACCTCATACCTTGTATATGCAACAACCTCTCAGTGGATATTTTCCAAATTGGATAGACGAGGCATATTGTCAAAAGATCATATTTGTGAGTGCTTCCCGCATGATTGATGATTCTCCGAATGCTACAAATATTACAGGTTTTCAATGATGTATTCTTTTATGGATTCATTTGCAAGTTAAATAGTGATCGAAGACCAAAAAGTGAGCAAAGAGGTCGACAAGTCTGTTTCCACACAGGTGGTTGTATCTTCATTTAGTTTGTGGACTTCACGTATCTCGGGGTCTCAAGAGAACCAGTTAAGTTTCCAAGATACCCGAGTGATAATTGGATCATTATGGAGTTGTTCAGGTAGCTCGTAGAGTTTCATGACTTAGAGTCAAAATGACACAAGTCTACAAGTAGCTTTCCAGTCATAGTGGGTCATTATAGTTGTCAAAGAACCCACAAAGCTAGAGGATATGAAGCAAAAATGTTTTCTAGATATGAGCATGAGTTCTTCCTAGGACACCCCATATGGGATAGCAAAGAGGACAATCTACTAAGAATACTCACATGTTCCTTCACTTGAAGAATTTTGGATGAAGTGCAAGAGCGAATACGAAGTTAGAAAGGGAGATTTCAACAGTTATCGGTGCGGCGGGTTTTTGAGTATGGTTTGGTAAGGATACCTACAAATATCACGAGATAATGGGCATGTGGTACTTTACACATACCATCAAATGGGAGGAGATAGAGTTGTTCTTCAGAAAGTGTAGGTGGTTTTCAGACAATTGAAGAAAGGTCTTCAGCAGTTCTGGTTAACACTTCAAATTGGTTGTTAACAAAGGGGTATTGCATGGACGAGGCTTTGATGAACTAGATCACGAGGAATTTCATTACAGGGGATCGTAGCAAGAGAACACACGAAGGTGAGAGTAGCAGAAGACCAGAGAAGCTCAAAGTGTACAAAAATTCTCAGGTACTGGAAAAAAGCAAGCCTACATCCATTATACCAATGCCACTTTTAGATGAAGCTTCTCAACGTCAACTCATAACACTTCCGCAGCTCCAGGACCTCAAACAAATGGTATTATTCCACCTTTGAATCTAGCATCGTTCGTATTTGTTCCTCAACCACCCAGATCTTCACCTCTCCCTACGGAGAAATTGAAATCACAAATGGTAGAGTTCGAGAGAGCATTGTCTTTGGACAATTCAAAAGAGGGAAGCCATAACACTGTGGTGAATTCGGATGCAACAAAGTCAGAGCATGAGATGGTGGTACATTCGGTGACTTCTCATTCCCAAAGAGAAATTTCTCATCTTGGTTGGCTCTGCAATTAGTTCTAGAGGCTAGAGAAGAAATCAACTTGGAAGAGGAAGACTTGCAGTTGCTTATGAGCTTGGGAGGTAGAGGCAAAAGGTGTTACACCCTTAACCTATTACTTATATTAGGATATGAGTAGCCGACTTGTGGCTTACCATATCATTTTATTATATCATTTATAATTTCTCATGCTTAATAGGTCGGCCTTGGTGATGGCCATAGCATATGAATGGTATATATAGGGGATTATAGGTAGTATTTCATTATCATTTTGAGCATTTGAGTCTTATTATATGGTTTGGAGGTTGCCCCCTCGAAGTGGCGAAGCTATTCTAATTGCATATTGAGATCATTATTATGAAATATTGTGTTATTTTGTGTTCTATTGTTGCTCTTAATATGAATTATACAAGTAATTTCATTACAAGTGGTATCAGAGCTGCGATCTGGGCCAAAATTAGGGTAAAAACCCTAATTTTTTTGTTTCCACCACATATTGTGAACCAGAGCGACTTGGTAGGAGATATTTTTACCAGAGTTGTGAAACATTTCAAGTAAGGTTCCCTAAAAATTTCAGACTTTTTTGATTTTTTTTTTTTTATTACAAATTTAGGTTTTTATAAAATCACCGCTTAGGGTGCAAATTCTGAAAAATTTCAAGTTATTTACATTTTCGTAAATCTCTCAAAAAAATAGTATTAGTATCTTCTATGTGTTTTTTCTGTTTGGCTGAAATTGTATCGAAACCCTAAACCCTAAGGTTTGACATCATGTCGGGCCCTTCCACAAGAGCAAAAAAAATCTAGTTACTCTGGGTAAAACCCCAGATAAAGATGGGGTAATGATTGAAGACATGGAGTCAGAAGGGGTAAATATAGATTCCTCAACACTAGGGTTTACCTCAGTTGATCATAAGGTGAGCCAACTTGAGTATGATCTGCGAAATGTATGATCCGTGATGGCCTCTAAAGGAGACATAGCCCAAATCAATCATCGGTTGGATGATATCATGTAACATGTAAAGGGTAACTAGTATGGCCCAAATCCGCCCATATCAACCAAGGAAGACCTTTAGTTCAAAATCATGGACAAACTAACCATATTGGATCACTTTTCCAAGATAATCGAATACAACTTATTCGCAACCACGGAACATGATGCTGAAAGTGGATATGCGCAAACTTGATGGTAAGGATCCCCTGAATTGGATAAATCAAATGGAGAACTTCTTTGAGTTACATCAAACACCATTAGGACAAAAGGTGACATTGGCATACCTATATCTTGAACCCAACCAATTTGTTTGGTATCGATGGTTATGTGCTCAGAGTCAGAAGAATGGTCTAGGTATCACTTGGATAGTTTTTACCGAGGAGTTGCAATTGCACTATAGTTCCAGTGTTTCAGAGAACTACTTTAGTCAATTAGCAAAGTTATGGAAAACAAGATCAATCAAATATTATGTGCATCAATTCCAAAACCTATCCTTAAGGGTGGAGAATATTCCAGAAGAGAATATGAATGACCTATTTCTTGGGGTCTTAAGGACCACATCGAGCATGAGGTACGTATGTTTAATCCACTCAAGCTTTTGATTCTACTATCATGGCATGTCGTGCAGAGGAAAAATTTCTTTGTAGTAGGAGGCCGCCTTTCATTAACACCAGAGACCGTAGTATCTCTTCCCCTTCATTTGTTAGGCCAATTAGACTGACTCCTCAACAAATGGAAGAAAAGAGAGCAAAAGGATTATGTTTTAACTGTGATAGAAAATATGGACCAGGACATAAATGTGCTAAGAAGAAGTTGTTCTATATTGACGGAGGTAATGAGGATGATGAGGAAGCTGAAATTATAGGAGAGGTGAGGAACCAATAGAAGATGAAGTAGAGGATCACCAACCTACAATTTCTTGCCATGCATTGTCGGTATTAGTACTCCTCAAACACTCAAGGTTATTGGCTATCTCAAAAAATAGAAGGTGACGGTGTTGATTGACTCAGGGAGTACTCATAACTTCATAAATAGTAAGTTAGTTTCCCACCTCAATTGTTTTATTTACCCAGCTCTAGAAATGTAAGTTATGATTACGGATGGTGGGACAGTCAAGTGCATAGGAAAGTTCTATAGTATCAAGCTTTCCATGGGAGACTACAAGTTAGACTCACCTATGTTTGCTATTTCCATGGGAGGGGCATATATTATTTTGGGTGTCAAATGGCTAACAATCTCGTGCACTATAGAGATGAATTTCCAAGAATTGTTCATGCGATTTAATTTAGATGGAAGGACAATACAATTGAATGGGATGGTAGCTAAGTCTCCACAGATTATTAGTTCTCATTAGATGTAGAAGGTTCTTAGAAAAGGAGTGGATGGATTTATAGCAAAGCTATTTTCCATAGAAGTACAAAATACAGAGTCTTCAATGCCACCCGATCTTCAGAAGATTGTGGATGCTCACTCATCTGTTTTTGATGCAATTCCAAAGGGACTACTACCAATTAGGGATCATGATCATGCCATTCAGTTGATTCCAGGGAGCGAAACACCTAACATCAAACCATACAGATACCCATATTCCTAGAAAAGTGAGATCGAGAAAATGGTGGAGGAAATGTTGAAGGCAGGTATCATTAGGCATAGCCAGAGTGCATATTCTTCACCAGTGGTCATGGTACATAAGAAGGATGAAACATGGAGGATGTGTCCAGATTACCGAGAAATCAACAAGTACACCATCAAAGATAAGTTTCCTATTCCAGTAATTGATGATTTACTTGATGAATTGCATGGTGTTGTTTATGTCACAAAATTAGATCTTCGTTCGGGGTACCATCAAATTAGGATAAAAGAGGAAGATGTTCATAAAATGGCTTTTAGGACTCATGAGGGTCATTATGAGTTTTTGGTAATGCCTTTTGGTCTTACAAATGCGCCTCAACCTTTTAAAGTTTGATGAACACTATTTTTAGGCCATTTTAAAGGAAATTTGTATTAGTTTTCTTTGATGACATATCGATTTACAAGAAGACATGGGAAGAACACTTACAACATGTAAATAAAGTGTTGGACGTTTTGGAGAAACATACTCTGTATACAATGCCATCCAAATGTTCTTTTGGTATACAAGAGGTAGAGTACTTGGGTCATATTGTATCCCATGAAGGTGTCAAAGTTGATCCTCAAAAGATCAAAGCTATGGTGGAATGGCCAAGGCCCAAAAATCTCAAAAATCTTTGAGGGTTCCTAGGACTAACAAGGTACTACAAAAGATTTATGCGGGGATATGGTAGAATAGCAACCCCACTCACTGCATTGCTAAAGAAGGATGCCTTCCATTAGACAGACGTAGCCACTAAATCCTTTGAGTAGCTGAAGGAAGCCATGTGCACCACCCCAGTTTTGGCTACTCCCAACTTCTCAAAAACCTTCATTGTTGAATGTGACACTTTAGGATCAAGATTGGGAGCAATTCTAATGCAGGAAGGAAGACCAATTACATTTGAGAGTCACCAATTCAAAGGAAAAGATCTGCTCAAACACATCATGAGAAAGAAATGATGGTTATTCTTCATGCGGGCAAGTAATGGAGGCCCTATCTCATGGATAGACACTTGAATGTAAAAAGATCATGATAGTCTCAAATACTTTTTGGAGCAAAGGTTATCATCTGAGGAACAACAAAAGTTGGTAACAAAAATGTTGGGTTATGATTTTGAAATCATATACAAAAAGGGTAAAGAAAATGTAGTAGCTGATGCGTTGTCCAGAAGGGATACATCTGCAGATGCCTTACTATGTGGAATGTCCATGTTGACGGCCGATTGGGTGGATGAAGCAAGATTGGAATGGAATCAAGATAAGGATACACAATCTCTAATATAAAATATCAAGTAAGGATCTATGACATCTAACAAATTTGAGTGGAAAGGTAATGCCCTATGGTACAAGGATAGGTTATACTTGAGTAAAGATTCTAAGTTGAAGCATAAGATTCTTGCAGAGCTACATGCCTCACCTATTGGAGGACACTCTGGGTTTTTGAAGACATATCATAGAATAAAAAGATAATTATTTTGGGAAGGACTCAAGGGGGATGTACAAAAGTTTGTATCAGAGTGTTTAGTGTGCCAACAGAACAAAGGGGAAACAATTAAGACACTAGGTCTATTGCAACCCTTACCAATTCCTAGCCAGAGATGGGAGGAGGTCTCCATGGATTTCATCACCAGATTGCCTTGTTCAGAGGGTAAGAATGTTATTTTCATGATTGTGGATAGGCTCACAAAATATGCCCATTTTTGCCCTATCACATCCATTTGCAGCTAGTACAGTCGTAGCTAATTTTTTGGAGACAGTTCAAAGGCTACATAGAACCCCAAAGATAATTGTAAGTGATCGTGATCCTATTTTCACAAGTAATTTTTGGACGGAATTATTTTCATGTTTGGGTACTCAACTAGCTCACAGTTCATCTTATCATCCTCAAATTGATGGGCAAACATAAGTGGTCAACAAATTCTTAGAGGGTATTTACGTTGTTTTGTATCGTATAAGCGGAAAGGTGGATTAAATGGCTACCACCAGCGAATGGTGGTATAACATATCTTTTCATACCTCTTCTCAAATGACCCCATTTTTAGCATTATATGGTTACCATCCACCTTCTATCGCTTCCTCCTTGAGGGTGCAAACTAAGGTCGAGATGTTAGGAACACATTCAACATCAACAATGTGTTTTGGCTAGTTTGAAGGAGAATTTAGCATTAGCACAAAACAGAGATGAAACAACAAGCGAGATCAACACCGTAGTGAAAGACATTTTGAAATTGGTGACTGGGTTTTTAACGTCTCTCTAGCCTTACAAACAGATGTCCCTAAAGCAACGAAAAAGGAAAACAACATTGCTCCGAAATATTATGGCCCTTATCAGGTTCTACAGAAATTGGTAGTGTTGCTTATAAACTAGAGTTGCCTCCATCTTCACACATACACCCAGTATTCCATGTTTCATGTCTGAAGAAGGTTATTGGACAGAAATTTGAAGCCCAAACAGAGTTACTAGAACTTGATGAGGAAGGAAGAATAATTTTGGAGCCAAAGAAGATTCTGCAAACACGTACTAAGAGGCTGAGAACTAGAGACATTAAGGAATATCTGATCAAGTGGAAGAATCTGAGCATAGAAGACGCCACCTGGGAGGATGAAGGTTTTCTGCAACAACATCTAGGATTATTCAACGTTGAGGACAACGTTGGTTTGAAGGGGAAGGGCATGCTACGCCCTTAACCTATTGCTTGTATTAGGATATGAGTAGCCGACTTGTGGCTTACCATATCATTTTATTATATCATTTATACTTTCTCATGCTTAATAGGTCGGCCTTGGTGATGGCCATAGCATATGAATAGTATATATAGGGGATTATTGGTAGTATTTCATTATCATTTTGAGCATTTGAGTCTTATTATATGGTTTGGAGGTTGCCCCCTCGAAGTGGCAAAGCTATTCTAATTACATATTGAGATCATCATTCTAAAATATTGTGTTATTTTGTGTTCTATTGTTGCTCTTAATCAATTATACAAGTAATTTCATTACAAAAGGTCTAAAGCTGCTAAAATAATTTCAAGGTTGATTATTGAAGAATCGGGGTAGAAGTTTCTGAATTATCGGTTCAATGAAGGAAACAAAAGGAGAGCTAATTGTTGTAGACATATTAGTGACCAAAAGTACCATTAGGGAAAATCACCACGGAAGGATTAAAGCAAGATACACTGACAGCAATCGATAGATGCTTTATTCATTATACTTGACAAGGAGAAAGTAGAAAAGATAAGCTTCATATGCAAATCTCCCGATTATGTGAGATCATCACTAAGGTTTGTAAACCTTCTTCTCAACCCGTGTTAGTGCGGGAACAAATATACAATTGTTTGGTTGAAGAGATTGAAGATGCGGGAACCAAGTCAAAGGTATTGCTCAATAGAAAGAGAAAATATTCACCAAGCTTCAGAGCAGTTCGAGGGAATACTTGCTACCTTGGAGAATATGCATAGGGCATTATCTCAGCTAAAGGAACTAATGACAAGGATAGAAGATGAGAACATAGTTGTTGAAATTCATCTGGATACCTTAGCTAAGATACATTCACTTTGCCGAGGATGTGCTAATTACAGAGCAAATTATACCTGATGATTGATAGAAAAGGGGAAGCAATTAGAGATAACAATTTCCTTCCGCATGGAGATCTTCAAGCTTATGTTGAAGAGGATGCAGTTGCTGGAAAATGAGATGAGGGAAGTACCAGAGAACATTCCAGATGAGTTTCCCGCTTCTGTGAGTAATTTATTCTCGTTGTGCGAAGAAGATTGATGAAGTCATCATTCCTTTCATGATAGATTCAATTGGAAGATTCGTAAAGCTTCATGCAGATATTGAGGGGTACGGGTCTGGTTTGGAGAAGGTAAAGGCTAACATTGTTGCTTTGTCTAGAGGATTGTTGCAGTTTAAAACTGAGAAGGAAGTTGTTGCTAAGGTAGATGGGAAGACACTGAGTCACATGTTTGACAAGTATATTCAGTTTTAGAACAAAGAAAAAGCATAGAGTATGACAACCGGCATATTTTCTTTCTTCTTCCCTTCCCTCTCTTATTCTTATTTTCTCGGACAAAATTGTAAAACTAAAGTAATTGGTTAAAATCCATTACTTCTAGTTATTTGAAAAGGTCCTCAATTGAGAATAGGTGGTAAACATGCAAAGCTTTGGTTTAGTCTTCAGATGCATGTCATGCAGAGAGAAATTTCAGGAGAAATATTGCCAGTTGTTTTCTTTATAGCTTATGCATGTGTTAGTTCAGTTATTGCTTTCCTATTTGTAATTTCCTTTTATACACTATAAATAGAAGAAGAACCTATGGGTTAAGGGAGGAGAATTTGTAATCAGCATTCTTGAGTTCAAAACTTTGTGTTGAAACCCTTGATATTTTTTCTGAAAGCTGAGGAATTAAATAGAGGTGGATTTCCGGAGAACTTTTTGTCAACGGTGCATTAGCTTCTTACTTCTGTGTAGATCTTTAGATAAACTTTGCATTGTCTAAAATTTATATTAGAAGTTTTCCTTTCCTTTAATTTTGTATTGTGAGATCTATTTGTTTTATCTGTGTATGAGACCAACTCTGTAAACTATTGGTTGGATTACACATCTTCTTTCTCTTCTTGTCGTGTTCAACTATTCCCCCTTCTGCAAATATTTTTGTACATCTCGCTTACTTCTGCATAATTGCTTAGCTATGGTTCATGAGCTTCACAATTAAAGTAAAACCCACAGATAGTTATTAGAATACATAATTGATAGAAATCTTACATGGGAGCCTCATCGATAAATGAGGGAGATTTATCTCATGACTACCTAGGTTTTAGCTATGCATAAAATCTAGCCAACACATTTATTATTGAATCTCCATAAGTGATGGTCCACACAAACAATTACTAGAAGCTCCTTAAATGATAATTATTGTTGTAAGGGAGAGGGACTAGTAATTAGCAAGGGTCCAATAACTATGATAGTTATTGAGACCCTTAACCCCAACTATTATTTGTTATTTACTTCAATAATTTTATGAAAATGGACATTATTATTTAGTGTGGGCCCTATCATTATTAGAGAGAAAAACCAAAAATTGAGACCTTTTCAACACAATTACTAGTCCTTTGACCCAATTATTGCACACCACATATTATCCAAAAGTGTGTAACATAATATAATTATTAACTACTTGCCTAAAAATTTACATCCACTTGACAGTTTTAATGTTCCAAGAAAAACACTTTTCATCCATCAACTTCCCAAAAGGGTACAAAAGTCAACTTTCAATATCCCTTGAATCTCAACTACCCCATGATGTCATTTTTTAAATACAAATTCATTCTCCATAATTGGAGTGCACCATCAACCACATTAAGTGCATTTACTTTAAATCCTTTGAATTGGAGTCCAAACTTCATGGATATGTACACGAATTTGAAAATTCAAAAAATTGTAAATCTTGCCGTCATATCAACAAAATTAATAAATGGCGCTTCTAAATTTACATTTTCCCAATGACTTGACTAAATGTTCAACTCAATCCATTCAACATGAGAATAGAATACAAGTGCACAAATCACAAATGAATTGTCTATAAAAACATCCCATCTACAACCTTTTTTGAATTTTATAATAAATTATTAGGATTTTGAGTTGAAGTTGAGCGAGAAAGATCCGAGAATCAGCCATTGCGGGTAAGCACCAATACTTTATTTTGCTTTATAATTTTTTTACTATGTTTTAAATATAGAATGAGCCATATTGGACTTGACACTCTATAATGCTATTAATATTTTTAATGCGGTTCAATATTTACTGTAAGTACCGTAAATTCCATAATGCAGTCCAAGCTTTGTAATGCTTCAATATTACAACTATGGTTTAAAATTTATCGTAAATACTATAAAAGCCATCATGTATTGGAAGTACCATATTGGGTATTAATTGTGCACCCACTTCCTTTCCATTTTTATCTATTACTAGTACATCATGGAGGTTTTGCTAGTTCTTTCAAGTTGTTTTATGCAAGTTCTTCCATATTAATAGTTTCAACTTGTAAGGTTGCATCAGGATCTGTAAGTTTAAACTACTAATGTGGAAAGAAATCATGTAATACAGATGTATAGCCTAAAACTATAAAAGTGGAAAGAGAATTATAAAATAATAAAATGTTGCACTAGAATGTAAAAGCAAAAACTAGTAAACTAAGGTAAAAAGAAATCATGTAATGCGAGATATATAGGATGACAACACTAAAGTGGAAAGAGAATTATGAAATAGAAACATGTTGCACTAGAATGTAAAAGTAGAAACTAGTAAACTAGTAAGACATCATTTGATTTTAATCATGGATGACAACTTATTTATGTTGCAAGATAAAATTTGAATGTAAACAAACCTCACTTCTAACATTTTATTTCAATCATGCACCTCTTTCCATTTTTAACTTCCAAATTTATGAGATTTATATAAAATATGTAGCTTCTCTCAATGAGGAACAAGTTATTAGAGTAATATTGCATTGCATCTCTTTACGCTTTATTATTTTCTCCTTATAGATCTCAGTGTAACCATGTTTTTGTTGAATGAAAATAGACCTCACTTCTAACATTTTATTTCAATCATTCACCTCTTTCCATTGTGTTTTCCAGGAAAATATCCAATTTTCATGCTTGACACAGTAATTGTGCATTAAAAACATTAAATTTATATTTAAAACATCCACACAGACATTTAATTGATGCCTACAAAAATGCAAAAGACAAACCATCAATAACATTTAAGATCCATTAGTTTTGCATGCAACATGTTTAATGTGTCTATCACCACCACCCATCCACATTTTGCCACCAATAATTGTAATTCAACCACCGTAATGTGTCATTTTAGTATTGTTTTACATTCTCCTTAGAATAAAATTTTGCATCATTCTTACCTGATGTTAGTTCATTCCAGATGTGTGGCTAGTTCTTTTGAGCTGCATGATTGGAATAAAATTTTAAAAAGGAGGTATGTTTTCATACCACTGAAACTCATAACTATGCAAAGAACACTCCCATGTCCATTTTCACAACATCATATCGTTTAGATGTTTTGATCTACACCCGAACAATTATTTGTTTTTGTCAACTAACTTCCTAGCATAGAATTTAACTCAACAACATTGCATAGCTTTCTTATAAGCTTATACATTGCATATACATTGAAGTGTTCACATGCAGGGAATTAGTTATAAACAAATTTATCATATTTATTTTTGGGCTATTATAGTGTTTCGATTTTTTGGAAAAATGGAGCATATTTGAGATGCACGATTGAAATAAAAAGTTTGAAATGAGGTTTGTTATCTCTGGGATAAAGCTCATTTTGGAGGTGTTGCTTGTTGTTTTTAATTGCATGATTGAAATAAACAATAAGAAATGAGGCATATTATGTAATGTCCCTAAAGGGACTATTTATTCCCCCAAATGAATTTGAGGCAATTCCCACACACCTAATGTAATTTATAGAAAATATTCGAACTATTTATGAAGCGATCTGATTTATTTATAGAAAATGTGAGTAGGGCTGATTATGAAACTTATAAAAATCATGATATTATCCACCATAAATTGAGCTGAAACTTATAATATTTCACCCTCAATATATTTGTGCAATGATTTGAATTTTTAGAGCCCATATACAGTTGAAATGAATTTATTTTAAAACTCCAGGTTTAGAAAAATTATGGTAATTTCAAACATTCATAACTCACTCAAAAATGCTCCAATCCACACAAATAAACTATGCACAGACTCACAAAAATAGGGAGAATGCAATGATGTTACCCATTCATACAAATGACCACCACAAGTTCCCTAAACAACCAAAACACCAATTCACCCTTAGGGTTTGGGGCTGGAAATTATAAAGAAAACACATATATATATATTCAGATATGATATTCGGAAAACTACTTTGGAAAATCAACAATCATAACAACAATCAGATTTGGTTTGTAGCAGCCCAAAATACCTCAAAATAGTCCACTATGCAAGTCGCACTAGTTGGAAACAAGGAGAAAACTCAACCACCACTTTCCTCTTCAAACCCTTGGACCAAATTTGCACTTTTACCCACTTCAACCACTGGAAAAATATTACTAATCAAGTGATCTACAATGGAAACCCCATGGTGAAGAATACTTTCAACTAGAATAAGGGTTTTCGTCCTTCTACTAGGCTCTTTAAGGGTTTTCATCCTCAAGAGTGAATCTCTAAGGGTTTTGTTCCTTATAAGATTGAAGATGTAAGCTCAAAGCTCAATATACAAATTTGATTTTAGAAAATAGACAAGTGATGCCCTCCTTAAGCAAGTTGACTTTCTTAAATAGAATAAATGGGCCTAATGGTCACCTCCAATAACCAATTAGATTTTAGCCCCTCGTTTAATTTTTATTCCCTTAGATCCATCCTTAGGCAAGTTGCATTTTCTAGGGGACAAATAAACTTTATAAGGTGGCTTTAGATTTTTTTAGTTTTAATTTTTTTTATTTTTTATTTTATAATTTAACACATTTGACTGGAGATTTGAACCGGGGGGTTAGGCCCCAACCTAACAAGAGTAAAGGAGAAGAGGAGAAAAGACAGGAAGAAGTGATATCGAAGAAGGAAGGATAGAGGAAGAAGGGCTACACGCCCACAATGCACTGAGAGAGAAGGACGAAAACCGAGAACAAAGCCTAAACAATGCAAAAAATGACCATTGCTACCAAAAGGGACACTTCAGCTTCAACCAATACAAGTATCGGCACGATGATTGGCCTCCTGTAGAAAGAGTCTATATGCTCTGAGTGCCCTGTCCTTTAATGCATTCCATTGGTCAATTATCAAATGTATAGGAAAACCAGTAGCCTCAATGTCCACCTCTGGCAGAAGACGATGATCGTGAAAAGGTTGTTGACACTTTGAGCGTGATTGAGAAGATCTCTGTACTAACCGCATATCCACTGGATGTCATGTCCCGAGCCGATTACAAGTTCATTGACCTCTTCTACCCATAGAAGTGGAATCGGTAGGGAGAAGTCGACCAATTCCTCACTAAGGCCCACACGATGAGCGGGATAAATAACAGAGTTAGCAATGAATTCGACTACAACCAGATCCTCCTCTAGTAACAGGCAGAATGAGACAAAGGCAGCTGCGATGTCCGCATTGGTGCACGCACGGCGAGACCGAAATCTATAGGAGTCACCCAGAATTGTCTCGATTGCCTCGGCTTCCGGTCCGAGGAGAATTGGAAGACCTCCGAGAGGAGGAACGATCAATCTCCATGGTCGTGGTGACGTCTAGCACCGAGCTTTGAAGGAGAACAAAAGGGAACCCGAGAAACGCCATTGAAATGTGCAGAAAGACCAACAATGAGGAAGCGAAGACAGAAGGGCACAAAGCAAAGAGAAGACAACCACCTCCCTTAAATGGGATGTTGCACGCGCATGAGGCCAAATCTAACCTGTAAATGCAAGTTGGTCCGCTCACATGAGATAATACTTGAAAGACCTTGCCATGCTTCAATGGTATCTGAGATGACACTGGCGGCAGGGTGATCTATTGCAAAGTTTGCCAAAAGATCTGCTACATGATTGATTTCTCGATAATTGTGCATGAAGTGTCAAGAGCCAATCTTGCCCAACCAAAAGAAAATATGGGGGATAAAGATGTTGATTTTCCACGAGGGGGAAGAGCCTCTAGAGACTGCATGAACAATTATTTGTGAGTCTCCTTCAATATAAAGTTGTGAGCAACCCAATTGGGCTGCCATCTTAATCCCTTCTAGAAGCGCTTGGGCTTCTACAGCAGCATTGCACGAGCCATCCCGAAGGGGAAAGGATCCAGCCTTGATAAGATGTCCAGAATCATCCCTTAGAATACATCCTGCACCTGATTTACCTGGATTCCCTCTAGAAGCACCATCAAAATTAAGTTTCCACAAACCTTTCGAGGGGGTCTCCATCTGGCCCTTTTCCTACGAATTAATTTTTCAACCTGTGTGAGACATTTTTTAATGATAGAACTAGGGCCAAGCAACCTGATGAGAGGCCAAGAATTAAATATTTCAACATCTCTAGAGGAGAAAGTGGAATGTGACAAACTGTTGATACTAACTTTCTCCGAGATGGCCACTTCCAACTTGTTGAGGAAAACATGTATCTCGGCCGTTTGTTCCAAGAGGTGGAGATTGTGTTCCCACCAAATATGCCATAAGAGGAAGAAGGGAGCAATGGACCAAATAGAACATAGAGAGCTTTTAAGATTGAAACTCAACCAAGAAAGAAGGGTCTCGCCGATATTTTTGCATGGGGCCCGTGCAGATTTTAATTTACTTAGGAGCTAATCCCAACAACTTGAAGCAAAAGGGAAAAAAAAAGAAAAAGATGATCCAGGTCTTCCTTAGCATCACCACAAAGCACACACGTGGTGGGGCCCACAAAGCCCCAAGTCCTTCTCCTAACTTGGGTTAGGATTTTCTTTTTCAAAACCAGCCAGCCAAAGATGGCCACCTTGGGAGAAATACTATGGTGCCAATAGCAAAAAGAATAGGGGAGGCCCTGGTCAGACCTTGAGAAGAGAAGATCATATCCAACTTTCACGGAGAAAGAACCCGTGGCATCCCCAAGCCAAAGTAGTTGGTCTTCACTGCCTAAGAAGTGTGGATTTCTATCCTGAATGGCTTCCTTGTAGAAAGAGGATTCAAGAGCGGTGGCACCAATATTGGAGATATCTTTCCAAATCCAAGAAGGTGAACCGTTGTGGTGCTGACAACCATAGTCAGCAACCAATGAGCCCCAAGTAGTTTTGGTCTCATTCATAACTCTGTTGAGTTCTAGCATGAGATTAATAAGTGGGAACCCGTTCCAACTATCCTCCCAAAAGTTGGCAAGTTGTCCATTGATATTCCAAGAGACCGAGTCTACTATCAGGGGTTTGGATTTACATAAAAAGTTCTAAATATGTGAACCTTTAGGGAGCTCGGAACTGGATAGCAGTAACTCGAGGCGACCACCCTCAAGGTACTTATGAGAAAGAACTTGGAAGGCAAGCCTTTTAGCATCTGAAATGAAGTTCCAGACAAGTTTAGCACCGAGAGCCGAATTCTGTAGAGTGAGATCCATAATTCCCAACCCACCCAAGCGTTTGGGCAGCTTGACCATTTCCCATTTTACCAAGTGAAATTTTCACTCTTCGTTGTTCCCTTGCCATAAGAATGATCTTTGTCTTCTCAATTTTGTGTAGAACTGTCTTAGGGATCTGCAAGACAGACAACATATAGATTGGAATGGCCAGAAGAACTGAATTTATCAACATGGCTCTCCCTGCCAGGGATAGCCATTTTCCTTTCCATGAGAGCAATCTAGAAGATAGAGAATTTGTGAGCCCATCCCATAAAAGAGATTTACCATTCCCAGAGAAAAGCGGGATACCCAGATATCTATGTAGAAGGGCTCCCACGGTGAAGCCAAGAATTGCTTTGATCATGTCTCTGCACTCTAGGAGCAACATTAAAAAAGAAAATGATAGATTTGTGGAAGTTGATAACTTGTCCCATCGCTGAAGAATAAGAGTTCAGTAAAGAAGAGAAGCATCTGGCTTCTGGAATGGACGCTTGACCAAATAAGAATGTATCATCTGTGAATTGTTGGTGCGAGAGGGGCGGAAGATTGGAAGTTATGTGAATGCCCTTAAGAGAACCTTCCAGATGGGCAGATTTGATGCTCCGACTAAGAGCTTCGGTGACCAAAATAAAAAGAAAAGAGGAAAGGGGATTGCCTTGTCTCAGTCCCCTGCTACTGCTTAAAAACCTTCTGCCGATCCATTGACCAAGACAGAAAAATGCGGGAAGCAATGCAGTTGAAGATCCAGTTGCAAAAGTGCCAACTAAATCCCATGGCTTGAAGTGACTTAATAAGGAATCTCCAATTGATATGGTCATAGGCTTTACTAAAATCCAATTTCAACATCATGCCAGCTCTAGAAGATGAGTGAAGAGTGTGAATCAGTTCATGCGAGATAATGATCCCGTCTGTGATAGACCTCCCGAATGAAACCACTTTGTTCTTGTGCCACCAATTTAGAGAGGAGAGGACTCATTCTAGTGGCAATGGCTTTTGAGATAATTTTGTAGGACCTATTACAGAGGAAAATCGGTGCAAGTCATTCAAAGACTCACGCTGGATACTTTTTTAGGAAACATGCAAATAAGAGTATGATTGAGTGCACCCAGAAGCTTTCCCATACGCCGAGATTCCTCCACAACGTGCCAGACTGTATCCCCAATAACTTCCCAAAAGTCCTAATAGAAAGAGGTGGGGAAGCCATCAGGACTAGGCGCTTTATCCCTCTTCATTGAAAAAATAATTTTACGAACCTCCTCCTTGGAAAAAGGGGATAAAAGCATTATATTATCAGCATCATCAACTAAAGAGGGGATCTGGTTAAAGAAGGGAAGCTGAGCGCACAGAGGGGTGGCCGAATCACCATTCAAAAGCTTTTGGAAAAAGACACCGACTCAGATTTGATTCGGATTTGGGTGGATGCCACAGAGTTGTCTTCCAACTGAAGGGAGGAGATATAATTGGAATTTCTTCTGGCTTTAACCGAAGCGTGGAAGAACTTTGTATTTTTATCTCCATCTGCCAACCAAACTTCCCTCGATTTTTGTCTCCAATGAATTTCCTCTTTAAGGAGGAGATCGTCGAGCTCCCTTAGCAGCAATTTTTCTTTAAGGAAGTTAGCTTGATGCATCCCATGTGAGAAAATAGATTCATTAAGAATACGAGCTCTTTCTCTACTCTGAGTTTCTCTAGGAAGATGTTTTTGAAGCAGGAGACATTCCAGATCCGCAAGTTATCTTTCAGCAGTGAGAGTTTTTTGGAGAGAATATACATCCAAGTCCCTTTGACCTTGAAGGAATCCCACCAAGATTTAATCAGAGGCCTGAGAGAAGAATCCTGCAACCACATGTTTTCAAATTTGAACGGAGAGTGTCGTGGGGGAAGATCAAAGGAAATGATTAGAGAAATTGGAAAATGATCGAGCCGAAAAGAGGAAGAACAAAGCGCTGTAGAAGAAATTTGTACTACAACCAAACTTCATAGACCAAAAATCTATCAAGACACACCGCCATTGAGCTAAACCCAAGCCTCCGATTATTCCACGTAAACCAACTCGAACTCGGCTCCACGTCCACAAGATTGGTGGTAGACACAAAGGAAATGAAATCAGCTTGAGAGCGAGGCTGCCATTGAATACCACCCCATTTATCAGTGTCAGAGAGAGTTGCATTAAAATCACCTGCAACTACAATCTTGGAGTTCATAGCCGAATCAAGGACAAGTTGAAGTTTAGACCAGAGATCCCTTTTTTTTTTGCGGAATAGAGGGACCATAAACATTACATAAGAAGGACTCATCGGAATGTTTGATATTAACCTTGCACCAAATGAAATTTGGATCGACCAGGAGAGGTTCAAGACTACAACAACTGGATTTCCACAAAACACCCAGCCCGCCCGAAGCGCCAAGTGAATCCGAGAAGCAACCTTCCCATCCTTTCCATTTTCGAAACCAACCATTCTTACAACCAACTAGAGACATCTTAGTTTCTTGGATCAAACATAAATCAGCTAAAGAGTTAGTGACATAACATCTTAAAAGACGTTGTTTGTTAGGGGTGTTCATGCCCCTAACATTCCAGGAAAAGAGGATCATTTGATCTTCAGAGAGGACCCACCTCTCTTACTCATGGAAGGAAAAAAGGAACATAGCTGAAGCTGCTTACCTGCTGCAATTTCTTTAAGGGAAATGTTACTCTTGGAGGGACGACCTTGAGTACCCTTCGGCCCTAGATCCATGCCAAGAATTGTAGGTGTCGGGAGAATCGGGTGCATCTGCAGGTTTTCCATTGTCAAAACTTCAGGGACAACATCCAGAGATCCACAGGGATCTCCTTCAATAGAAAGGATTAACTCGTCCTTCTCATTCACCCATTTCTCCAGAGAGTCAGCATTCCCACCCAGGCCGAGAGCAATACCTTCATGAAATAAGGATAAAATCCTAGATGAGTCCTTAACCACTGAAGCAATTTCTTTAACAAGAGAAATGGTACTCGGTCCAAATCCAGGGACTCAAACGCAGGAATAGAGTCATTAATAACCGCTTCTAGAGGTTGCTCTTTTTCTAATGGAGGAGGAGCTGGATGTGAAGAAGCCTGGAGTGGAATAGATTTCTTCCTCCACACCACTTTGCTAGGAACAGGGGGTTTTTTGCATGATTTTTGGAAATGACCAGGTTGTTTGCATTTGAAACAACTGTTAGAAACTCCTTCGTATTCCACCTTCTGCTCCCATTTCCCTAAGGGAAGAGATGACTATGAGATCTTGTAGCTTTTTGTTGGGGTCAATGGAAATGCAAATCCTAGCAAAGGATGAAAGGGTTCCTTCCAAAGTGACAGGATCGATGTGAACGATGCGCCCTAGGCTGGAGCAAATCTTGTGGAGAATGGTGGAAGACCAAAACTCGTTGGGTAGTGAATAAATCCTTACCCATACTTGGAAACCTTCTGTTTCCACTTTAGCTAGGTCGAAATGTGTCACCCACTTGCGAATAGCCAGGCTTGAATCCGCTAAGAGAAATTCTTTTCTCTCCATGGTGTCGTTCCTTTGAGTTGCACTCCGAAAGATTACAAGAAAGAAGCCTCTTTCCAAGAAGCGGATTCTGAGGCCACTACCCCACTAAATATCACACTAGTTTCGAATGCCTTCCACCGAGAGCCAACGACCCAAAAAATTTGTGATGATTGCTCTATTTTCGAGAAGGTTAAGTTGGGCAGCAAGGTCTTCCGAGTCCACCAGAGAAACCGAGACGAAATCAACTGGGTCCGAGAAGAGGCTTGGCTGACCACTTTTGCAGTTTTCTACGATCACACTGTCTGAAGTGGAACATCTGGGACCCAGGCGCTTTAGCATTACATCCGACAGGCTCTGGCCCATGGGAACCACCAACTCAGCATCACGAGGAGGTGTGGCTGACTGACCGTTGCAGAGGCAAAGTTTTGAAAAAAATGACCGTTCTGGTCCAAAACGCTTCCGCTTCCCTTGCCATCCAAAATCAAACCCCCTTATGACAAATTATTTTTCATTTAGTTTTATTTTATTATTAAGTCTATAATAACTTTATTATAAGTGCCTTTATAATATTTTCTTTTTTTAATTGCACTTTAATAAATTATTATGACTTAAGTTTCCCTTGTGCTCATCCCTTAGCCAACAGGGAGACAAAATGGGCTAAGGGTCTTTGACCGAGAAGGGGATGTTACATGTTATCTCAAGGATAAAACCCATAACCATGAATCAAATTCATTGTCTTTCCATTTCAATATTGATTTCCTTTCTTCTTTGCACCCACTTTATTTTCAATCTAGAGTTATTGGTTCATAAAGATTGTAGTCTTTGAATATGTTATATTAACTTGAATCTTTCAACTCTTTCCACTTTACTTTTTCTACTTATATGTTTGAGTGCGGGATGTTTCTATATATGTTCTAAATGAATCTTGTAACTCTTTCCACTTTACAAATTTCTTCTTATATGTACCAAAGTCAAGGATGCTTTTATATATGTTTTAAACAAATCATGTAACTCTTTCCCTTTTATCGGCTTTTTCTTATAGATCTCAATACAAGGATGTTTATATATATGTTCTAAATGAAGAATAATTAGTAGAATGGTTATGTACTTGTTTTAAATGGGAAAATTGGCTATTTTTGCATAGCTTGCCTTTGAACGCATACATTACATAAACTTTGAAGTGAACATTCTTTCATAACTTACTTATACATAACATAAACTTGGAAGTGTACACATTTTGGTATCAAGAACTAATTGATCACCCAAATATCATTTCCTCATATGTGGGATAAGGGGCGGGAAGAAGAAGTCATAGTTAGGAGCAAACCTCATGCAACAATGAAAAATAGAGATGTCAAATTGGATTGCGTCGATGACAAAAATGTGGTTTGGGAAGACAAGATTCCCATTACGAAGAAATTCAAGCAAGTGTTGAATTGAGATGAATTGATAATGTGAAAAAGGACAAAATATGATCTAGATAGTTCTATTAAAGATGTCAAATATAATGGGTACTCCATTAGAATTACAAATAATAAATGGGGCATGCAACCCAATACTTTGGCCAAATTGTTGAAAGGGGTTATGACGACAAATATAAGGGGGCTACCTACTATTCTAGCACAACAAGAGGAATTAGACCTTGTGCAATGGGCCAAGGAATTAGCCAACATGGGGCATGGGCTTGACATCTCACATATGAAAGTGACAGTTACTCACATATGTGAAACAAGGGCCACCCCTTTCGCAAATGGAGTTCTTCACAATTAATGGTGGAAAGGATTGTTATCCATATTTTTCCCCCTGCAAAATTGGATCAACCACGACCCCACACGAGAAGAAGCCAAAGAAATCACAATCAAATCCTGCAAAACAAGTGGCGGAGGACTCTAAAATGGAGTGGCGGGGCACATGAAATATCGAATGACCTTATGCACGAAAGAAATTGAAGAAACGGCTATGTCTAGCGAACTCGTGCTTCAAATTCAGCAAACAGACTCGTAGGATCTAAAATGGAATAGCAGAAAGTCAAAAAAGGAGGCCGAGTAGTGTCAAAGGCTCAAGAAAATAAACGGCGAAGGTTCAACGTTTTCGAGATCTCAAATGGTTCAAAACAAGCCTCAAAATTGGCTAAGTATGGAGGAGACAACGGACATTGCCAAGTGTCAAAGCAACGCACCTCCAAGGATTAAATATCAAGAGCTAGATTCAAACAAGCACCAAGCCCCCACATGTCCTAGGTGTAAAGTGGTAGGACATGTGGGGGCAGAGTCAACAAGTCAAAAGGCGGACATGGCAGCCTCAAAAAGACTAAGTGTAGAAGACTCAGCGGAAGGTGCCAAGTGTTGGCTTGGCATAATTCCAAGATGGGAGCCCAATGCGGAGACTCAAACTTGCGCCATCCCTCCACGTGGAAAATGGTCAACATAGGTAAAAAGGAGAACGGGCCCAAATGGCTAAGTATAGGGTGAAGGCGGAAGGCACCACGTGTCTTAACGACGCTCCTTCAAAGGTAAAATCTAGGGCGCTTCTCAAACGAGCACGGGCCTTCCACTTGTCCCGAGTCCAAAAGGGGACAGAGTCACCGTTGAAAAGTCAAGAAGCTGCAGAGACGACACCATGTGTCTCATGGGTGCCATTTCAAGAGCGAGCGTAGGGCTAAATCTCAAACGAGTTTGAGGCCGCCATGTGGACCCCCGTAGGGTAGATTATTTAAATATTGCGCACCTACGACCCAAATATTCAAATGGCCATATATTTTGACTAGAGAATCAGATTTGGGCAAGACAAGAATTTCTAGAAACGTCTCTATGCCATCTACGCCATGAAAACATAAAATATCATTTCTAGTAGGCTCGGTTAGGTGAAAATGGGAAAATGCCTTCAAAGACATTAATGCAGAATCTGATTTCTCCAACTACTAGATCTGATTCGATTTGATCCACCGGGGAACTAGAAGCGAAATATTGTGGGCGGATTTATAGGAGGCATTGATATTTAGTGTTTGAGATTTCAGAATGAGATTCAATGCATATCTTTGGGTGGTTGGAGCAGGATTCAATTTTTTTCCCTCTTCTCTCTCTTATTCTCTCTATATATTGTAATACCTCTCATATTAAGAGGGAGGGACATTCTGGGAGTAGGGAAACTCTGTCAAAGTCGTTTCCGACTCTATTTGAGTTGCAGGCCTTCTCTGATGCCTGGAGAACGTATTTGTGCCTCTGAGCACCGCATGTAATAGTTTGTGCACCTTACAGAGCAATAAAACCTTGTTTTGTGGCATCTTTCAACCCTTAGCATTGTTCTGTTGTTTCTCTGTGCCTCTCTATCTCGTGTTTTCTCCATGTGCATGTATTTCACGTTTGCGCGGAGTGCAGGGATGCCGTGCTTTATGGAGTTTCTATGGCGGATCTGGATCGAGTCAGTCCGTGTCACTTGTATCCCGACCTCTCTCAGTTCCTCTTTTCCCTATTCATTCTCCCTCAATAGAATATCTCACACTTCCTTTTCTGGTGTATCACCGCTTAGTGTAGGCTCTTTCACCCTCTCTCTCTTTGTCCCCTTGGAATGGTTAGATTAGGATAGATTAGGTCCCACTGCACTAGAGTAGCTTGTGGCAGGTAGATTAGGAAGCAAGAAGCTGTCTTTCTTTGGAGGTCCATCTCAGTTTTACAAGTCCCACAGCTTGAGAGATGGTCCCATGTTTTGCAATCACACCGAATGCCCCACCTCGCAATCGGGCCATTCGGGTGTTGTGATTATGCACTAACAAGGCTTTAAGAACAAACATTTGGATTTGACAATCAAAATAGAAAAAGTCCTAGAAAGAGATGGGGCAAGTAATTCTTACGTCATCTATGTTTGGTGTTTTCATAAAAAAATGTAAAAAAAACAAAACCAATATGGCCCACATAAAATTTCGAATTGTGATGAAACGAGACTATAAGCTAGAAAGAATTATGGAATGTGAGTGATTATAAAAAGGGATCGAGGAGTGTTCCATAGATCATGTCTAAGATCAAATAATGGATAAGTATCTTAACATCATCGATGCATCCAGGAAAAGTATCCTCGGATTCTACCTTTTCAAAGTAAAAAGCAGTAATTGTAAAATTTTATTTCGGTGCAAACCATGGGTATGTATGGCAACGCAACCCCATGTATAGATGATGAAAGACATATTTATAAATTAGCTTCATCACTTTTCTAAATATATATTGGGTGGAGTTTCACCAACAAATCAACATCTCCTCATATTTGATGGTCATGACAACCTTATAACACTTCCAACAATTAAAGAGGCTATGGGTGTACAAATTAACTTGTTTACATTGTTAGCACACACAAGCAACAAATTACAACCATTGGATATAAGTGTATTTGGTCCCTTTAAGGCCCTCTTGAAATGGGCATGGTCAAAATTTTTGTGGAACTTATAACGACACAATAGTAAGCATGAAACGTACTCACACCAAATTGCAACATTTGGATTTGGGTGAGATTTCAAACCAACATAGAGTATCATGTACCATAAAAAAGGAACAAAATTTTAAAAAAGGTTTAGGCAAAAATGGTGATTATTCAAAATACTTTATGACAATATTATGCACATTATCATGGTCCTATAAAATCATTCTCATATAGCTTACAAAGTAATGGAATTCAAGGATGAAGCTTCAAAGAAAAAGATAGAACTTGCTTTCCTAAAAGAGGTATTTTTGACGTAATTTCTCTTTTCTTATTGGAATTAATGAAACCAAATAATAGAATTAAACAATTGCATGAACTCACAAGTTTATCAATGTGGAAAAGTAAGCTACACATGACAAGATATAACAAAGAAAACATTATAGAAAATAAACAATGTTGTGTATATAATATATAAGGAAAACAAAAATTCTCTCCTCAAGAGAATCATCTTATTACCCTTTCTAAATACAAGGAAAACCTAATGTCCCTTCCCTATAAAACATCACTCCACGGCTCTGAAAGTGTCAATACTTTTAGGCCATCCAACTAGAAATACATCCAAAATTTTAAAGAAATAATAGCTTGATATTATAACATATGCATCCCTTAATAAAAAGGGGCAATTAGAATATGTAGAAAATACCATCTCCTCCCGGTCCATAGAAAATGTAAACCCATTGAAAATAGAAACTAATCTAGAAAATAAAAACAATATATATTAAGAATAAATTTAGACACATGGTATAAGGTTCACAACAAATTTCGACACATCTTGACCATGGTGAGGGTTCCCGATGGAACATAAAACATTACATCAACCATGTTGGTGTCCTAGGTTAGGAGGTGGGCCCATGATAGGAGGTGACTAGGTTGACATGTTCACAAAGTATCCTTCACCATTGCTATAGATAGAGAAGATTTCATATTGTTTACAACCTAATTAAATTATGTCATACACTATATTTAAGATGCATGGATTCGTCATAGGAGGTTATTCTTATCTAATTAATTCATAATTAACCAAACACAATCAGAATAAGAACACCATTTATCACAATCAAAGCTCAAGAAAATACGAGAGATTCTCACAATGTCCTGGACACGGGTACTCGAGATAGGGGAAGGGGTGCCTACGGGCACCCTAGACCTTTGGTGGGTGTTGTAGACGCATAAATTCTTGGGATCTGGTTCAAATCTGTTTATGGCTTCACATTTATTCACCAATGATCACCTGAAAGTCACACTTTGACTGCAAGAGAGTACGTGTAAACCTCGTAACACGAATATCCTCATGTAAAACCCTCAAAACAACATCAAATATTGAAAATAAAGATGTAATATGAGGCATCAAACTATCCTCACCTGTCACAATAGTGAACTTATGATTGAGCATTGCACTACATCTCAAACCCAATGTAGTTTTATGTGATTGTGTGTGCAATATTGCTCCTAAGTTTCCTAAGCGTCGATGACGCGGAGATAACGGAAATAGCTAGATAAAATGTAAATGTGTGGGATGGAATTCATAAATTCCCCTTCCTATGCAGTGTGTATGTAGAAAAATGCACCCAAATGTAGTCCCTTGAGATATGTAGATAAATAGCCCTTGATAAAATTGTTCGCCCATATAATGGTATGTATATTGTGTTTATATAGGGATCTTATGTTTGAATTTTGACACTAATTACATGACATTCGACTAGGACCTCAAAATAGGAGTAGAAAAAATGGAAAAGGCCGACTACTAATGTCAAAAATAAGACCAAGAACAAACATGACAGAGCACCCAGTTGGACAAGAACGCACGGGTACTAGTGCCCAATCTTGGCCCAAATGTCCAGAGACAACCGATGACAAAGGTGAAAATACTTTGAGAGACAAGAGATCACTATGACTGACCCAAAAATAGGTGCAAAGAGAGAGGTGACAGATAACAATCAATAAAAGACACTCAAAACAAGAAGACTAACTAGGTAGTGTGTCATTAGTGAATACTTTTCTTATGCAAGATCCATATATAAAACAACATACTTGGTGGTATAATAATAATAGTAAGTGCATGATTTTGTGTCTACATTTTTCCCCCCTTTATGTTATTTGAAGGAAATTCAAGTAGTATAAAGGAAGTAAGGAACATACCTATGAGAAATTTTGGATAAGCCCCGTCGTAGAAGTACATGTAGAATGATAGCATATAGTGTGACGGACCATGGATCAACGTGTCAATCCATGTGGCGTAAATGGAGATGGTGAACCATGATGAGGAGAACTTAGCGAGATTGATGATTTGATTATGAGTGATTGTAGATTTTGATTTTGTCACTGATGGAGATTTCGATGGGGGAAGGGAGTGATCAGTTCCCAACCTGATTTTGTGTGTGTGAAAAACTAAGGATTTGGGCATCCTACCACCAGAGGAAGAGTGTAGGGAGAGAGGTCTAGTGTTACCCTCCAACTTTAACTACATCCTTAAAAGGTCTAGCCATAACAGACGGAAAAAGACAATTTTTTCTCATTTTGATATTTTTCGATCAAACATGAATAACCCATGTAGGAGTAGTATAGGAAAGGAAAGGACATCTCATTTCCCCACTTCAAGGGTGCCGCAACGTGTGTGATATGGCTTCCATGTTAGGTCATCTGGAAGTGATAGAAAATGTGGAGATAACTTCCCATGTTAGGTCATCTAGGAAAGTGGTGATGTAACTCCCAAGTTAGGCCATCTGGGAGGACAAATACGTTGTATTGTGTTGATTGAAAGATGAGATTTTGATTTGTAGATGATTTTTTTTGAGACTTGAATGTGTTAAATGATTATTCATGGAGAGATTTTACGCTTGTGCCCCCATATTAGATCATTAGGGGTAGTTGCTAGAAAGTGGTGTGAAATGTTGCATGGTGTACGAGAATTTTTTTGATAATGATGAATAAGGAGTGTGAAATAGTCATGTAACGGTTTGAGGGGTATTATACGATGCCTAAATTGTATGCCCCCTTTTAGAGAAAAGGAGAGTGATGATGCGAAACAAACATTGAGCCTAAAGAAAACGTGTAATGATGTAAATGTGATCAAAGCGCAATATAATAGATGTTGTAAAATGGAGCGTATATTGAGTTGGGAATGTGTCAAGGAGGAATATATTGTTGATGGAATGTGTACGATACGGTGGTAGGTGGATTTAAAGGAACAATGCAAATGAGACCGAAACCAGAGTTGTGATCCTCAAGATATGATTGAAACTCATGTGATGTGTATTAGTTAAAAAAACACAAATAATGACTATAACGAGGTAGGTAATGAAGAAATACTATAAATAGTAATAGAAAAAATGAATAGGTATTTCATTTGGTTATTGCGTGAGTGTGATTTGGAGATTTGAGCGTGTAAAGATGCCACAAGTGAGAGCACCGCGATTGAACCGATTCAAGATGGTAGCGGCAACATTGTGGCGTTACATAAACGACAAAAAAGTTGGTAAGTGTAGTTTTTAATTTTCTCAACATTTTTACAGGGAAAGAAGCGAAGAAGGCACTAAAGACCTTCAGGACACTAGCGCCAAGGAATGGGTGCTAGTGACTTGTTCCTGGGTGCCCCGGTCTTACTTCTAGGCCGACAACCCGAAGGCTTAGGTTGAGCCCAAAGTGTTTCAAACATGAAAATTGATATTTGTTGATGTTGTTAGTGGTTGCTTTTGCATGTATATGATGTACTAATGTTGTTTTTATCGTTGTTTTGTGTTGTGCAGAGAGATATTTATTCGCAGGAGTTTCGTGGTGGCCATCATTTGAGTAAATTGCTAGGATATGGGTTGTCGATGACAAGTGGGATGTTCTAGATGATGTCGGCTTGTGACACATAACAAGGATGGGGATGTGCCCCATAATATTCCTATGATCATAGATTTATACGAGAGATGGTGTGCATAACAAGTGTATATTTTGGTTACTTACAAGTGAGATGACAATGATCTTTGGAGGATGTATATTGCATTTTGTGGTTGCCTATTATCGGTGATAGGGTAAATGCGATGGTTGTAGAGGATACCGGAGAGACAAATGAGTGCCATGAGACAATATTTTATAGGGACTCAAGTTCATATTGAGGTACACATCAATTTGGATGTTATTTTGAGATCAAGGGTTCCATGATTGCGTAGAAGTTTATTACCGTTGTGATCGCATCTTTAGTTCTGATTGAGGGTGGTCGTGTAGGAATATTGTATAATATGCATGATATATGTTGTCGTATTGAGAAGGATGGGACGTGATATGCACAGACACAATGTATATTAGCCCATTTGTATAGTGACTTGTATAGATTCACTTAAGAGGAGCATGTGGGTGGATTAAGAGTCACCACTTTATTACATGTGTGGGCATACAATCATATTGCTATATTGATGCACCTTGGTGAACCACGCAGAGAGTGGGTGAGATCTAGTATATTTTCTGAGTGGTGGGTAGGTGTGCGGGGTAGGAGGATGGGCAGTGATACATATAGATCGTTGTTGGATCTCATGGGATCAGGTGCCATTATTTAGAGGTCATATTGTGACTATGGTGGATGGCCCAGGGATGCAGTGAAGCTTCCATGTATTCTACGTACTATGTGGCTAGAGGAAAGGTTTCCTAGGGTTGTGGAGTTATTATAGGGAGAGCGTGTGTCATGGAAGTTTGGCATGGTTCAAGATGTGCCCCCAGAGCCGTACATATGGTTGAGAACCATGATGACTCTGAGGAGGGTTGGAGCTATACCAAGGCCCATAGAGGTGCAACTAGTACCCCCTAGGTCATAGGAGTTAGATGCGGCCATATAGTTGATACATGTGGATGATACGGGTTGTATAGAGGCATATAATGCATGGTGGGCAATACATCAATTGGTGTTATTATACCTAGTTTTTGTGGATGTGATGGGATTATAACTAGTAGGAGGAGAGGGATAGGGATCTACCCCAGTAGTGATGTTGTACCGGCAGTGATAGTTGAGTGTGAGTATATGTGTATTACTAGTATATTATTACTAGGTCGTTTGAATTTTTTGAATTGTGTATATGAGCTAATGCAATGCTTTATGTTATTACAAGGGATGCCTATTGGTTGTTGTTTTTAGACACCTTGATCTGCACATTAACATAGAATTTGCACACCGATATACTCATAGGAGGTGGGATCTTTGAAGCGAGTGGATGATATTGTTGATGAGCATGCTCATTTATTTGATCCATCCATGGCGGTAGCGCGTCAACATGTACAATGTTGTTGAGTGAGAGAGATGAGGCATGAGAGGAGATGTAGTGGGCTAGAGAGGTTGTGGGTGGAATTCCCCTAGCACAGGATGTGTTTGTGAGATTCGTAGAGCTACGGGGTCATTTTACATATCGGTCGATCAAGCTTACATTATTGCATGGCAGTGTAGAGATATAGGGTTCACGACCAACGGTGTAGATTGAGCGGTGAAGCCTCTTGTTCTAGAGCTCCCACATGGTAGAAAGTGGCGGTGATGATGAGCTATGATATATATAGATGTCGGGGATTTCCCAGCGATTATACTATGTGACTTTGATATTTTGATGATATATAGATATGAATGTTTATTGCTTTTTGTATCATGGTTATGTGATGTATTGATATGCAATGTGTTGTATTTGTCATTTTGATTTTCATAGCATAGATAATGATGTTTGAATGTGATCATAGATAGATAAATGATAAAATTGTGTATGTGATAATGGGCGTGTGAAATGTATAATGTGATTACACTATTAGATGATGGAAAAGTGTAGTGTGTGAGTATATATATGATGAATGGTAACATAAAATAAAATTATGTAAATATGTACGTGAATAAGATGATCATATAATGTGCATTAGCAGATGTGAGTATGATGAAGAGGGGGAAGAAGAAGATCGATGCCCCCTAGTGTGTGAATAATAAGGTTCATTTATATAAGACCCATCGCGATCAAGAATGAACCATAAAGCAAGCGTCGTCATTGGGAAGTGATTCGATAGTGTGCGCTAGATAGATAGATCGACGAAACGTGTAGCATAAGAGATGTAGTGAGGTTATTATTGTAATAGATCCCTCAATAATCATGTAATAACCATGAGAACATGATTGCGACATCAGGGAGAGGCTATAAAATCACCTACCAAAGACCAAGCGGGTGTGGAGTGATGGAAGCATGTGGCATGTAAACAACATGAGTGTGTGGACCAAATTCAATGCTAGATGAAATGGTTTCAATGATGGTTGGTGCTATGGTGGGAATCACATATGTTGACAGATTACAAAAGCAATGTGTAGTAGGATCTTGGTGCGTGAATGAGATGGCACAAATGATGGATGGATGAGATAGAGAGCGTGCATGAGTAATAACTTGTGAGGCGGATGAATAGTAACCCTAGGAGAATGTGGAGGAGATAGATTAATTGAACTAGATGAACACTTGCATGGAATTGGAGACATGGAATGCTCACGAGAGAGAGAGGAAAGGTAATGACACCCTTGTCTTCTAACTGTTGTAATCGATCATGAAGAGCGCAACAATCATTATCACGATGACCATTGATACGATGAAAGTTATAATATGGTCTATCACTTTGCCATTACAAGCAATGCAAAGGATGATTGCTATTAGAAGGTAAGTGAATCATGCACTTATCAAGAAAAGTACGTAGCACATCATGAGGCCTGACATCATGAGAAAAGTGCAATGGTTCCCATGGAGGGGATGGAGATGCCTTAGGTGGATATTGAAGCGGCGGAGGAGATAGATGACGCATATGCAATGGAGAAGATTGATTTTTCTTGCGAGGTGGAGGATATGGAGTCCTAGGAGGATGCTAAACAAATGGAAGAGGAGAAGAACTAAATGATCCAATTAGGAGGATCTATTCCATGTGCAACAATGAGATCATGTTCTAAATCAATGACTTTATAACATAATAGTGTGAATGATTTGCATGTATCATATTGTAGCCATTGTTTCAAAGAAGGAATTAAGCCACAATAAATGATGAATTAATTTTCTAGATCAATAGGCTTAAAGACTAATTGATGCATACAAGTATTGAAACACAAAATGTATTCAATGATGGGTTATGTCTTGCATTGATGTAAGCTAGGTAGAAGATCATATGTGACTCTAGGGCCATTATTAAGTATAAAGCACCAAGGCTTCTTCCATCTCTCAATAGGTACTAATAGATCCAAAGGGTAAATGTGTGTATAATTAGAGACTGTCATCCGTAAGACTATGATGAAAGGATTTGAGCAACAATCAATCATTAGAGTATGAAGCCATAGCGATACAATAATGTTTGAGATGCAAATATGGATTTCTAGTACCATCCAAGCATAAAAATGTAGGCATAATGAAATCCTTAGTGAGTGTTAAATTGTGATTTTTTTTCGGAATAAGGTTTCTATGTAAATAATTGTTATCGATTGAAGAATAATAGGCTTTGCTTTCAAGCGTGAGCGATTGAACCTGAGATTGTAATTGGAAAACAACATGCATGAGTGATAAAATTTCATGTGAAGGAATGGTAGCAGATGTGAGTAGTGTATTGAGTGGTTAAAGGTTGCCATTATGAGTGATCATAGGGATGTCAATAGAAGAAATTGAAGATACCAATGTTAAGGGTATACTATATATAGGTTCTGAAGAAGTAGTACGTGGTGAAGCACATGGAGTGATGATAGAAGTACTAGGACTAGCATCGATAGCATTATTAGGAGATAAAGTGATAAAAGGAGAATAATCATGCATGCTACTAGAGATAATCTCGAAGAAGATGAAAACATAGTAGAAAAGTCACATTCAATAGTATGTAAAGAAGTAGAATCATTACTAGTATGTGTGTCATAAATATTAGACAAATATTCGAGACACGAGGATGTGTGTCAACTTATAATGAAGGAGACATAGAACTCGTATACGATGCATCATTAGAAACATTTTCAGGAATGAAAGGAGTTTGAGATACAACTATATAATCATCCTGACTAGTATGAGAAACAACATCATACACGTGTTTATTTTCATCATGTTTTTTTATCATCAAGATTGAGCATAAAAATAAGAATAACATCATCTAAAGTCTCAGTAGAAATAGAAGAAGGTGGAGTGTGGCTAACGGAATAAAAAGGTCTACAACCATAAAATCTTGCCAGATCAGAAACAATGCTAATGGTAGAATGATCAAAGCTAGTAGGCACATTGCATTCATTAGCTAAGAGTTGTCTTTGAGTATCATCTGGAAGAATAGTGTTGCGATATAGAGTGGTAAGTTCAACTATGGTTTCTTCATCATAGATAGGATTGATACTCACATGAGGCATGACTAGCCTAGGAGGAGAAGAGATATCCTTAGCCATTAGGGTTTTAGTGGATCCTATGGTAAGGAGTTATAAGCTACAAGTTCACCAAAATGATTCAATAAAATCTGAATATTTTATTAAAATCTAAATGCAAAGATCTGTTATAATTGATATAATGAAATACAAATGTTAGGCAATTTATTTGATTTTATTATAAAGTAAATGCAAGAGATAGGGCACTTACCTAAATTTCACTAATCCCAAAGTACGTTTGAACTTGAAAATATGATGGAACAGTAACATCGATCATAACAATCAGGCTCAGGAAAATATAGATATGCACGTAATGTCTGGACACGGGTTCCCAAATAGGAGCAGAGGTGCCTGTGGGCACCCTAAACCTCTGGTGGGAGCTATAGACTACGAAAGTCTTGGGATCTAGTTCTGAAACTACCACCGTGGGCTTTGCACTTGTTCGCCAATGATCACTGAAAGTCACACTTTGATTGCGGGAGTACCTGTAAATTTGCAACACAAATATCCTCTTGCAAAACCCTAAAAAACATCAAATCTTGAAATGAAAGATGCAATATGAGGGGTCAAACTGTCCTCAGTTGTCACAACATTGAACTTATGACTGAGCATTGTACTACATCTCAGACCCAATGTAGTTCTATGTGATTGTGTGTGCAATAGTGCTCATAGGTTTCCCTCATGCCGATGACGCCAAGATAGTGGGTAGTAGCTAGATAAAATGTAAATGTGTGGGATGGAATTCAGAAATTCCCTTTCCTATGCAATGTGTATGCAAAAAAATGTGCCCAAATGCAGTCCCTTGAGATATGTAGATAGATAGCCCTTGATAAAAATTACTCGCCCATATAATGGTATGTATGTTGTGTTTATATAGGGATCTCTTACTTGAATTTTGACACTAATGACATGACATTCGAATAGGACCTCGGGATATGAATAGAAAAAAGCGAAAAGGCCAACTACCAATGTCAAAAATAAGACCAAGAACAAATAGGACCGGGCGCCCGAGCGCTAGTGTCTAGTCCTGGGTCCTAGTGTCCAGAGACAACTGATGACAAAGGTGAAAATACCGAGATATAGGGATCCTTGTGACTTGACCCAAAAATAGGTGTAGAAGAGAGAGAGATGACAAATAACAATCAATAAATAACACTTAAAACAAGAATACTGACTAGGCAATGTGTCATTAGTGAATATTTTTCTTACTCAAGATCCATACATAAAACAACATACTTGGTGGTATAATAATAGGAGTAAGTGTGAGATTTTGTGTCTACACATTCCCTTGTGTAGGATCAAGCCTCATATATATTTCTTATACATGCATGTGCCAATGCGTGTCTAATTGAATTTAACCCCTATGACTACCCTCATGTTTCTTGAAAAAAATATAGTGGGATAACTATATAGAATATAGTGTACCTAGTGTGGCATAAGTTTGATGTAATGTGCTTTAGTTGTTAGAATAAACCCTATTTGCATTGAAACCTTTTGACAATGTTTGTAATAGTTTTGCTCTTGTTAAGAAATGGCTCTAATACCTTTGCATGTTTGTAAATGGAGGAAACCAGAATTTTTGTCTTGGTTGAGTGCTTCAATCATGTAGTAGTGGCCACTCTAAATGACATGCAACTGATTTAGGGAGATCTAGGTGACCCTTGAGTGCTTTTGAAGTGATATTTTCAATAGTAACTTGTAAGAGTGCCAATTGTGTAATAAAGTGATATTGAATTACTTATTTAGCCCTCCATTAGTGAATTATTATGATAAGGCCAACCCTAGAAGATGAAATGATGCACTAAAGATATTCAAATTAAAATTAGAGTTAGAAGATAAGAAAATCCAAAATTGTACAAGTCAACTAGGGTCGTCATGACTTATCGTGATTTGGATCGCATTCTTGTCCTAGACAACAAACATGTGATGTGAAACAAAAATTTCTAGAATGATGCACATAGATGATTTATTGTTTTTATTAATTAATATACCTTGAGTTTAGGACATGGCAGATTGTGGAAATGAGAAATTCAAGAAAGATGTAAGGCGATATACTGATTGGACTTAGCATGTGATCATTTATCATAGCGAGGAGCATGGCCAAACTTGTTATTTCCAAAAGGATAAGTTTCCAAATTTGAGTGTCTACATATATGTTAGAATACCTCATATTCCTAACCTTTCCAACTACACCCTCCAAATCATCTTGCACCTTCCATTTTGTCACGAGAAAGCCCCATAATCGTATCAACGAGGCTTCTAGTAACAGAAAATCCTTTGGGATCAAAAATGGAATTGTGATGGTATTCTCTCCTTTATTATGCCTTATAACCACCACACAATCCCCAAAGCTCAACCAAACCACCACCAAAAAAATTGTTGCAACCAAAAGTGTGACGCTTACAAGAACTATGTGGATGATATATCATAAGTGGTTTTCATCAAATAGCTATGTCCATCCTTCCCAATGAGACGAATGACATAAAGCCACTAACCCGCTCTACCATCAAAACTTTTGTGGCTCTCCATTACAGAATATGGCCTCGCATGAGAGTAGAATATTATAAATGAAATCTTAAAATTGTAAAGCTTACATTGCATGCAGATGAGAAACTTGAGAAATTCAACACTCTTTCATGCAATTGTATAAGAAAATTAAGCTTGAACATTGATGTGTTAGCCATCACCCAATACATCAAGGAATGTTCCCGATGGAGCCATGCATAAACATATGCTTGCGAGATTCATCTCCGCCATTCACATCACACTCCCATAATTAATTTACAACCCTTCATCCACTACAAGAGATGCATATCATCATAAATATATCAGTCTTGAAGTCATTATAAAAATTAGTAATTCTATAATTTAAATAAATTTCAAACCCGATAATTCTAAAAGTATCTAGAGTTGACTTATATTTATAGTATTAAACATAATTGAATATTCTTCTAAGAGGTAGACATAAGTAGTACATGTAGGCGATTGCAATTGTAGTATTTAGCTTTGAAAGGATGTTACATTTGTGCTTAGTTTAGTTTGATTTAACTTGGATTTGGGAAGGACTATATAAAGAGGGTTATAAAATGTTCTTATCTACAATTCCATCCATAAGTGTCTTACTTAGAAGGGAAGGGAAGGGTGCAACGGTTACATTCATGTATAAATCTTAAATAAAATAAATAAGATGTCTATTAGATAACTTTAGGGATGAATGCTCAGAGAGGATTAAGAAAATGTTGTAACACTTGGTGATGTTTACATATCATTTTCTTGTACATGCCTCTTTAATCGTGTTTGTCACACACTCCTCCTTGTACACAATTAGTTAGTGCTCCACTTGTGCTTGAAACCCAATGTGTTGTAAACCACAAAAGACAAAATGTTAGTTTGAAATTATTCTCTAATTCTATCTCTAGAAAAGGCACATAACTATTTTATTTCACAATTTTCTATAATATATTCTAAACTTCAGCAATTTTCTATTCTTTATTCCAAATTTCAGCAATTTTATATTCTCTACTCCAAATTTCAGCCTACACCTTGACAATTAAGGTAAATAAAAATGATTTTAAATTGGATTAGATGATTCACATCTTCTTTGAGTTTTAAATATCCATGTTTGTCTACAAATTTGTTGAGAGTGATACCGGTGTAGGGTTGCAAAAAACAATACCAATAGAGAGACCCAATTCGGTTCTAAAATTCTTACTATAAAATATTATCACTATCATTTTAGCAAACTAAAATTCAATACTAAAAACATATTACAAATGTTATAGAATTTGAAATGGATGCACCATGCCCTCACTACGTGTTGTACAATTGAGTCCGAATATGCAAATGTTGAATAATATAAGGAGATGAAGGATTTTCCAGAGAAGAAACTTGGTTCTCGATTAATATTTATCTCGAATCGGATGACCTATTTCATCTTGTATATTTTACATTCCAATGATAATAGAACATTCAATGACTACATTTCTTTCTTGTAAAATTTTCACAAAACATCTTAGTTGACCAATATAACACCGTCGTATTTTTACAACCAAGAGTAGAAATTTGATTAAGCTATATGAAGACTACTAAAAGTTTGAAGCAAAGCTAAAATAACAAGACTAACACCACATAGTCTAATTAAAAATGCTTATTGAATCTAACAATAGTTACATCAATGATTAAAGCTTAATGGAATGCTTGAAAGAACTAACATGATATATCAATCTATCTTAGCTAAAACATGCCTACTATAATATCCAATTGCTAACTAACTTAGACCTAAATAGATCTAGGAGCAATCAAATTGGGGGCTTTGTTGCTACTCTAAGGAAGGTGAGATGGTCTCTCCAATAATGACTACAAGATCATATTAGATACCCATATACTAACCCCATTGAAGACTTGAGGCAAGGATTGAGCTTGGCTATTAATCATATTTCTTATATGATATGTAAATCAAAGCATGGTGTAAAATTTAAAGGTATGTGGTTAGTCCTTTTTATAGTTTTTCCTTTGAGGAAAACTTGCATCTTGGTGCATGTGGGACTAAAAGCACAAAGTAGATTAAGAATTGCTAATCTTGATTAAGGCTTACTAATCATGATTAGTGAATTAACAAGTGATTAGGATGTGAGGAGCCTTAATCAACCACTTAGGGTCAATTAAGAGGCTAGGATAAGCTTTTGAAGCCTTCTGAGATGTTATGGAAGGAAGTGGGGTGATTTTGAGTGGTTGGAAGAGGGGTTTGAGCCAATAATAGGGTATATTGACCAAAACAAGGGTAAAATAGGCTTAATTAGCTAATAATCGCTAAGTGTTTGTTTCGGAAGAGGACTTTGACTTGTGATTTGTCGTAAAGTGGCATCCTGAATGTGAAAGAGGATATGTAATCAATAATGCGTTGTTGATTGACCAAAATGGTAAGAAACATTAGTTAATTAGTGGAAATCACTAATTATGACAGAAATGGTAAAAATGAGAGTGATTTGTGTGCTTTTAGCAATAAGATTGCAAAAGCGGAATTTAGCGTCTACACTATCTATATTTAAAATATACTCACACTTGCACTAAAATGAGGTTCAATGTTACACCGATAGAAATTCCAATATGTATTAAAGAGGCATATCTAGCCTAGGTTAGTAAGGAAAAAACATACATATCCCACAATCAATCAACCATTATGTTAGTGAGAGGGCTACCATGAGTTTGATTTGGCCATTATTGGCATAAGGATAATATCATAAGCCGAAAAATGCGGGATTCATTTTTGACCAAATGCGGATTTTTAGAGTCATAGAATTTTAAAGATACACCAAGCCCGCATCACTAAGTATGTCTATCATCATCACCTCTAGCGACGTCGGTGGCGTCACCAGAGCTAAGGATGAAGGAGCAAGAGTTGTATCTTCTTATTCCTTGCTTCATGAACCATATTTTTGGCCTTCTCTTTATAGATAACCCCATTAGAAGTGGCTTTAATGTATCCCCCTCAAACCTAACCATACCACAGATTGAGGAAGCGATCGCCACGGTTTTATACCATTCCCTCCAGAATTCTTTGGTCATAATCCCTATTCCACTCCCACCCCTTCTATGTCACCAGAGAGAGCTACACCAATAAATACATTCCCTCACTAGCATATTACATGGCAAAACAATTTAAAAATGATGAACCCAACAGATTGAGAGTCGACTACATATCGATCCATGATGGATGGGTAGATCTCGTCATTTGCTCGGCCACACACACATAAAGGCTTTTTGATTTTCAACAATTTATCTTTACTTGGAAAACTTGCAACAACATGCCATTAGTCTAGTTTGTGACGGAAATGGAACAAAGTGACCATTTTAGGAAAACACATGATCGAGTGTAAATCTTAGTGGCAAATCTTTGTTAATTCATAATTTTTGGGTTTTTGAAATTTAGGTTTGGCTAATTTTGAGGTATTAGCTTGCTTTCTTATTTCACCTAAATTTTACGGGTATAAATTATTTTTGGGTTAATTCACCTAGTGTTTACAGTAAAATCCAAATTTTATATTCAAATCACCTTTACCGCATCCACAAAAGAGAAATTTGCAACGTGCCGACAACATTATGCTATCGGCGGCAACTAAATTTTTTAGTCGGTAGTATTATGCTATCGATCGATAGTTATTACTGACCGACAACATTTCCTTTCAATTCGTGGCATTCACCAATATTTTGAAAGTCATTTTAGAAAATTTCTAATTAATATCTATGGTTTTTTAGAGGGGGTATTAAAATTTACCCTACACATGATATTACCCTGGCCGAGAAAATGTTATGAGTCTCGTAACTGTTTTGGACTGAGAGGAGGACATTTTAGTATGACACCTCTAAAAATGACACCGACTACATTTCCATTTTCTCGACCAACGTGCCATGAAAGAGGCATTGAAGGCAAATGTTAATGTTAATTGTAAGCACCTTGAACAAAGTCGTGGAAGACAAAATGCTCGTGGATTACACAAAGAACACAAAATGGAAGGTGGAAAGGCTTATAAAGTGGATGTCAATTTTGTTGTGTCGAGGAGATTTGATTTAGGGTTTGTTGTTTCATCAAAAGAATGGATGTAGACTATGGATTGGAGAGGATTGAGTGAATTTTGGAGTTTAGAGAGAAGGGTGTGGAGGGTAGGGCATAATGTGGAGGGGTACAAGAGATCACATTCAAATTTGTCACATGTGGCGTGTGAAGGGTAGGGCATCTCATCGCTACTTGATTAGAGGGGGTCTTGTGCGGCTATTATTGAATCTTGGGTTAAAAACCATGTTGTTGCCAATACATCACATTTTCAGTCTCCAAAATGGAATAAAGTGGTAATCGCGACATGCTTAAATATCAAATTAAAAAATCCCCAACAATTTTTTTGTTATGATAATTGTGAGTGTGATGTTTTTGAAGTGTGAGGTCGTTTTTGGGAGGAAAAGTCTCTTTTAATATAAGCCTATCGGCTAAAAAGACAACTAACTATTATTTAATGTCCCCTTCTCAAAACTAGTTCGATATGAAGACCTTGGGCCCATTTTTACTTCTTGTGGGCTTAAAGGGAAAAGCAAGGGAAGTACTTTAATGTTGTAATTGTAAGTTGTTATTTTTAGCCTTGTATTATTTTTGTAAAAACAACTTTCTAATTATAACATTAGAAAGTAAAGTTGGTCGAAAAAGTGCAAATGCCGACTTAAAAATAGAAGTGATGGAGTTAAAAGGGGAACATAACACCACTTAAAAAAGGGTCGACCCATTTGGGCTCCCTTTTTCATGGATTGTGCCACCCATAATTATAAAAAGGAGTCATTATGGGTGGAAAAAACATCACTTGTCATATGAATTCATTTCTATTTGGAGATTGGAGCTTGTGCTTGCAATTTTCAGCCATTGAGGACGAAAACCCTCCTTGGTATCCTATTGGGGACGAAAACCCTCAATAGAATTCAAAATTGAGGATGAAAACCCTCAAATTTTGCATTGGTGATCTCATTCAAAGGTCATATTTGGGATACAATTGAGAACATTAGACCTCTGATTCAGAATTTGGTGCCGGGGCACAATTTTCAGCCAAGGCTTGAGGGCATATTAGAATTCTATATTTTTGGGTGTGGAACAACCACACATTTCGATGATTTGGATCGAGATCTAGGGCATTTTCATCTTGGGTGAACCATTAGGGTTTTCGAGTGACCCTCTTTGGGGTCAATTTCGGCTATTTTCAAGGGTTGCTTTAGAGCTAGGGTTTGTTCAACCTTTAATTTTCCCTCTAGAATTCATTGCTATGTTTATTTCAACTTCAAATGCTCCTAACGATCAATTGTAATTTATCATATTTTCATCACGAAATTGATGAAATAGATTAAGATATTTATAAGGAAAAATAATTCTTTGTTCCTACATGTTCTTAAAATATTCCTAAGTGTTTTGAGCCTTCTAGTTACTTTTGTAATTGAGTATTTGAATAGTAATTGAAGAAATCGTATTTGTATACCAAAATTAGGTTGTTGCCCTAATTTGAAGTAATTTCTAATTATTGTCCTTTAAAATTATATTTTTATATTTTATTGTCATACATTTCAATTTATTGGCATTAGAATCTTGTGCAATTTACAAAAAAATCATATCTCAGCCCAAAAGGGACATTATATATTCACAATAATAAATTAGATTTCTAAAAATAATAGCAAACAAAACAAATCAAAATATATTATTAAATTGTATATAAAAATACAAATTAAAACAAAATTCATGTATATAATTGAACCCTCATGGCAGCATGAGGAGAAAGATCATTCAACAAAGAGGAAATGATTATGTGTAGCAGGAATTTAAATCATATATAAATTTATAATTTGTAAGAACTTTTCTACGGACTATGGCTGGTCAAAAGTAATCTAATCGAAATAGAGGATCAGACGAGAAGATATTTCTAGATTTTAAATCCATTCTTGTCATTTATAGCTTCCTTCCCGGCATGAAAATTTCCCGTGTGATGTCTTCAGGTGTGAGACTCTTCTTAAGTTCTTTAGGAGGTAAAGTCTCTTTTAATATAGCTTTGAAGAAGTCCAAATACATTGTTTATTTTAGCAACTTGGATATTGTAGTCTACCAATACCATGGTTATAATATAAGAAGGTTTCATAATATATCACGTGAAAGAACCAAATTGAATATGTTTATTATAATATTATGGATCGATTATATTTTACAAGATGGCATTCAACTAATAAAAGACATGGGGATGGATGTCTAGATATTTTCTAGATTTATCTTGTAAGATTTTTATGAATGCTATGTTGTCGCCAATGTTGTTGTTGTTAGCGTTGTTATCATTAAGGTTTGAAATGTGTCGTGGCATTGCTCTTATTATTTTCTCATTTCTCTATCGAATTCACACCTTTGTTCAACTTCTTCCTAGCTGACCGTTTATTTTGTGAACTTAAATTTCTACCAATGGATGTCTTGTTGTGTGAGAAAGAAGAATAAGAGGATTTAGAATAAACATTTATAGGATTCTTCGATTTAACATTATTTTTCTTTCTCAAGTTTATGTCATTGTCGTAATGAGGGATTACTTACATAGAAAAATCACAAATGAAAAATGTGAGGGTTGCATCTTAAGTGAAGGAATTGTGGAAAAAATATTGACCTTGAGATTAATAGTCCATATCATATACATCGGCATTCTTCCTCCAAATAATAAAATAAAAATCCCAATTTAGTGTTACTATGGTTGTACATGATACCAATTGTCATTCAAACATGGATATGAAATCATATGGACTTGTTTCCAATATGGTTCTTGACTTGAAAATGTATGGAGGTGTGCAGGAACTCAAATCTTACGACAATTTTGTAATATCCGACTTCCGGGATCAATAGAAGATATGCAAATCAATGACTCTAATCCATTGGAATTTGTAAAAACACAACCACAAACCACTTGGACCAGTCAAATAGATGACTCAGTAAACCCGAAGACAAGGGTTTAATGGCCTCTACTAAATAGCTTAGCAATTAAACTCAGAAAATCAGATTTGCTTTGTAATAAATATGGAGACCCAACCAGCTGCAAATGACCTTCGAATCAGATCTCATCCCATCAATACAAATTGCAAATTATCTTAGTTCCGATCTCTGCCCAAACAAGACTCACAATATCACAAATTAAGTATCCACCCAAGTCGCCATAGTGGTTCTACCAATCACAGCCAACTGAATTAATGTTGTTACCCAAACTGGAGCATTAAATGGGAACGCCACTCCTAGACAATAGCAGCCACACTCACATATATATTTATCTCAACCAAAATCACAGCCAAAACAAGCATTTGTACACCATAATGGTGTCGCTGGGCATAAGCAAATGCACTAACAGTTCGCTGATCAAATGGAGCTCCAAACATGTATCAAAACACACAATATTTACCCCAAATGGAGTCGCTGGTTTTAGGAATGAACAACAGCTAAATTCAAACCAACATCAAACCATTACATATCAAGTATTAGCCCAAAAAGCTAGTCGCTAAAATCAGCATACCCTTGCTGAGTTTTAGGGAGAGGTATTTAACAAAATATTGCATCAAAACAGACACTTACAGCCTTCATCCATACCACAATAAATTCGCCAGTCCCAGAACCTTCAAAACAACAATATTCTAGGCAAATAAATTGAATATCAAGTCGATTAGCTTCAGCTGGGGCAGAATGATTTATATGACACTAAAGCACTCCAAAACAATCACCAAAGTACCATTAGAGTTCGCTAGGGCAAGTAAAAATCACACAACACAAGTCGATTTGCAAAAGCACATGAAAATACTCCAATTGATATCAAAAATCCAGTTGCTACAGTGAATCGCTACAGTGATTCGCTACAGTAAAAAAACATGCAGATTTCACTTGCAAATTTCATCTAAAAATTGTCCAAAGCCAAAGACATGGATCTCACAAATAAATACTTCAAATAAATCTCAAAACCAGCTTGATCCAATCTCCCACGCAAGAGAGAGAGAACATCAAAGGGCATGCATCCCAACTCCAAGCATGGAGTATCAAAATAAGTTCATCATAACATAATCATAATAATGACCCTAGCACTCCTTTTATAAGTAAGGAGGCACAAAATTCGAAAACCCTAGGAGAGGGAAAATATTAAATAAAAGTAGTTTGTTTTCCCTAGGTGTGGCGTCCCCTTTGCAAAGGGTGATTTTATCAATGAAAGCCACCTAACTTTTTATTTAATTAATTCCCCATTTAATTTTATATATTTTGGGAATTAAATTAAATAACTTTTATAAAATAATTAAATAATTATTGCTCCAGGCAATAATATTTAATTATTTAATAAAAATGTTCCCCTTGCACATCCCGAAGCCCATGGGGACGTATAGGCTAAGGGTCTTCAGAAATGGGGACATTACAAAAAAATTTTAGACTAATATTGTTTTCCTATAATTTTGGTAAAGTGATATCATCGTCTTCTTTGGTTACGGAGAACACAAAAATCCCTAGTACTCATCTTCGACCTCACATAATTTCCCAAAACTTACTAGGGTGGTCCCCATCAAATGATGCCAAATTTGTTGGTGAAAGGATTGACAATTTATGCTTTCAATTATATTTCTAATGAAGCCTCTCATGCATGGCACAAGGCGCGTTACATATTTTCTTACTTCGCTCATCCCATTAAAATCTCTTCTAAAAATCTTCAACTAAGGTAGATCTTTCTTTGCATATAGGAAGAATGCAAAAATATCGTGAATGCTCATCAAGTGGTAGAAGATATGTATGTCATCTTGCAACATTGATATCATTTCCCCAAATTTAATCAAAAGTTTCCCAATTTGTATAGATCGCCCTTGTATTCTTGCTCCATAACCCCAACGTGCTCACTCCTTTTATTTGAGGTGGGAATTGATAAATAATGCACATTTTTCAATGCTTCAATTTAATCATACAATGCTTCAATTTATCATACAATGCCAATACCATCTTTTGTCATTTAAATATACAACTCATTGCATTATCTAGTAGAGAGGGTTTGTAGAAATGAGGTGCTACCCATTTTAGCTTACTACATTACACCCTTATGGGTATCCTTGAGAAGTGTTCCCCCACTCCAAACACCTCCACCTACTAAATTCAGCCAATATTCATCTTTTAAACACAACCTCCTAACAAAAGTATTCTCTCACGCCTTATTTTAAATGCCTCTTTAGCTTCTATAAATTCCTCCCTTTGACGCGCATTAAACCTTTCGAAAAGGCTTCCACTTCCCTCTTATTTTATTAGTAAACTATTGCAGATAAATGTAAGATATGTTATTACAAAGACAATTTATAATTGTTGCTTTGCAATTCAATTTAGCAAAACAAAATACTGTTAAAAAGGGAAGAAAATTTGGGCAATACTATTATTTTGAAAATTGATTATAATAGGTAGATCTTGAACACAATGATTTAAGAGTGTATAAATTAGTTATCACTTGGGAACAACAAATGGGTTTGGACCTCAAATAAATGTGCACACTAACATTATTCACATGCTCCTAATATTTTCTCTCGAACCACCACATTCTAGCTAAATTGTTCACACGGTGCGACGGACGTCAACATCTTCTCTCGGGTGAAACAAGAAAATGCCTTATTTGTGTAGGAATATGTTAGAAAATTTTATCTTTTATTTATTTAAAGCTACTAATTTTGAACACACATTTATGTAAAAACCTTACACCTTCATCTTTTGTTTTAATTTTTTTAATATTAGATGACTTCTTCCCATGGATCAAAATTAATATATCAATTATTGGTGGGGATCAATAAAGATTCTTCCTAAATAACGATTGTTGATTATAAATAGAGTAATAAATGACATATATGATTGTTGATCTCGGTAGGGTATGGCACACATAACAAACAATGTATTAATAAATTATCATCAATTGAATGTGTTTACATTTGTTTATATGCATTGTCAAACTCATACTTGTACATGTGTTTTCAACCGCTTCTTCTTTGTTTGTTTGCTCCATTTCAAGACGTTCGGTTTTGGTGAGGGATATGGACCCGCACCGGGAAAATGGTTTGAGACATGTGGAGGAGACAAATTTACACATAAATTACTATGCGATTCATGCCCCAACTATGGCATAGGTGGGGCATATGGTGCAAGCATTTGCTTTGATGGTATGTTGTTTTTCAAAGAGAATATACGTTGATCCCGATTCAATGTATATGGGCTCGAACTCCCTACTCGATATGAGTTGTTTGAAAATGGAAGGGGAAATGTAGGTACCTTTTGAGGATTAAACATGCTAGCACACATAGCCATGTGAAGGAACCTACAATCAAATTTTCATCTTTGTTTCTTGATGTTATGTGTATTGGAAATGGGTGTTTTTGGTTTGAGCAACTAAACAATTTTTCTTCACACATTTGCAAATTTTTTGGTAAACTCAAGAATAGTGGATGTAGGTGTAGATAGCATTTGTAGTTGGGTGCAAACAATGTGTATTTACACTATCATTTCACCAAGAAAATGTTCCCTACAACCTTAGGTTTTTACACCATCCAAAGGTGAAGTTTTTACCTCACCAAGATTTAATAACTCCTTTTTTTTAGCTTTTTCTTTGAAGGTATTTTTGTTAAGTTGCAACATTTTGAGGTTTCATTGTTTTAGGTAGCGATTAGGTCATTATTTATTATTTTTATCCATGTCTGAGTCACAGAATCGTTATGAAGAATATCCAAAATAATCCTTTCTTAATGTGACAACTAAAAGATTCATTAGTTTATGATATTAAGTGCAAATGAGAATGAAAAGATCACCTTCGGTTTATAATATGAATTGTAAATAACATTGGGTATGTTTTTTTTTAATACAATCTAATCTATAAACCATTTGTTATCTTCCTATACATGAACATAATTTATTGTCATGAACAATGTCGAAAGTTTACTTGGTTCCCACATCTTAAAGATATTAACTTATATTGCATGCCTTCATATTCATTACATTTAGAGCAAAACATACCAACTAGGAAACTGTAATTGTGAATGCAATCATGCATTCTCAATTGATTTCGATATATAGATTTCATTAACACACAAAAATATTCTCATCATATGCTACAATAATTTTAGGATCATTTTGCTAAACAATTTCCATGTCACACCTTCAATTAGGACCAGAGTTCAAGTTGTCATGGACAATTGTATCATTTACACATGTTGTTTTTGGATTATTTAAGAGGTTTTTCAATGAACCCATGGTCGAATAAGAAAAATAGAGATGGTATGAGAGGTTGTATGTGAACTAGAAGGTTGTGGGATAATGGGGTGCATAGTTGGAGTTGAAGTTATATGCATTTTGTTGGTATCAAGGAAGTAAGGATGGTATTCAAGGATAGGAAATTTCAACAAGTATTATAACATAGAGTTATGTATGGGCATAGAATGTTGCATGGGAAAGGGAGCATGCAGATTGGTGAACTTATTATCTCTTTCTTTTCTCTCTCCTTTTGATGGCGAGTGGCTTCCTTATTTTGTAATTCTAGTTCATTTTTGGAAGGCACTTCCCTTTGTTTCTTGCACTCTTATCTTTCAAAAAAATTTGTAGATCCCTTTATTTCCTCTCTTTAATGCGCTACAATCTCTCTCCTTCTTTTTTTCTTATTTGCTGCCAACCTTTCTTTCTTGTTTGCCTCATCAAGGTCCTTCTCATGTTGTTTCTCTTCAAAATTTCTTTTTTTTATGTTTCTTTTAATAACCGAACATAGGCATTAGATGTTATCAATAATGAAACAAAACTTATTCAAGTACAACATAACCCTTGTTGGTGTGAGGGTATTATTTATTCATTTATTTCCACCTCACACATGGTGATTCATCTCACTTAGGTGAGTCATAGGTCTTTTAGGGAGTTATATGACATATGATAGATTCTGTCATGGAATCTATCATACTCGTCATATGCGTCATTGTCATATGGGAGTTACATGTTATTCTAGCATTGTAACTCCTCACTCCATCATGGGAGTATGACAAGTCCATGCATGGGAGTTACATAACACTCCTAATATGTATTTCTCCTTTTTTGATCTATGAGCATGAGCAGACCATTTTTTATGTGCAAGTTCCTCGAGTTCATTTTTTCTTGTTAATTACTTAGATAAATTATAGATTATCGTCTAAGTGCAAATCCGTCGATGTGCACACATTTCTAGGAGATATTCGAGGCCTTTTTCATGCTATCATAACATTGTCTCGGTAATCATCTCACTCATATTACTTATTGTTGAATACTCTCATTTTTTTGTTATTCTTTCCTAGTGAAAGGTTTTATCCATATTGGAACATGTGCAATATTTTCATTATTTACGTTAGTCTAGTGTTTTGGAGGTTATTGTGCTTGGTTTTGTGTGCCTTGGTATGTGTGTAAGTATGTAAGTTTAGGGAAAATCTAGAATTTGTAGGTCGAATTTTTTTGGTGGAGGATCCTTGTTTTAGAACCAACTCGGCCTCCATCTCATCAATTTGGTCCATCAAGCTATCTCTCCCCAACTCACCTACCAAGTTATTCAAGTGTTATGCCCGCTCATTACAGAGCTCTCCTTTCCACCTCTATGGGCTTCTCTATGTGCTTGAATCGCATGATTGAGCTAAGATATCATGCTAACTCCCTCATTGCACCCGGCTCACTACTACTTCTCTCCAATACATGACTCGAGCTCTTTCTCTCTTTGTGGGTCTAACCTCTCATATGACTCGTTGAGTTGTTTTTGTGTGTTAACCGATCCGAGATCACCACACTATCTCGTTGCAACCCGAGCCTACCTCGCATTCATGGTTTCATCCTGCGAACTCGGCCTTGCCTCATCTCACAACTCAAACTCCTTGAAAACTCGTCTTGTTTTTCAATGCATATCCTCTATGTTCATAACGAGCCCGATTCGGTCTTCATCTAAGCCCTTTGTGTCTCTTGTTCTAGTCAACTCGATTGGTTGAGTCCTCGTTTCTCTCTCTAGTTTTCGGTGCATCCTCCTCAAATTTTTCTCTCACAACTTGTAATGGTTTTGCGCTTACCTCCGAATCACTCGGATAGCTAGTTATGCAATCCTTGACTTAGATAGTATGTCGATTCATTGGATCCAAGTAACTCATTGCCTTGCTAAGAAACTCTTGTTTCCTACTCGCTCTTTGAATCGAAGGCTCATGGCATGGTGTTTCATTGTCATCTCAGTCCCTGTCTTTCATTCCAACTCAAAACTTAACCCACTTATTCCCCATCTTGGCATCAACCCACCTTAACCACCCAACTTGCCAACCAACTCGCCCAACCGAGCCGAACCCTCTTCCAAGATAAGTCTTTCCTTGATTTTTTTCTTAGCCTTTTTTTTCTTTTTTTTAATCTAGTATAATTTAGGTTATTGCTCGTGGGCTAGTGAGTGTGTCCACCACAACCTTACGACAAGGGATCCAAATCGCAACATGAGACATTTTTTCTCACATGGATATCTCTTTTTACCCTTCTTTCTTGTTTTACACCTTGTTTTTTATGCTTGTTATGGTATCTTCTTGTCATATACGATTGAAACCCATTGTGGTCTCCACACTTGCATGATTCCACCAATTGTAAGGTGAGTGGCCAACTATTTCACGTCGCATGAACACATCGATTGTAATCAACACACTAATTATAAAGTGTTACCGCAAACATGGGGTAAAAATATTTTTTTAGGGTGTGTGTGTGCGTTTTTTTATTTTATGCATTTGATTTCTCCTCCTCACAATGGATGTTAATGTTATTTTACTCACGTCGTTTAACTTTCATGAATGGAAATCCAAAATTATAATCACACTATGGGGTAAAGGGTTGTACCGCATCACTATGGGAGTGGAGAAAGAACCAATAACCGAACCTAAGAAATCTAAATGGTTCAACCAATGTGATGAAGCCTTAGGTATCCTTTGTATGTTTGTTTCTCCTGACCTTATCTTTCAAATTGAGTCTTCCACAACACCTGACGGAGCCTAGAAAACTCTAGATGGCATGTTTGGAAAATAAGATGGCATGAGATCTCATGAGTTGGAGAATGAATTCTTAGGTCTGACTCCTAGTAACTTTGATAACCTACATGCCTTATTCTCTAAATGTTTCTAAAAAGGATTGTTGTTAAAAGAATGTGGAGTTGATAAAAATGATGCCCAACTGATCTTATCCATTATTTTTATGCTTGGACCCGAATACTCTGTCTTCATTTCTACCTTTCACACCATGAAAGAAGCTTTAGGGACTGCTTGGAAGATGCCCTCATTTGACAACTTTTTTCCTCAATCATTCGATAACATGACAAGTTGATTCAAAGGGTGCAATCAAGTCCAAGTCACATGCCCTAATAACAAGTAATGGTAAATGAAAGGAGAAGAAATAGGAGAATAAATTAGAGAAAAAGGACCAACCTAAGAAAGAAGCTAAGTCCACCCAATCCAAATTCAACATGAGTACTTCTTCCTCTACTTCCGAGTCTAAATCTAAGAAGGAAAAGTGTAAGTGTTCTTATTGTAAGAATTCAAGACATGAAGAGCATAAATGCATGAGAAAACAAATTAACCACCTTACTCATTTACTTGAGAAACATAATATAGGTGTTCTTGAAGCTATATCAAGTAAAATTCTCTGAAACCCGAGTCTTCTAAAGCAAAGGAAAACAAATATGAGAAGAAGAAAGGAACAGCCCTTGTAGAAAGAGTTTCTCTATCATCGACATAAGTTATAGATTTTTGGTGCCTCGCACCACATGGGTTCCTCACATGTTATGTTTTCTCGACATTGAATTGTGTGGTATGTCCCAAATCACTTTGGGTGATGACACATCTATGTTGGTTGTTGGTAGTGGATCGGTGGAAGTAGATGGTGGAACCTTTAACAATGTTCTAAGTGTTCCCAATATCTCCACCAATCTAATATCAATTTATCAAATCACCCATATTGGTCAAGGGATGCGAGTGAAATTCAACCCTAATTTGGTGATCGTTAGAGAGATGCACAACAAGTCTAAAGTGGAAAAGGGAAAGGCGGATCACTAGGCCCAATTATACACATTTTCCCACTTTTCTTCCAACTCTTCTCCCACTACCTTTCTTACTCATATCAATGAGGTTAGTAAGCTATGACACGAACATTTTGGCCATTTAAACTATCGTTACCTTGAACAATTGAGCCAACATGAGATGGTCAACAAGTTACCTCAAGTCAATTTTTCAAAGGGTCTTTGTGAAGGTTGTGCCCTTAGGAATCACCTGCAAGAGAAATTTGGAAAGGGAAAATCCAAGGGAGCCTCTCATCCCTTAGATCTAGTTCATAGTTACATTTCTAGCCATTTTTTGTCTCATTCATGCACTAGAGATCTATACATAATTACCTTCATTGATGACTTTTCACATTATACATGGATTTACTTTCTCAAATAGAAATATGAAGTTTTCAATCACTTTTGAGTCTTCAAGTATCTCGTTGAGAAATAAGCTAAAAGGTCTATCAAGGTTCTTAGAACTGAAAATGGAGGTGAGTATGTGACCAATATGTTCAATGATTTTTACACCTCCAAAGGAATTACTTTACATTGTATATTTGGCTATATACCTTCACAAATGGAATTGAAGAAACAAAGAATATAACTCTTAAGGAGATGACCACTAGCATGAATCATTCCAAATGACTTCCTTTACAATATTAGGCTAAAGCTGTGAACTGTGCTTGTTACATTCATAACTGCATTCCACATAAAGCAGTAAAAGGGATAACACCCTTTGAGGCTTGGTATGGACGCAAACCTAGTGTTGATCACTTTTCGTGTCTTCGGTTCAATCGCCATGGCTCAGATTCCCAAGAAGAAACACAAGCCCTTGAACCACTATCCAAATCTTATATCTTTATCGAGGTATCATGAAGGTGTGAAGGGTTATATAATTTTGAACCCCTCCACTCATCATCTCTATCTCGAGAGAGCTTTGAAACTCCAAGATTTTTATCCTACTTCCACTTCTCTACCATAGAGGCCACTTTGCCCCTCTCTCACTAGGATTTGGAATCTTCTAATGATCTTGTTGAGCCTCCCACTCCCGATCCTCCTGTTCCTCCTACTTTTCCATCTCCGATGTCTACCGAATCGGCGTAGTGATGAAGAGGATTATGTCCCTTCTCACTTGGTTGATGATTCGATAGATTTTGATCCTCATTCTCCTCTCGATCCTCGTCGGGCTAGGAAGACCTTGCAAAGTGTTGGATATTGGATAGGGGATCCCTCTTATGAGAGATGAATTCCTTTAGATTTTTTTGGCCCCATGCCTTCTCTGCCTCCACTTCCGACCTGCGGTATTTTTGGGAGGCTAATGGGATTCCTACATGGGATTCTCAGTATGGAAGAGGAATACTCCAAGCTTATGAAGAATCATACTTGAGATCTCACCCCTCTTCCTAAGGGAAGAAAAATGGTTCGGTGTAGGTGGATATATTGAACCAAGTAGGGTGCCAATGGGAATTTTGCAAATTACTATGCATGAATTGTAGCTAATGGATTCTCCCAGGTTCCTGGGGTTGATTATTCATAAACCTTTTCTCTCATTTCCAAGATGACTTCTATTCGAATCCCTAGCCATAATTTCTTCCAACATATGGGATGTCCACCAAATAGATGTTAAGATTGCTTTCCTTCATAGTGACCTAAAGGAATAAATCTATATGGAACAACCACCAAGTTATTTCCAAAATTTCTCCCTTGTTTGCAAACTTAATAAGTCTATCTACGACATCAAACAAGCCTCTATGGCTTGGTATGCCAAGATGGAATCCTTTCTTCTTGCTGCCGGGTTCATTAGGTGTCACTCTTACCCAAATGTTTACATTTTTCAACAAGATGAGTCCATGTTTATCTTAGTTTTGTATGTCGATGACTTGTTGATTATAGGAAACTCTTCCTCGATCATTGATTTTTTAAAGACTCGCCTTATCTTACAAGTTCTCCATGACTGACTTGGGTTTGATTCACTACTTCCTTAGGATTCAGATTACCTAATCGGACTTGAGAATCATCATTTCACAACCCAAGTATGTCATGGGTGTATTTGCTAGATTTAACATGACTAATTGTAAGCCATCTCCCACTCCCTTCTTTTTTGGAGTCAAGATAGTATTCGATTTCTCCACTCCCTTATTCAATAGTTCCCTTTATCACCAATTGGTGGGGAGTTTGATCTACTTAATTCATACCAGACCGGATCTTTCATTTGTTGTTAAATCGTCTCTAGTTTCATGTAGGAGCCTTATGAGCTACATTGGAAAGTAGCGAAGCAGATCCTTCACTATGTTAGAGGCACCTACATCAATGGCATTAATTACTTGGTATGAAAATATATTGATTTAGTTGGATACATATATTTTTATTGGTCTGGTGATCTTGATCATTGGAAATCTACCTCCGGATGTAAATTTTCTCTTGGTTTGGGTCCTATCAGTTGGTCAAGAAAGAAGTAAAATGTGATTGTTATATCTTTTATAGAGGTAGAATACAGGGAGGAGTCAACATTACCACAAAATCTATTTGGTTACAGGGATTCTGACAAAGTTTAGTATTCAGTTTAGAAAGCCTACTATCATCTATTATGACAACCTTAACATTATCTCCATCTGTAGAAATCCAGATTCAACATCAATAGAAAAAGCACATTGAGATACACATGCACTTCATTCGGGATTTGATTCATGGAGACATAATTGATTTACAATAATGTCAGACTTTAGATCAACTTCCAGACATCTTTACTAAACCCTTCATTGAAGCCAAGTTTCTTCACTTGCACTCTCTTACGTGAATGATTTCTCTGCAGCAAATTGCCCATCTTCTATGATCTTTCTAGTCCTCTCCTCCTCCTCTTCTTCTTCTAAAAATATTTTCCTTTGTACATGGTTACATTACCAAGCCTTGTTTTTGGGACCTATATGATGCATCTTTCTTAATTTTTCTAGGGAATCCTCTATCTCTTTCTGGCTTTCCATGCCTCTTCCTAAGCTTTGATAATGGGGGTATTGGTGTGAGAGTATTATTTTACCATTTATTTGGTTATTTCCACCTCACACATGGTGATTCATCTCACTTAGGTGAGTCATAGGTCTTTAGGGAGTTATATGACATATGACATATTTTGTCATGGAATATGCTATACTCGTCATATGTGTCATTGTCATATGAGAGTTACATGTTATTCTTACATTGTAACTCCTCACTCCATCATGGGAGTACGACAAGTCCAAGAATGGGAGTTACACAACACTCCCTATATGTATTTCTCCTTTTTTGATCTATGAGCATGAGCAGACCATTTTTATGCACAAGTTCCTTGAGTTCATTTTTGCTTGCTAATTACTTAGAGAAATTACGTGTTATCATTCGAGTACAACTCCATCGATGTGCACACACTTTTAGGAGATCTTTGTGCCCTTTTTCAACCTTTCCTTTAGAAGGATCTTGTACAAATTATGTTGATAACCTTAAATATTTACCAATTTTCTTCTCATTTGCAGCAACACCATTTTTTTTACGCAACACTTTGAACATCACATTAAGTTGCCTCTTCCTCATCTTTATCCTTATCTATGACCTCAATTTCCTCGGTGTCAACATAATAATGAGTAAGGTTGGTTGGATCAAAGCCTACTTGATCAAGGTTGGCTAGAATGGAATGTAAAGATAGAATATCATCTGCAGGTGTTTCTAATCTAATCAAGTACAAACTCAACAATAGGATATTGTAGGAAAGTAGGTAGTTGTGGTGCACTTGAAAATGAGAGATCATCCTCTCATGTTCCCTAGGCATCATTGTTGCAGTTTGGATATGACATGGTCATTAGTGTTCACAAGTGATGTACTTAAACATCTTCGATCTACATTGCACTCTCTCTTTCTATACACTTGGTTTCTCCACCTCTCGTATTAACAACAAACATTGTTTCTATACTTTGATTGCACATTTTTATTATTATAGGATGCTTGATTCCATAAATTAATTGTCTCTTGTATCGTCACCAAGTGGTGTAGCTACCTCTCTTGCAAACTTAGGATGTTTTCAACATCATTAACATATGTTATACTTTCAACATGATCAACATTTGTGATGTTTTCAACATATTTGACATTTTCAACATTTTCATTGTCATCTTCCTTAATGATATATGCTTTAATACATTCCATGTCATTTTCTAATGCATTTGGATTATGTGGCTAAATACATGTGCGTCTAAAACCAACAATAATATTTCTCTACAACCGTGGCTAGTTCTCTACTACCTATTTCGGCTAAGTCTAAACATTTGATATCCTAGTACTTTTTATTAGACATCCATTGCATCCTCTCAGTTCTAAAGTAGGATTTAAAAGGACCAAACACACTAACATCTAGTGGGTGCAACCTATGTGTAGTATGTACCGGTAGTGTCAATAAATCAATCCTCAATTGTCTGACATCTTCTATAGTTGACAATGTCATGTAGCTTCCATGACCATCGAAAAATAAGCAAATTCAAATTTTTAGGGATACACCTCCCGGTAATGACTTACTGAAATTATACAACTAGCTTATGAAGAGCTCCTTAGTCATCCAAGTACTAGGATGAACAAACATGCAAGCATCGGGCTCACATCCTTTTATGTAATTCTTTGAAACTTTCTAACCTTTAAATAAGTAAAAGTTAGGGATACATTGTCCTGCAACATTTACAAAACATAGAATTCTCATACATTCTCTACTACGAGGAATGATTTTGGGCACATTTACTGCAACCTCGGTGAAAAACACCCTCATATCAAAATTTTACCTACTTGGATTCTTGTCTCATCACAATTCCATATTCTACTTGTGCCATAAGAATTGATATGCACGTTAGCTATTTTTTCATAAAACTTTCTAACCACCTCTAGTTAGAAACCTATCTCACGATCTCTTTTCATTTCTTTAGCATTCCTTAGGACTATGTTTAGGTATCTTTTTATGAATCCTTCACACCATGATTTTCCCGGAAACCCTTTTTAAAATGGAGTCTCTCTAGTTTCAAACATTTGTGCAACACATTCCCTCAGTGCATAATTCCCAATCCATGCCCCAGATCTCGCCATTTGTTTGCACCATTCAACAATATCTTTCTCCTCTACTTCACTCAAAACAGGTGTAGGGCCCTTCCTTTTTGTATTGATTTGACCATTTAGCCAATAATGATCGGATGTAGGAGGCAAATTGTATTTCTCAACACCAACTCTAGCTAGATAATTTTTGAATTCAATATCCTCTATGTTGACTCATCCAACAAAACTCTAGCCTTCTTGGTTGAAGTGTTGCCTCTAACAACTACAACTTCATGTATTTCATGTCATTTACTTGATGTCCAACAATTTATATTGTGGATATATAGTTTTGATTGTATTTTGTTGATTTATTGATGCACCATCTTGTTGATTAAGAAACAACGTTGTTTAAAAAATAATACTTATAAGCTTATAATGACCATATGAATTACAAAATTGTAAGTGAACCTGTCATTACCCTTTGAACATTGTAGTTGATCAATTAATACATGTTTAATTAATTGCATATTATTTGATGAAGTAGCTCTTCATAAGTTGGTTTGTTGATTACACACACACACACACACACACACACACACACACACACACACACACACACACACACACACACACACACACACACACTTCTCAAGATGTGTTATCAAATAATACTACATTCATAAGCTTGTTACTAATTGATCAATATTAATTATAATGTTATACTTTGGACACTCTAATCAATATCGATTAATTGATGCGAGTCTTATTAATGTCATGTTGAATGACAACATATCATCTTCAAGTAAGTATCCACCAATAATTGAGATATTTTTGATTTATTGACTTTGATCAATGTGTATGAATCATGTAATATAAAAAAATTGCAAACAAAAGATGCAAGTTGAAAAATAGTTTAGCTACAGGTGGGTGCAAATTGTGTATTAAAGATACAAATTATGGTCAATTGTTGTATTAAAAATGCATTTTTTGTGCAAAGATAAAAGCTAACAAATGGAGGAAATGGGCGGGGACTCGAAGTTGAAGAAAACTTCAATAAATTTGTAATAATCAACATGAACTTGACAATGCAAATGTACAAGTGTTTGGCATTTGGTGGATAAACTTTGAATAATGCATTATTTGCTTTCAATGACATACTCCACCATATCAACAATCATATATGTCATTTATTACTTTATTTAGCTACGGTAAGTGCAAATTTTGTAATATTGTGTGGCTTTGAGTTAACTTTATGGACCCCTAAACTTAGGGTGTACCATTACTAGCTTTTCTCCTTTATACAAGTTAGTGTTTGTTGTTGATGAAGTTGAATGGATAAACATATGTTGTTGGTAACTGATGATGTCATTATTGGGATTGCATTAAACTATTTAGCAAACTAATCGTCCATGCTTAAATTGATGTCCTCTCGTAATATCATATAAGCTTAACAATGAATGGAACTAAAAACTTAGAAGTGTTCTCCACTTTCCCAAATCATTCATTGAATGTAAACAAAAAGCAAGGATATGATTTAGGCATATTTTAGTGACACTCTTATGCCATAGAATTTATTAATAGAGTTTAATTTTTGTGTTAGGTATTAAGGTATGTTCCATACTCATAGTGAATAAATGTTGACTTTTTTTTCCTGAAATTCCATAAGCTTCTATACACAATTTAGAAATTGGGTCATGTTCATCTACTGACCCTTTTCCCCTAGCATATAACATTTTGAATCTTGGTTTTGGGTTGATGAGAAACTTGGGAAGGTAGAGGCATGGTTGGAATAACATGTTAGATTGTTTTACTAACAAGGAGCAGATGAAAATCATATACGATTAAGGTTCAGATGAAATTTAGAATAATTCCTAGTTACGGTGCACTATTCAATTTGTGAGTGAGGGATATATTATGACTTTTGATATGAAATATGAATGATATAAAGTGACACTCCTTAATTAATTATGATTTTCTTCCCGACTCTGGAAAATTCACAATATATCAAACATGTCCTTGTACAAAAAAGAGCGCTGACAATTATTGCTTGAAAAGTTAATCAATTATTGTGTTGAAAATGGGAATGGAATACATGTTTTGCCAAATTCCAAAAAATACAACTTATACGACCCTTTTAATTTGGCATCCTGTGATTTTAATTGTGCATGGTCAAGATTTTTTTGGAACTTTAGTACAGCATAGTACAACTCTAAGAAAACCAAAAAATAATGTAAATCTATGTGTGTTGGATAGTTTAAATTCATGTCTTGGCCCCACCTTTCTTACATATTTTCACAAGAATGTATTTATTTATTTATGTTGGTTAGTTTTCTTTCAATTATGCAAGTCTTCTCAACTTTATCCATTGTACAAGTCTATAAAGATGCTAATAATTTCAACTATACAACATACAACTAGATAATCAGGTCATTATCTGGATCATTTAAAAAGGCAAATATGCTCATCTAAACATGACCATACACATCGTCCATTTGCGCATATATATATATATATATATATATATATATATATATATATATATATATATATATATATATATATATATATATATATATATATATATATATATATACAATGATCTATATGTATACATGAAAATGTACAATGTCAACTATAGAAGAATCAAACAAAGTGTTCAACATTCATGTGGATTTTTATAAGCACTTCTAAATTTCTAATCTTTATTTTTCCATGAACAAGAAGTAATATTGATTATGTATCGGTACCTATGCCTTGCATAAGAAAATCACTTCAAATGTCTACCATTTAAATAACAACTATAACCTCGAAAAAAATTCTAAGACCCTAAAAACATTCTTCATGCAAAGAAACATTTATTATACTTGGCTTGGCTAAATATCAATTTCAAATGAAAGATCAATATGTGGAGTGTATGTACAGAGAAATTTGAAATTATAAGCAATAGATTTGAAAACTAACATGCAATTCTTGATAAAACCTTGTAACCTTCAAAAATTAATAGAAGTATCTCTTGATACAAAATCAATGATAACCAAATCCAAGAAAACAAGTTAATATAATATATATATATATATAATATATATATATATATATATATATATATATAAACAAAGTAATGAATAAGTATCCAATCAAAATGGAAGACATGGATCAAGGTGGAGGGTCTTTTTAATCAAAGGTTGAAAATAATTTTGGGATGATGTTGTAGCTACAATTATTTGATTTGATATTCACATATGTTTTTTTGCCTTCATGTTTACCTTCTTTTTTTTAAATCGAGAATTTAAATCTTGACAAGATTGTATGGTTTTATCAAGCGGATTTGCATTTACAATTAAATATGACAAATCGAATTGTTGAACAAACAATATTGGAATATGGAAAAAGAAAGATTGGATAGTGAAATAAACAAAACATTAAATTGTTATGATGAATTTGTAATTGTGATCAAATAAAACAATCGATGGATATGATGTACTTGTAGTTTGAACAAGAGAGCCTATTTTGTAGTAAATGAAAATACTAATTAATATTTATTGTATACTCAAAAGTTGTCGGATGTTGACCGAATCCACCAACAGTTTATAAATAAACAATTTTTAAAACTTTAAGATTCAAAATTTTGGCTTCCATTCAACCAACTATTGGTTATTTCAAATGCAAAATGCTTATTGACTTTTGAGCCATGTTAAGCTATTGGTCCTTCTCCCCTAACATGAATGGTGAGATTTAACATATGTTGGGCCAAAATAAAAATTGTAGTGTACTATAATAACCTCACATAAACAACTTAACAAAGGGTTGCAAGCACGGTGGAAAAATCCAAAGAGCTTCATCCTTGTTCTATGTCCTATATTATCTCGAAACTATTACTTTGCACACGTACGATATAATGTTGGGAGAGGTCAAATATCTAATGTACAATGCAATTAAAAACCCTAACAATTGTTTTTGTCATAGCTTTTGATAAGCTAGAGTGCCAAGAAATAAACTAGATGACCAAAATTACTTTCTTTGTACCGAATGGTGGAGTTTGAAAGTATCATCATTGAATATGCCAAACAAAATCCCAACACGTGATTTCTTATTATATTTCAGTTGTTATGTCAAAATTTTGTAAAGCATCGACGATTCAATTGTAATCAGTACTACAATGCATGTACACAACACAAATATAGACCGTAGATTTTCTACCATCTTTCAATCACAGGGACCCTTCATCTGGTTGAACAAAACACCTATCAACATAACAAATTTATGCATTCTATAGTTTGAAATATCAAGGATTGATTAGATTATGATAGAGATCTAAATAAACATATTTTATGCTCTACTCCTATCAAAGAAATCTATTTTAAGAAGTAAGAGCTTGTTTTAGAAATTGTGTTTTGCATTGATGGAATGTGTTGTTGTAAAACCACATGATATTCTAGGGATTGTTTTGAATTCTTCAAAGAATAATTGTTGATTATGCACACCCTTTTTTTGTTCTTTGTATTGAGACATTTGAACTAATTATTACAAATGTGAATCGTCATTCAATTATTGTAAGGTGTTAAGCTATCCAATATTTGCTTGGGTTGAAATATGCCCATCCGAAATATGTTTCATTACATAAGGGCATCTAGGATTGTGTGGCATCCTCGGTTTATAGCTTGCATTTTGAGGGATGGACATGGACGTGGATTAGGGCCGAGATCAAGAGGGTGGTGATAAGCTACTAATCATGTTTTCAAGTATGTGTATTGTTATTCAAACTACTCTTGTTATTGAACCTAAACTATTTTGGCAAGATAACTTAACATGAAATTAGGTGCTAAGAGTTAGGTGTGAATAGGCCAAGTGGGATATCATGGCTAAGATAATGATTATAAATTGATAACTATGTTTGAAGGATCTTCAATGTGTTTTTGTTCATCATTTGGCCTAGAATTATTACACATGATTGTACTTTGTTCTTATTAACTTGACCTAATCATATTTGTCAAGCTTTCCCTCTCTTAAAGTTGTGATATTAGTACTTGTTATGTTATAATAGATGGACCCCAAACCGGGGTTAGAGGATTCCAAGGTTGCATTTGGAAATGTTAGCGAGGATTAAATGCTTCTTGTGACTAGAATTTCTAAAACCCCGTCTTATATTCTTGGTCATGGATGTTAAAATATTGTATGTAAATTCGGTTGTATGTTTATTTAACCATGATTTGGCTACAAGAAAAATCTATTCCATTTTGATATGAAGGTCCACTCGCATTATCAAATATCAATTCCTCTATTAGTACTATTTTTGATCTATACATCAATCAATTTGATGCGGGAGCATCTCTCCTAAATATGAAATTTTGGCTTGACACCTTAATTTTGGTTTGAAAGTTTGTTTGGAGAGTCCTTAGGCGATCTATAGGTTTCATCTTATGTTATTAGTTTGAGTTTAGCCCTTTCGAAATTTGAATTATGGTTTTTCCGTCAAAATACGAATTTGAATTTGTGAAGGCTTTTGGCTTGTTTAGGATGTTAGGAGTTGTTGGTAGGAGCAAATAAGTTGTGTCATGATTAGGAAAGATCCTCAAATAAGTTTAGAAGGTTTGAAACACCATTTAATCACCAAGTTCCTAAGTATTTATGCATAATATAACTTCTTGATGTTGTATTTAATGAAAACATATGCCTTGAGGTCTTGTGATACTCCAAATTCGGTTGGAGGACTTGGGAATGAGTGTAGATAGTTATTGTAACTACTTTTCAACCATTCCATTTGAATGACAAGTGAAACAAAGCTCCAAGAAATTGAACCATCAACCTTTGCTTGTGAAACAATGATGTCTTTGCTTACATTACGTGTGCGAAGGTTTGAGAAAACAATTATAAGGGAATGTTGTCAAGGTGAATCTACAACAAAGGTAAGGGGTTGATGATTATCTGTTTTATTGATTTTTAGTGAGTTTACATTTTTCCTTTGTTGTTAGGGTTTAGAATACCCTATCCTAGGCCTTAGAAATGCACAATTTTATGAGAAATCGCGTTATAGTGCATAAAGTGGTTCAAAGTTGGGAAATTTGGCGAATAGGATAGGGAATGCAATGTGCACAAATCCCAGGTAAAGCTTGCACAGGATCCAAAGAAGACTCGAGAATAGACCCCAAATACAAAAATTCCTCTTCTCGGGCGATTCTGATCTTGTTAAGCCCTCAAACTAGAGTTTCAAGATACAAAATTGAATTATGAGAATTCTAGCCAACCAAGATTGATGAAATTTGGTAGATATATGTAATTTATTGTCCTCTAGGTGATTTCAATGGTTTGGGGCTTGAATCATTCCTTAAGTATGGAATTTTTTTCGGCGAGAGTATAGTCTAAGATTAATAGGCCTAATGAGGTTAGGACAAAGTTTGAGAAAATATAATTTTTCTTGGAGTTGGAAGACAAAACTTCTTGGGGAGGCCTCATAGGATATAGGGTGTCTTAAATGGTCTTTAGTTTGTTTTGAAACTTCATATATTTACCATAAGTTTTGGATAACAAGTCTTGTAGGACTACAAGCTAGAGGGAAGTTAAGTGGACAGGTTGTGGTAAGTACGATGTTTTGAAACTTTTCACATACCTTCTCTCGCATCATAAGTGGTATCAGAGCTTGATTAACATCTGAGGAAGTCGAAGAAAGGAGGTTCGTTGCAAAAGATAAAGTTACAGTTGTGTTTGGCTAAGAAAGGCAAAATGCCACCAAGGAGGAATGCACCAAATGCAAAAACAACGACATTACAAATGGGAGAGGTTATTCTTCAAGAGTTGAGAAACCTTAGTGTCAACTTTGATGCTATAATCACAACAGTTGAGGCCAACCAAAGAAGTGGAGTGGTTACAAGAGGATCTAAGTGATAAGGAAGATTGACAAGTTACTCGAGGTGATTGTAGGACAAGGATATAAGCTAAAGATGGACATTCCTACCTATGCAGTAGTTTTGAAGGAGGAGAGCTGATATATTGGATCACTACTTTAGACAAATACTTTAAATTTGAAAATGTGCAAAATGAACAGAAGGTCAAGTTTGATGGTGAAGTTGGACATGCAAATATCTCCGTGAGAATTTCTACAAGGTGATATAGTCAGAAAGGTAAAAGAAATATCAAAGCATGTGATAGAATGGTGGCAAAGTTAAAAGAAAAATTCTTACTTAGTGACTACCAAACCAATCTATACAGAAACTTCATAATCTCAAGCATAAAGAGATGATTGTTAAAGATTATACAAAGGAGTTATATAAGTTGACAATCGGGCAAGCCATTTAGAGGAGGATGTTGAAAAGATAGCAAGGTACGTGAATGGATTGAGCTTATCCTAGTAAGTCCTAGGAATTTAGAAGAATGTTATCAATTTGATTTAAAAGCTGAGAATAAGTTAAATAGGAGACATAATTAGCAAAACAGAGGAAGAGGAAGGAGTTTTATGGGTAGAGGTCAACAAAGTGGAAGAGGACAATCACAAAGAAGTCAAGATGAGTCAAGTACTTCACAACAAGATCAACATTCTAGTTCAAGAGGAGGTTACAAAAGTAGAAGACCTTATTTCAGAGGTGGTTATAAGCAAGAGGAAGAGGAATAAATAGTTTCACCAAGAGGTGTTATAAATGCAACAAATTTGCAAGCCATAGATCATGGGAGTGCCCAGAGGAGTAGCCAACAAGTAATATAAGGACTGAAGAAAGAAATCAACTTGATCAAGGTGGAGATGAAGAGTGTATGTTCTCCTTTACTTGTAAAGGAACCAAAAATGGGAGAATCATTGCTAATGAGAAGAATTCTGATCAAGACACCAAAGGAGAAGGAGCCACCACAAAGAAAATCATTGTTCAATACCTCCTGCAAATGCCAAGGTAAATGTTGTAAGATGGTTATAGATTCAAGAAGTACAAGATAATCTAGTTTCTGTTGAAATGGTGAATAAGCTAGGCTTGAAGAAGATACCTCACCCTACTCCTTATAAAGTCTCATGGTTGACTTCCAAATTGGTAGGTACAAGGACAAGGTACTTTGTGATGTTATTCCCATGGATGTGTGTCATGTGCTTCTTGGTAGGCCTTGACAGTATGACAGAAAGACAACACATGATGGGAGAAGGAATGTATATGTCTTGGAGAAGGATGGAGTTAGCCATACCTTGTTGCCCATGAAAGAAGATGACAGTGAACAATAAATTGGTTCAAGTGTGATGATGATTGGGGAAAAAGAGTTCTTAAAAAGAATGGATGAAGAGAAATAAGGTATGCATTAGTGCTTAAACCAAGGACAATCATAACAACAACTAAGATTGATGAGTTTCCACAAGAAGTGCAAGACATGTTGAAGGAGTATACATACATGGTGGATGAGCTACCTAGTTCCTTGCCTCTAATGAGAGATATCAACCATCACATATATTTTGTGTCAGGAGCAAGTTTGCCTAACAAAGTAACATACAAAATGACTCCTAGATAAAATGAAGAAATCAAGAAGTGCAAGAATTATTAGATAAAGGACTGATTAGGAGATTATCAGTCCATGTGTAGTCCCTACAGTGTTGGTGCCAAAGAAGGAAGGTGACTGGGGATGTGTACTGCGACTTGGGGCTATAAACAAGATCGCAATCAAGTATAGGTTTATGCTTCCTAGAATGGAAGACTTAATGGATTGTTTGTGTGGAAAAAGTTATTTTTCAAAGATAGATCTCAAGAGTGGGTACTACCAAATCAAAATTAGACAAGGTGATGAGTGGAAAACAACATTTAAGACAAATGAAGGATTGTATGAATGACTTATTATGCCATTGGTCTCACAAATGCACCAAGCACTTTCATGAGATTCACAAAGGCTTGAAGTTATCAAGCCTTTTATAGGTAAGTTTGTCGCGGTTTATTTAGATGATATACTAATTTACAGTCATAGTAAGGAAGAGTGTGTGCATCATTTGCATCTAGTTATGAAGAAGCTACCGAAGAGAGATTGTTGATCAATCTCAAGAAGTGTGAATTCATGAAGACAGAGCTGTTGTACTTAGGTTTTGTGATCACCAAAGGCATGCTAAAGATGGACAAGAACAAAGTGAAGGCAATCTTGGAGTGGCCAACACCTAGGACAGCTTGGAGAGGTAAGAAGTTTTCATGGTCTTGCAAGCTTTTATAGAAAATTTATCAGAAATTTTAGTGAAATTTGTGCACCAATTATTGACACCATTAGAGGAGACAAGAAAAAGTTTGTTTGGACAAAGGAAGCTGAAAAGAATTTTTAGTATTTGAAACAAAGAGTGACAGAGCAACCTATTCTAGCATTACCAGACTTTAACAAGGTCTTCTAGGTTGAGTGTGATGCAAGTGGGGTTACGCAATAGGTGTTGTTTTGAATCAAGATAACAAACCTATAACCTACTTTAGTTAAAAAATTAATGGCGCCAAGAATTATTCTTCTTATGATTTGGAATTTTATTTAATGGTTCAAGGTTTGAAAAAATGGAGACACTACCTAATACCCAAGGAGTTCATCATTTACACAGATAACCATGCACTTTAGTTCATTAGCAATCAACCTAAACTCAATCAAAGGCATGTGAAATGGGTGGAATACTTACAAAATTTTACCTTCACCATCAAGCATAAGAAAGGATAGAGTAATAAGGTAGTTGATGCTTTGAGTAGGAGAGTTCTATTGGTGCATGAAATTCAGCTTGAGAGTGTTGGGATTGATTCACTTAAGGAGATGTATGAAGAGGATGAAGATTTCAAGAAGGATTATGAAGCTTGCAAGCAACCAACAATGATGAATAAAGAGTTGTGGTTGGACTAACTCATTCAGGATGGGTTACTCTTCAAGGGAGCACAACTTTGTGTACCTAAACTTGATTAAAAACTTAATGATGTCAAGAAGAAGTATTCTTCATGTGATTTGGAATTTTATGCAATGGTTCAGGTTTTGAAAAATGGAGACACTACCTAATGCCCAAGGAGTTCATCATCTTTACGAATAACCATGCACTTTAGTTCACAAGCGATCAACCTAAACTCAATCAAAGACATGTGAAATGGGTGGAATACTTACAAAATTTTACCTTCACCATCAAGCATAAGAAAACATAGAGTAATAAGGTAGTTGATGCTTTGAGCATGAGGGCTCTATTTGGTGCAAGAAATTTAGCTTGAGAGTGTTAGGATTGACTCACTTAAGGAGATGTATGAAGAAGATGAAGATTTCAAGGAAGCATATGAAGCTTGCAAGCAGCCAACAAGGATGAATAGAGAGTTGTGGTTGGACTATCTCATTCGGGATGGTTTACTCTTCAAGGAGTACAACTTTGTGTGCCTAAAAGTTCTATGAGAGATAATCTCAAGGAGAAGCATAGTTGAAGCATGGCATACCAATTTAGGCTTGACAAAATATTGGAACAACTCACTAGACATTATTTTTGGCCTAGGATGCAAACTGATGTGAGAAGGTTTGTTGAGAGATGTACAACTTTTCAAATGGCAAAGGGTAAAAGCATAAATGCAAGACTATATCAGCCCCTTCCAATCCCAAATAGGCCTTGGGATTCCATCAGTATGGACTTTGTCATGGGATTACCTAAAACACAAAGGGGTTATGATTCTATTTATGTAGTTGTGGATAGATTTTAAAAATGGCACACTTTATTCCTTGCAAAACAAGTGATGCCACTCATATAACAAATTTGTTCTTCAAAGAGGTTGTCAAACTTCATGTACTTCAAGTGAGCATAGTTTCAAGCAGAGACACTAAGTGCTTAGGACACTTTTGGAGGACATTATGGAGAAAGCTAGGAACTAATCTCGGTTTTAGCTCGGCTTACCATGACTAATGGCCAAACCGAACTAGTTAACATGAATTTGGGGAACCTTCTAAGGTGTTTATCCGAGGATCATCCCAAGCAATGAGATCTTGTATTACCCCAGGAAGAGTTTGCTTGCAATGAACCATTGAATAAAAGCATAGGCCCAAGTCCTTTTCAGGTAGTGTATGGTATGCAGCCTAGAGGAGTGTTTGAGTTGAGAGACATCAATAAAATGGAGAAGAGAAGTGCCAGAGGGTGAAGAGTTTGTAGCAACCATGCAAGAGGTTCATCAACAAGTGAAGAAACACCTAGAAGCTAGTGTGGAAAAGTACAAGAAGCAAGCAGATTTGAAGAGAAGAGAAGTTAACTTTGAAGTTGGTGACTTAGTCTTAGCTCACCTTAGGAAGAAAAGGTTTCCAAAGGGTGAATACAATAAGCTGAAGATGAAGAAAATGGACCTTGCAGGGTATTGAAGAAGTTTTCTAGTAATGCCTATGAGATAGAATTGCCTAGTGGAGTGGGCATATCACCAATTTTCAATGTTTTAGACTTATACCCTTACAAAGAAGGTGCAAAAAGTGATGACACAACAAAGGAAGCAACTACAACAGCTCAACAATGGGTGAATCAGTTGCCTAAGGTCAAAATAGAGAAGATTGAGTGTCAAGAATGGGTGACTCAGTTGCCTAAGGTCAAAACAAAGGAGATTGAGTGCATTTTAGACAAGAAAGAGCTCAAGAAGATTAGAGGCAAGCAATGTTATTAGTACGCATAAACCATTTGAAGAAGCCATGCATGTCAGAAAATGACATCAAATAGTATGGAAAACTTGGAGCAGCTCATGGACAGGAGACCTAGGGTCTTTTTCTTTTTCCTCTTAGGAGTGTGATGCATGAGCATCTCCTAAACACAAAATTTTGGCTTGACACCTTTATTTTGGTTTGAAAGTTTGTTTGGAGGGTCTAGGAGTCCTTAGGTAGTCGGTAGGTTTCATCTTATGTTGTTAGTTTGAGTCTTAGCCCTTTCAAAATTTGAATTCTCGTTCCTATCAAAATGCAAATTTTAATTTGTAAAGGCTTTTGGCTTGTTGTCATGATTAGCAAAGGTCCTCAAAGAAGTTTAGAAGGTTTGAAACACCATTTAATCACCATGTTCCTAAGTATTTATGCATATATAACTTCTTGATGTTGTATTTAATGAAAACATGTCTTGAAGGTCTTGTGAAACTCCAAATTCGGTGGGAGGACCTGGGAAAGAGTATAGGTTGTTATTATAACTACTTTTGAACCATTCCATTCGAATGAAAAGTGAAAAAAGCTCTAAGAAGTTGAACCATCAACCTTTGCTTGTGAAAAAGTCATGTCTTTGCTTACAATTATTGCGCATGAAAGTTTGATAACAAGATTATAAGGAAACATTGTCAAGGTGAATCTACAACGAAGGTAAGGAGTTGATTCTTATATGTTTTATTGATTTTTTAGTGAGTTTGCATTTTGTCTTTGTTGTTAGGGTTTAGAATACCCTGTCCCAAGCCTTGAAATACACAGTTTTATGAGAAATAACATCACGGTGCGCATAAAGTGGTTCAAAGCTGGCAAAGTTAGTGAATAGGATAGGTGGAATATAGTGGCACAATCCTAGTAAAGCTTGTAGTATCAAATAAAACTTGAAAATAAACCCTGAATACAAAAATCCTTTTCACAGACACTTATTTGGTTATGCCATCAAACTAGGGTTTCAAGATACAAAATTGAATTCTAAGAATTCTAGCCAACCAAAATTGATGAAATTTGGTAGATATATGTAATTTGTTGTCCTCTAGGTGATTTCACTGGTTTGGGGTTTGAATCATTCCTTCTTTAAGTACGCATTTTTGTGACAAAGTACAGTCTAAGACTGATAGGCCTAATTAGTTCAGGACAGAGTTTGAAAAAGACAATTTTGCTTGGAGTTGGAAGACAACTTCTTGGGGAGGCCTAATACAATAAAGGGCGTCTTAAATGGGCCTTTAATGTGTTTTGAAACTTCATATATTTGCCATAAGTTTTGGAAAACAAATTTTGTTGTGCTACAAGCTGGAAGAAGTTAAGCGGAAAGTATGGTGTTTTGAAACTTTTCACATACCTTCTCTGCATCACAATCTATTGTTGTAAAATAAACACTTACAAGAATCTAGTGGTAGGTTAAAAAAGTAGTTATGTATGTGGCACTAAATGAATATGATAAAAAGTTTGATAGAGGATTCTGAATGGCGATGTATCGTCATTACTTTTGCATAACGGACCTTTTCTTAAATCTTAATTGAGGTTTTCTAATCTCAGTGGAAATTCTTATATACAAGAATCCATTTAGTTTTGTACTACAGCTTCAATATATAAATTTTTAACTCCTTGATGAGGATCAGTTGCCTAAATTGATTTCTAAGCTAGGATTCTCTAATATAGACCTGCAATCCTCGATTTTTGTAAGCTGGGACTCTCTAATATAGGTATTAGGCCTGTAGCCCTCAATTTGGTTTTGTAAACTTGACTTAAGAGGAGATTTTGTGACCTTGAAGATTGCTTTGGGTAGAAACTTTAAGAGGCCCGCACTATCTTATCTATATATGAGGGACCCCTCTCTATGAAATCCGCATTCTGAGTTTACTGCTCCAAACATTATCGAACTAATGCCTATTCTCCACCCTTATATTCTATATTCTATATATGGTGCTCCCCTATATACAATTGTCTCAACAGAAATAGATGTGGGTTAGGTGGGGTTGGTACAGGTCAACATTAATCCTATGGGTAGACTATGGCATTATAAAACTCTCTATATTCAGAGTTATGAATACCCACTCTTGCATCAAACTTCTTAGTGAGTCCTTAACAATTGTTTAAACTGTGGTTTTGCAAGTTTCTATACAAGAACTGTTCTATACCACGTGAGCAGGATTGTATGGCTATGCTATGATCTTAGAAAAGTTAAGAGAGGCCATGTGCCAAGACTGTGAGTGGGCCCCGAATTGCTAGCCATGATACCTTGATTTTTGTGTAGATGTGTAATTACTCCGAGTTCCGACACATGGATCACTAGTTCTATTAGACTAGATCACTAGATAACTTGATTTAACTTATCTAAATCACTAATTCTATTAAACTAGATCACTAGATAACTTTGATTTAACTTCTCTACATCACTCGTTTATCACAAAGTTGCGTGAAATAACTAGGGGCAAAACCCATATCTGTCATAACTTGTCTTTTGCTGAACAGTATGTTCTCTTAACTTACTTGAACAGTATGACCACCTGAACAAGAAATACATGTACCTCAGCCCAGTCCCCTTGCTTTTAATACATGACTCTGCACTTTGAAACTGTAATTGAACAAGTGTCGGCAAATGTGAACTGTCAAACTCTCTGGCAAATCAAGATGCTTAGCTTTTCCCGCTGTACTCTTTTGGCAAAAGAAGAGGATTGTTGCAAAAAAAACAAAATCTGGTCGGATTTTGAGGGACACTATTACACACAAGAGGAGTCTCGTCTCTGCACACCAAGCAAGAGAGTTTTCTCTATCATGGACCGGGCATTTGTTTTTAGTATGAAACTTACGATGAGAGAATATTAAAAACAAAAGTCATTTATTGTGATATCAATGGACTGGACATTTTTAAAAAAAAATGGATGGGGGCGTTTTTTTAAATATGAAACTGATGGTAAATGAATGTTAAAAACAAATTCTAAGTCAGCAAGCACTGAACAAGCTTTTAAAGAAAGTTGACATGTTCCTGGGGACAGGCCCTGCCATGGTTCAGATGACCAGTATCCACTACCGACAAAAAGTGCATATGGATCAAAACAAAGACAATATAAAATTTGAGTTAGTGCCCACAACTGCACATGCATTTCCACATGAACACTAAGCACATGATACCTTTGGGCATAAAAACGCAATTAGCAAAAAAACGACCCTCGATACGTGAGCCACTGTAAAAAAAAACATTAAAGCAGTTCCTTCATGTTACACTTCTCCCACACAACTCACCTAGGTCTGCTCATACAAGAATTACTCGGGGAGTTATACTCCAATTAAATTTCATAGGGACAATTGAATTATATCTGACGTTGACATCCCGTACAACTGTGGAAGAAGAAGATTAAGCCTTGCCCTTCTCTTATTACTCGAGCTTCGATTGCTTCGTAGAAGACTTGGTGTACTTATGCAGGTAGAAGTTGTAGAACAACAACACAAGGGAGATCATGTAGTAGAAAAGTATCTGCAATACAAGAAACACAGTTAGATTGTTAATAATAGTCCATGTATCATTGATCTGCAAATGTTATCATGCATCGTGGAAGGAAATGATACCTTGCACAAAAATCTTGGGTATGGAGCTTGTGTTTTCACACAATAATAAGCATGAACCATATTCACACCAAATTGCAGCATTTGGATTTGGGTGAGATATCTGAAACCAAACATACAATATCAGGCACCATAAAAAAGGACAAAAATTTACGAAAAGGTTTAGGCAAAGATGGTGATTGTTCAAAATACTCTATGACAATGTTATGCACATAATCCTGGTCTTGTAGAATTGTTCTCATCTGGCTGACAAAGTAATGGAATTCAAGGGCTGAAGCTCCAGAGAAAAGATAGAACTTACTTTCCCCAAAAGAGGTATTTTCGACGTAGTTTCTCTTTGCTTCTTAGAATTGATGAAACCAAATAATAGAAGTACATAATTACATGAACTCCCGAGTTCATCGCTGCGGAGAAGTAAGCTGCACATGACAAGATATAACAAAGAAAAACGTTATAGAAAAAGAACAATGTTGTGTATATAATATATCTTTATAAGGAAAACACAAACTCTCTCCTCAAGAGAATCACCTAGCTACCCTTTCAATATACAAGGAAAACTTAACGTCCCTTGCCTAGAAAACATCACGCCTGGCTACAAAAGTGTCAGCATACTTTTAGGCCATCCGGCAAGAAATACTTCCAAAAAAATGAGAGAAATAATAGCTTCATATTATAACATATGCATTCCCCGATAAAAGGGTCAATTGGAATCTGTAGACAATACCATCTCCTCCTGGTGCATGATGGGCAATGATCCACCAAATAATGGCAATAGAAACATGGTGATAAACATGAAGTACAGTGATCTGGCGAACATTCCTTTTGAGCACCATTATAATCTGAAAACAGAAAAACTCTAATTGTAAACAACTTATGCAAAACCAGAAATACCATAGGATGTTTTTAATACACTACAGAGTTTAACTAATTTACAGGATTTGAAAGGTACAACAAACTGAAATGTTCAAGTCAAATTCTACAACAAAATCCACGCAATCATAATTTGAAAGATTTGGGACGCACAATGATCTCACCGTGTCCATCAGCTTGACAATCTTGGACATGTAGAAAAGATAGATAAAGTATGCCATCTGGAGAAACAAAATCCCAGAATTATCAGTCAAAACTATCAGACAGACGCAACTCATAAGTAGCAAATCATTAATACTTGAACATACCTATGTGACATACGTAACACCATATACAATGATATTTAATGCAGTTACATTTACCACTTTTTAAAAGCAACATTGCAGGAACTACGAGGACCAAAAATAGCATTGTCTGAAAGACAATCTTACAAAATGAATAATGAATACAATCTAACAGACTTTCAACAATGGTGTTTCAAATCCATATAAGTTGGTTCATAAGCACCTGGGATTCATATTGATATAAACAAGCATGTAGCCAAATGATATATACTACAGTGAGCTGTATACTACGATCTACCCTTCGATTTTATAGATCTAGCTCATAAAGAATCCTCGTCTAAATGGATGAATGATCCGAGGTTGATCGCATCCAATTAGCACAAATAAATCCACACCTGTATAAAAGGTCAGATAACCCATTTGCATACGCATATACTACAATAAGTTGCACCTTAATGTAATTCAAGTTGTGAAAATGTGGATTGAAGCTTTTCCTGTAGACAAAATCCAGAAAGTCCAATATTAAATTGGCTCCACATGTACTTTACATGGAAGAGTTCAAACCATCGGAAATGAAAAGATCAGTGCAAATTAAAGCATTATGAAGTGCACACCCCCTTCAGTTACAAGAGTGTACAAGAATGTTGAAATTCTTAATTTTTTTTTGTATTTTTGGTGCATTAGATATACCTACCTAACTTGTGTATAATACATCCACACCTTTACCCCATGCACCCAAGGTTTCTGGGTCAGCACTGGCTTTGTGAGCCTGTACTCTGCGCATGCGTACACTCCAGCAACATTTCACCATTACTTAAGATCCCATGATTATTCAAAAGGCTACATGTTCATGAACAAAAAAGTTGGTGTTATTTGCGTAAATTATGGATCTTCATCATGTTTCCTTTTATGCTACTCCGTTTTTTTGTAGTCTAAACAACCTTGGCATATTACAAGCAACTCTTTCAGCAACAACTGCTCTAGTAAAACCCATGAATCTAACGTAAATACATCATTATCCCACTGACTGTCCAGAAGCATTACAAATATACATTAAGATGGCATAGTATGCAACGAAGAAAATCATCAAGTGTGCAGTTGGGCATTGCACAGTCCCACACTCATAAGGTATGTTCAGTCACATCAAAAACTACTGGAACCACTGGATAAGTAAAATTGTCCTCCATAACACAATCAGTGTATTATTCATTTACCTATAAGTGCAACTATGAGAGATGGTTAATCAAAAAAAAAAAAAAAAGCGTTTGGAGGTTTGCAGGTTTAAGACATAAGCCATATGATCCTTTTTAAAATCACAAACAAAACAATGAGAAATTGAATCTGCAAAAAGATGTGGAACCCAGATCTTTGAGTGCATGCAAGAAACACCTATTTGCAGTTTGAATCCTCAAAAGTAACAGGAGAACAGAATTAATAGTAATTGTTATTTACTCAACGATAGAATACAAAGTGCTTCTACAATCTAGACAAAAAAGTGCAATTTTCATCTCGAGATTGAAAGTGATGCACAATATTTTTCTACTCCAAGAAATACAGCGTAAAAATTAAAGGAATGAAGATAGATAAATCACCTCATTTTCATCATCCTTGTAAGCATTGCCCCAAACAGAATATCTGCTCAGAAGAAAATCGAGAATCTTTTAGAATTAGTCTTTACTCATGCTGAATCCTAATTAAATAAATAGCAACATATCTTTAAAGCAAAAAAAAAGTTTAACATGCCTATTATGACAGCATACTTCCTTATGTTCATAGCTCATCTATAGTTGCAGAGATGCAATGAAAATTCAGACTAAATGACAACCATCAGAAGAACGGAGGAGTCTACAGGACAGATGGAAATGTCAAAAAAATCAGAGGAACAAGATGTCTCCTCTTCCCTGGATCCAAGAAAATCCACAATCCAACACGGCACAAAATTCACTGAATCGTGATGCTCACAATCTGACATGACACAAAATTCACTGGATCGTAATGCCCAGAACCTGACCCTCTTCCCCTGGATCCAAGAAAATCCACAACCCAACATAACACAAAATTCACTAATTCGTCATGCTCACAACCCAGCTCCCCTTTCTCACAAATAGATTGAAAAGCATTCCCAAAAGTATTTTTAAAAACGTAGAAAACCTCCCAGAGGCAGTCAGAGAAACATCCCCAGAATCCACGAGTATCACTTCAGCGGATAACAAGTATGGTCCATCAGTATTTTGATTTTCTCTTATAAGTTGTTTCTTGATCTGTATGATATGATTTTGAACTGGCAAAGCTTAAAACTGAACTACTAGCCCATGCGTATTAAGATGCCAGGGCTCGAGCTCTGCAGAGAAATTCTTGAGTAGGGGATATGCCTTGTCACTGGAGGTAGGCAGCCGATCCCAATAACCCATGGAAGTGCAGTGGGAATCACGGCGGCCCTGCAAGTGGTAAAATCCTAACAGTATAACCTGTATACTAAGAAACTCCAAAGGTTTTTCTGTACGCATTCGTCTGCACAATCTCTGGTAGTCTTGACTTCTAAATTTGCCTCACGTTGTTTGTGTTGTCTGTTTTCCATAAAAATGGGTTCGGATCGAGTAAGACGCCAATTTGGGTTATGAGTGAGACAAATTTTGGGCATGAGATCCACCTTGTAAATTGCTCAATAGGGAATTCTTTCACTTACCTTATCTATTGTTAATTTGTTCAAATTCTGTACTCATGGGTATTCACCTCATAACCAAACTTATTACTAGACTAGACCTTGGCAATGCACCTAAAGGCTACACCAAATTCTTAGGTCAATGACCCAGTTCTCTTAACTACTCTTCTATGGCCGATCTCTCATGATCTTGAATGGTGCACTTCACACTTATTGCAGACAAATGATCTCCTGCCGCTGAAGTGATAAAACTAAAACTAGCAAAAAACAACCATAACATCAATAGTCACTTGCAACTGGCAAAATCAAGAATCAAATAGCATCAATCATCACTTAAATCAAAATCAAAATCAGGATCACACAACATCAATAAGTCATTTGACACTAACAAAATCAAGAATCGCATAGCAATAATCATCACCACCCAGTAAACAGGAGGTCGAGAATCTCAATACTCTCCCGGCTCTACTGCATATTCGAAGAGCCAACCAAAAAATACCCATTAGACCCAACCAAAAATACCCATTAGACCCAACAACACAACAATCAATAACCCACAATGTCCCCTCCAATCCAAAAAAAAAAAAAGGAAGCCCAGTTCAAAAACATACCAACGTGCATAGACTCAGATTACAAAACAAATCTGATAACATCTGAACAACCAAAACCTCCATATAAATCATCAAACATCCCAACACACTAAAAGAATTAAAAACCCACACCTGAAACAATGACTCCAGCTAATAACATTCAACACACAGCAGGGTTTAAGAAGGGTTTAAGCTCTTACTTGAGTCGAATCGACTGCACCACAATACCGGAACACATATACACACTGAGCATCAAACAAAAAGCATTATGCAAAAGAACCAGCAGCCTCAACCATTGCGGCTCTGCAGCCCTGGGCTTAAGCCCGGCAATCTTAATCCACAGCGATCCACCACACACACCCACCAGATAAACCGCAAGCGCAACAAACATGGGCGTGGGACTGTCCACATAAGGTAAACCGCGCGTGGAAACCGCGCCGGCCAACTCCACACCCGCAGTCACATTAAAAAACCGCAGCATTCTCTCTGTAATTCTCTCGTTCAGCGGATTGTAAAATTCCTTCACAACCAAATCGATGGACCCCATTTTTCTGTGCGTTCAGCCTTCCTCCTCCGTCTGGCTGCTTCTTCGGCGTTCTGCTGAACGCACAGGGAAAAAATCTGGTGTAAATCCTGGGTTTTATTGCACACACATTTTCGTTTCTTTTTCCACCTGGCACCTGATAAGTTAGGGCAGCCGGAACTCTTCCTCGGAGAAATCGCCGCCGTCCATATGGGCCAAAGCAACGCTGTCCGTTAACCAGTTAATATAAAGTTCTTGGCTCTCATCGGCCGCCACGCATGTGACTCGTGTTAGTCGTATATTTATACGACGTACATGTACGTATATACGTATTGGTGTGGCATAACGAGCTTGGCACGTGACGATTTCTCCATTGATCACGTGCCAAGGTCATTAATTTCCCCCTGTTCTGCAAATCGGAAAATCCTATTATGGTGGCCATGTGATTTTGCACTAAAATCCCAAAAAGGGGAAATACCTTGTTTTTTTAGATTCGTTCCATAAAGAGAAGGGTAAAATATCTGCACCAAGTTTGATGCTAGATCTAGATTTGCTTATGGTTACCTATCGCATACACTAGAACATTAATTTGAATTGGGGAAAAACCGTTTTTCTTCATTTTCTCGTTATAAATCCCAAAAAGGTGTTATCTAGCTATCACATCCATTGTCTCACAACCTCCTATTTTGACCCATGTCATCCATCATCTTATCATAATGTCTTAAAGTGGCCGAAGGGCTATTTTTAAAATGTGGGTATAATTATGGCATGAAATTAATAAAGAGTCGATGACCATGTAGGTTATTTATTAGCTTATATGTCTATAATTTCTCATAGAGTTCCTTTGTTGCTTAGAGACATTCTTATGAAGACCCCCGCACATGGACCGCAAAACCGCCTCCGCAGCGCGCTCGAGGGCAGCTGGAGCACGTCCGTACGCACCATGCAACCGTCCCTCCTGCTGCCTAGGCTGCCCGCGTGCTCTGTCGTTCCATGCTCGGGAATAAATATGCTTTTGCGCGCCAACGTTTGGAGGGAACGGGGTTTGTTCAAAAAAACATTAAACAATTAAAATTTAATAAATGCCCCCAAACGTTTGGCGTGCTTGAAATAAATATGCTTCTAAAATTGGCGCTAAAAATGGTCCGAAGTCAATGTTTTTTACCAAAAAAACAGTGAAGTTATATGTTAGGTAAATATTATGTAAACATTGTTTAGAATGCATGTGCGCATCCCTGCAGAGCGGTGTCCCTGTGACATCAGCGTGTAGCGGGCTATCTGGCCTGTGTTTAGAATACATGTGCGAGGTCCTTGAGAGAACATGGAAACGCATCACCACATCCAAAATTTTCAAAAGTCAACCCTAGAGTAACACACTAAGTTAAATATGAAGACAAAGAGGATTAATTTATATGGAACCAAAGTTTCGAAGTTCAAAGGAAGGATGGCATATCGATTGCACATTCTTTTCACGGCTTCATTCACATAGGTGGGAGAATTAGTGCAACTTGATCCAATCTAGAATATGTGTATCTTGTGGCTAACGCTAAGTTGTTATAGGGGTGTGTTAGGGTCAATCCATCCCAAAAGGCTAACCTATTTTAAGGTGCTTTATTGGTGAGCATACATTGCTTTAGGTTTTGACAAAAGAGATATTACACACACTTCATCCCATGCTTAAACACCTCAAAACCATATTTCAAACATAAGTGAATGGTTCCAATGAGGTAACACCCTCCCACACACTATCAACAAACTCAAACAACTTTGTTAGAAGGAGCTATCCAACTTTGATGAAATATTTAGGTAGTTCCTCACCTTTGATTTTCACCAAACCTGCTAATGACATATTTTTAAGTTGGTTCCAAGGATTTGTGTTCTATGTACATCACTCCTTTGTACATAAATATGTTGGATCTTTCCATTGTGTACTTTATACCATTATCTCTCTAAGTTCTCTATCTTAAATTAACAATTAAAGTCTAATTCATGTTTAGATTAATATACTTTACTATGTTTATTTAATAATCTGAATTAGGTCAATTTTTACCATATTTTATATCTTTATGTGTAAAATAAGTAAAACATTTCAGTGAACCCCACAATTGACTGAACACACAAAATCATAGTGTGTCCTTTTACATTATGGTTTTGGTTTTTTCCCTTTAATGACCTTATTTTAAATTGATTTATGATACCCCTTTCCCTCATTGCTTGGTACATCTATCTTTAGGCTTGCAATATCGATTCTAGGTTTTAATTTAATTTGGATATTACTAAGTTGTAAATGATAATTCGGACTAACAAATACATAAATCAAAGCCTTAAATTATGTAAATAATCATATCAATCAACTCATTGTATATAAGATTGTGAAAGTATAATTAGGATTAGGGCTTAGAAGGAAGTAATCACTCTTGTACTAGGTGACAAGTGTTAAAACTAGAAGAAGGAATTGTTTAGAGTGTCATCAAGTTACTTGGTAAATCTAGTGATATAGAACTAAAAGCATGATGGATTTGTTCGACAAAGGACATATTCATGACCAAATATGTTTAGGGATCGATGAATGCATTCTCTAGGGTTTTGATCTATAATTTAGCTCGACACATGCTTCGCTTGTGACTTTGAACATATTTATTGTATCGGATCTATGTGATGATGTTGTGTACTTGTATATATCTTCTCTTTGCTTATTGACCTAAAAAGAGTTAGTCATCATTTGTATTAAGTGACCTTGACACACACCCACTAATGTAATGAGCATTACACTACGTACCAATATTTTGAAAAGGGATCAAGCCACGCGTAATTCTCCAAATCTTATGATGATGAGGAGTTTAGAAAAAGTAAATAATATGGAACCTTCAATTTGATCCTTAACACTTGACAATTGATGTTTGGCTTGATTGTGATGCATGGATGTGTGATTTAGGGAAGTAATAGAAATGTATTCAAATTTGAGTAACTTTCATGTGGTGTGTTGTAAGAGAAAGGTTCTTGATGATTATGATCAATGACCTTCTCATAGTGTGTCTTTTGATATGAGATCCCTATATGCTCCTAGTGAGTAAGGGTGCATATGTTTATATAGGTGAATAATCGAATGATTTTCCACTTACCCGACCCTAAGATGACCATGGTATTATGTACATTTGACAAGATGATTGTTTGCAAGTATAAAGGATAGATTCATTGGCCTCTGAATAGATTCATCACCCAAACATGCCCTATGTCCACAAACTTGTCTAGGCTTAAGTTGGAATCATATATGAGACAAGATGTAGTTTGTAAAAAGTTTGAAGATATCAAAGTATCTGTAAGGATCTCTGGTAGAAAAATGAATGCACATGTAGTTACAAGAAAATAAAATAACTAACAAAAACATGAAAGTGCAAAAAAAAACTCAATATGCAACAAAGCTAAGATTTCTCCAATATATTGTCTTTAATAGCTCACAAATGAAGATGTACATATATGAGAGTGAATGTGTAACTCCTCCATGATTAGTGGAAAAATAGCCCAAAATAGAAATGTAACTCCCACACTTGGCATAGTCAAACAAAGAGTAACTCCCACTTAGCTAACAATGATGGTCAAGTGTAATTCATATAATTAACTCCAAGTGTAACTCCTATGACTAAGTACACCTAAGCAAGCTAACTCCTAAAGTGTAGGAATAATCCATGTGTAGGAATAATCCACAATAAATAAATATGAGGAAAATAATATCCTACACTAACACCCCCTTAAGCATAACTTAGGTGGGTGGAAAAGAAAGTGGGTCCTGACAATAAGGCCTAATGAGGTACCCACATACAATGCAACTCTCACAAAGTAGAGTAAAAGGAGAAAACCTAGTGGGAAAAAACTCCCCCAAAAGAGAGGGAAAGTAGAAGAGTGAGGACTAAGAAGCCTCATTAGAAGCTACAATTTTTTGTAGCCACCATGGAAAATAGGCCCATGTGTGCCTCCACAAAGAAGATAAATGATAAATGTAGAATGTCGCATGGTGAATGTTATAGTAGGTTCCTCTACAACAAATAATGTCTCTTCCTTTTAGAAGAAAGAAACCCATAACAATCAAACTATTGAATTCCCACTCAAGTGGAATGTAGGTAGGAATCAGAATGTAGAAGTCTGGAAAATGCTCAAATGTCTCCAAGTGAGTGCTCAAATGTGCTAAATTTTGATTAGAAAATCCAGGCCTAATTGTAGAAGATGGCAATTCGAATCATTAAATGAAAGAGAGAGCAGGAGGGTTTATAAGTACCCTCATTACATCCAGAGAAGAAGGTGCAACTCCATAAGAGCTGTCAAAGAGAAGACAAATGTCCTCAATGGTGTCATCTAGATCTGAAATGTGGGACTTTACAAACAAGGAATTAATATTTAGCATAAATGTGTCCCAGTGACGTGAATCCAAAATACATATGTGATCCTACTGCAAAGGATCAAAGGATGGTCTCAAATGCATAGAAGGAGTAGGTGGAGGTGTGATATAAACCTTGCATATAATAAATCAATAAATTTCATAAGATAATAAAACACAAGAGATATGGGGGCCAAGATGCCCAAATAATCAATATATGCATAATAATACCCTTAAGGTAGGGCAACACCATACAATGCTCCTTAAGGAAGGAGTAACTCCACAATCTCCCAAGATGGGAATCCACTTCGAGGGGGACACCTCCAATATACCTCTACCAAGTATAAGAATCAATTCATGCATCCATGACCTCCTCATAATGATACTCACATCCTTTAAATAGGATGGGTAACACCTAATCCCAATGTAGGCCGACCCATTACTCAATTCCTATATGAGCCCATATAACTAACTAAGGGGATGTGTGCCACATGTCGGCATCTCCATCCACCCATATACATTATAATATTATATCCCATGTGAACCCGTACATATAACTAAGGGGATGTGTGCCACATGTCGTCATCTCCATTAACCCATATATATTATATTATCATACCCCAAGGTACATAGCAAGGTGCTTCATCCATAATCTCCATAAGTGAGGGTGGAGGTGCCACATCCTCTAGAATCATGTCCTCTCAATCAATGAAATGAATAGGATTACAAACTATAGGATGATTAATAGGTGCCTCAAACACACCACTTGCAGGTGTGTCCTCTCTAGGAGGATAAATAACTACTGATGGGAGAATAAGTAAGAGAAGAGGAAACCAACAAATCTTCATGCAAGTTACCAAAAATGTAATTGCAAAAAAGGGGATGAGAAGGAAGAGGAACTGTAGATATAATAGGAGGTGGAGCAACAATGGGCTCCCTAAACAATTCTACAAGTATGTCCCAAGCTTCCTTTGGTGACGTGGCATGTGCAATGTGAGACTGTAGGTAGTCTGAGATGTTGAGGTGAATACAACAAAGGGCCCCAACATGTTTTTCCTCAAACTAGGCAATGTCTTTCTCCTTAGTGAAACTATGAGCACACATAACACCCGGTAGTGACTCTCGAGAAACCATTTTCCATCTAATGTAACTTCCTAATCTCCTTTTATGTGTAGTCGAGTTGTTGGTGTTGAGTGATTTAACAAACCATGTAGCCATGTCGCAAGAATATTTTCAAGGAGTTAGAATGCCTCCCACGAAAAGAAAACCCCTTTGTCTCAAGTCACCAACCCAGACAAGCCGGGAAAAATGTGGGTGTCGCGTAAAAGCAGAATGTATCCAAGAATACGTAAGATGAAGATATAGTGTGATAAAGGCTCTATAGCCCATTTGAACAAATAAATCTCACCAAAACCCCAGAATGTGGCACTTTATAATTTAGTGCATTTTACAAAAAAATGAGAGCACTTAATGGAGAATGAAAAAATATTAACTTTGAAGAAGACGAAACTCAATTCTGAGTTACCAATCAAAAGATATTAAAGAAATTGTTTCCCATCATTAATAGCCCATTTAATTAAATTTGCAATGAAACTTAAAAGGCACTAGAGGTTGAAATCAAAGATAGCATTGTGACCAGCTTTAAAACCATGTGAGTGTCTACTTTCTATCTACAATGAGGAGATCATGTGCATGCACACAAGTGTGAAAGAAGAAAGAACATCACTAAAAACTACCTGCAGAACCTATGCTTCGACCAAACCTCCAAATTTGGAACTTTAGATTTTAGTGTGTTTTATAATAAAAATAGGACCCATAGATGGAGAATGAAAAAATATTCACTTTTGAAGAAGATGACACTCAATTCCAAGTTATCTATCAAAAGATATTAAAGAAACCGTTTCTTGTCATTAATAGCCCGTTTAACTAATTTTGCACTAAAAATAAAAAAATGCATTAAGGGCTGAAAAAAACATGGCCTAACATACATGCATTGGAATCGAGAAAAATCTCTTCACTCTCAATGCAAATTTTGACCAATCCACCTAGCACTCACATGTGCAAGCAAAATAGAAAACAAAGCTTTCAAGTGCCAATTTTTTTAAAACAACTATTTAAAAATAATAATAAAGAGCATGTTTTTAAATGTTTTAATGGAACAAGATTTTGGTTTAACCTCCTTTTTGAAACACCTCGCCAAAGAGGTGTTGTCATGAAGCAAAGAGAGCCCAAGAGGTTTTCCAACATAACAATAGAGGAAAGGCCTTCGACGCACCCAAATCTGCAACGATGGAGCTTGAACCCATGTTTTTGACTCTCAAGTGAGGAAAAATGAAACCCTAAGTCTAGAAAAAAGTGCAAGTCGAGAAATGGTGCCCCCCATTATTGTAAATGCCACCACACAAACAAAAATGCCTCAATGAAGACAAAAAAAAGCCCTGATAGGTGATGAAAATTCCACCTTATAGTAAAAACGCCTCAATGAAGCACACATAAGCAAATGGATAAAAAACTAGACTGGAAATATTTTTCTGAGGAATAATTCACCCAAACCTCCACAAGAGAGCATCAAACAAGGAGAAAATGTCTTTACACACAAAATCATTAGTCACCCAAATGAAGAATTAGAACATGCAACTACACTAAAAAAGGACACACATTTTTCTAGCTCGATACCATATCGAGTATCCGTAAGGATAATTGGTAGAATAATGAATGCACGTGTAGTTGTAAAAACTAAAATAACTAACAAAAGCATGAAAGTGCAAAAACAACTCGGTGTGCGACAAAAAGCCAATAAGTGCATAATAGTATTCATTTTAGGAGTTGGAAAAGAAATATAAGGTAGAAAAGTAGCATAAGTTAAAATAGATTTTTTCGGCAAAATTTAAGGATTAACACCATGTTGAGACATAACAAGAATGTTGTAAATAGGAATTCATTGAGAAAAATAAGGGATGTTAAAAGAAGTAAAAGCGTATTGGTAAACAAAGAAATAATATTTAGAAGGAATAGAACATTGTTAGCAATAGAAGAAAGTGATAGAATCAACAACTAAGATAATGGGTTAAACATCAATAAAAATAGAAGCAACTTGAGAAATGGATATAACACGGGTTCTCTTTATCATGCAATCATTTCAAAACATTCATGAATATAGAGATTTTATCGGGGTTTTTAATATGAAAGTTTAATATATGAACATCTTGATCCATTATCATTCTCTGTATTTTCATTATTATATTTACGAAGACACAATGGAATTTTGTAAAGGATATTTTTTCAAATATTTTGCTAAAGTAACCATTATTTATATACCTTCAAACATATTTCCAAATTCAATTTTCTCTTTCAAGCTTGTCCCAGTTAATTAGCCAAAGGAATTTTAACAAAATTTATAAGTTTTTAAAATTAAGTTGAGTACTTTTCCTATTTGGAATGAAAAATATAATTAATTTGTTGATCAAAATTTTCTATATGGATATCTTGTGATCCATTTTCATTCTCCAAATTTTCATTATTATATTTTATAGAAGACATAATGAATTTTTTGGATAAGTTAAAAAAGGGATTTAAGCCCATTTATATTAATAATAACAATCAAAATATCGAACAAAAACCTAAAAACATGTACCATTATCAAGTTAAGGTAACCCAGATTTGTGTTGTAGACAAAAACAACCTATTACATTATATCTATACTAAGAAAGGAAGCCAGGTCATTAATTCTTATCCTCCGAAGAGCTAAAAACTTCCACCGTAGGCTCCACATGATTTCGAGCATCTTCTATAATGATCAGGGTCACCAGAGACTCTGCCAGTTTTGAATCTTCAAAGCTGTCTGTTTGAATACCTAGCACCGAGAAAATATCATCCAATTTCTTTCCCTATGTAAAGTTTCCAGAGCAAAAGCCTTCGTGAGTGACCGATTCTGCTCCAATCCAAGCCCGATGTCAAGACATAGTTGGTCCATGTCCTCGTGAATGGAAAAGGAATTGCTAGCTCCCAATATGATGGTTTGAACCCCAATAATTTGTGTAACTTTGAGAGTATCCAGTTGAGTCGTAGACGAAAAAGATCTCCCATAAATTTTGTCAATTCGTTCACGACCTAGTGTCACTGAACCTAGCAAAAAGTTGAGGCCTAAGCAAATTGGTGGACATCCAACGAAGGATCCGTGAGTCCTTCATTCCTTCTATTAACTTGCTTTGCCAAAATTCTAAAGCCTCTTTGGCGTCACCACAGTACCCTTATCAAGAAGATGCCCAACATTAAGCAGTTGCCTAAGCTTCAAATCATTCACCAACCCTAGGAAAGAGAAATGAACATCCTCCAGTGAATACTTATGTATCAAATTATCATTCATCTCATGTATAATGTTCATGGTCGTGTCCCTCCCGAGACTATCACCGCCGCACTTGCAGGGTCGATAATACCTTTTCCTTTCTCCATTTTCCTAATGAACCAAATCTCAATTTTGCAGAGCAGAATACAGATGGCCAAAGCAATAGAAGTGCTTGGTTTATAAATCCCTTCGCACGCGACCACCCACATGCCAAAGCGTGCAAACTTATGTCGATTAATGCCCGCGGGAGGTGGGGAGATTATAAAAAATATGGCAATTAAAAAGAATGACATTGTGTTGTCCCTTCTTCGCCACCTTACTATTTGTATAATTGCCATCTTTTTCAATTAATCCACCCACTACACCTTTCAGATCATTAGGGTGAAGGATTAATAATTTTGGGTCCCCTGCTTGGTATTAATATCCACCCCAATATTAGCAAGTTTATCAGCCACTCTGTTAGCACTTCGGAAGATGTGAGTAATTGAGAGTGGCAGTAATATCCCCTTTTGGGATATTATCCAAATATGCAAAATTACTTTACTAAATTGACTCTAGAAGGACTAAACCCTCCTGGTTCGACCTCAAATAATCCAAAGTTAGCTTCAATACAACCCTAAAATAGTTAGAGCGGGCCAAGGTGGTGGATTAGATGGGAGAACCAGTTAGGAAATTAATCACTTCAAATCTAAAATTAATAACAGTAATTAATTTATAAATGCACTAAACTGCACAAACTTCAAAAATTAATAACTCCTTCACCATCCATTATTTTTCTATCAAACTCATGCCAAATATTCTTAATATTTTTAGCTTTCCAACAAGCTATAGATCACAAGTTTTGGATAAGTAGAAGGCATGCAAATCAACCCACGAAATCTGAAACTGTGTAGATAAAACCCTAGCACAAACAACTGAAACTTGGAAAATTCATAACTTGCTCAATACTTCATCTTTTGCCATGAAATAAAGTGCAGATTAATCTATAATTCAAGAGCTTTCCAAAGATATTAAAATCTGAATTTTATGATAACTGAAACCCCTTCAAAACAGCCCCCAAAATCCCAAACCCAATCACTAGGGTTAGAATAAATTGCACAACTAATTTCCAGCACTTAATAATCCTTCAAGCATGCTAAAAGATACCCTAATCAAGTCACCATAGTTAGAATAAAACCAACAATAACCAATAGATCTAAAACACCATAAAACCCTTCATAATATTCAATAACATGCAGATTTTACTCTCAATAAAAGGCGCCAAAGCTAGAAAGAGAATCACCAACAAGTAGATTTGCAAATCTCATGAAAATACTTCAATTGAATATCAAACCAACACAATAACTCCCACGCAAGAGAGAGAGAACATTAATGGGCATGCATCCCAACTCCAAGCATGGAGTGAACATCAAATGATCAATCAACATACCCTCTAAGGAAATGCGACCTCCCTTTTATAGAACTAAGGGGTGCAATATCCAATAAAGACCGACCTTTCCCTTTTGGAGGGAAAACATAAACTCTCATTAAAATATTTAATACTAAGACTATGTGCACTTTATTTATTTTTTAATTAAATAAATAAAAGTAACTAACATATGTGCACATTAAACTAACTAAAGAGACTCCCACTTGTAGCGCTAGGCATGCCAAGGGGTACAAATGCAAATGAAAAATAAATATTAATAATGTCCCGAAAAGGGTGACATTACAATGGCCCAATAAGGGTTCAAAAATCGTCCATAATGCCAATCAACTTCCAATGGTTGATTTGGCCTTAACTTACTGCATTGACAATAATATGAGAATCATCCTCAATGTATAATTTATCCCAACCTTTTGTTTCGTAATTTACAATCCTTGCCAAAGATATTTGGCTTCAACTAAGTTGTTGGAACACTTTCCAAGAGCTTCCGCAAAGCCCGAACGGGTTGACCCGTAGAGTTCCTAAAAACACCACCAACACCAGCCCACCCAAGATTATTTCTTGTTGCGCCATCAAAGTTCAAGTTTGAGGAAATCATCATTAGGAGCCTTCCAAATTTGATCTCTGAATGTTTTTGTTTTAATGTTTACCCCTTTATCGGGAGAATGACATTTTGTAAAGGATAATTATTCAAATTATTTATTAAAGTAACCATAAATTTTACAACTTTAAACATATTTCCAAATTCAATTTTCTTTATCAAGTTTAACCTAGGATTAGTCAAGGAATTTACTGGACAATAATTATACATTTTTAAATTGAGTTTAATACTTTTCTTAGTTGGAATAAAAATATAATAAATTTAGGTGGCTTAAAATAAAATAAAGCATGAAAAACACACCCTAAACAAACACACAAGTATTTGAATTTTTTTTTAAAATTAACATAAGGCTCGAGATAAATAAAATAAAAATAAATAAAAACTAGGGGTTTCTAATCTTTTGTAACCACTAGAAAAACTACAAAATTTGGGATCCAGTATAATATAAACTAGATATAACCTTAGGAGGTACAAAGAATATGCAAGACAATGCAAAAAGATGAAACCTTGAAAGGGTGTAAGATAGCTAAGGTTCACCAAAATATAATTTGGATAGATGGATTGCACCTAAATACAACTCAATAAATCTAATTACTTTCATTATCCGTAACACACATGTACAAAATAATAATAACGTGTGATTGATGTTTTCTATATTCAATGATAGGACATACACATAAGATTTCCATACTTAGCTTTTGATAATACAAAATCTAATGAATGCATTCTAAATTTAAACCTGAAAATATGCACCATGAGTGCCATGAAACTCACCTTGAAATAGAAATCTAATTAGAGAAATCTACTAGAATCATTGCGATAGTTTTAGCATACATCAAAACTACATTAGTGATTTTGGCAGATGGTATATATGTCTTGAAACAAATCGATAATTTGTTTTCTTAGTCCAAATCTCATATCTCCTCATTTTGATATGAGCGGGCTGCATAGCTTGTAATCTACAAAGAAAACATCTTGTTATTACCCTAGGGAAACTATTACACACTTGCGATATCGAGGGTTGAGGAAAACAAAGGGAGTTTTGTGGGAATATGTTAAGGGTTAGCGTGCCAATAAACATCATCTAATTATTAGGTCCCTAAATGGTGAAACCAATCAATGAAAGACATGTTAAAAGTAATAAATGACATAAATGAATAAAATATGATGATAATTAAAACCCTGGGTTGTGTGCGAAAAGTCTTAGGGGAAAATAATAGTTTTAGATGATGATAAATGCTCAAACAATTATTTTATCTCTAGAATGTGTGCGAGTATTGATAAAATGTCAATACTTTCTTATATAATCTTTTCACATTTCTTAGTTTCAAATGAATAACATTTCTTTTGTATTTGTAGACAATTGAACTCAAACTAGGACCTTATTCTTTTGCATTAAATGGCCAAAATTAAAAAACACGGAATAAAGGTGATGAGTGTGCCCTCACCAAATGAAAATCAAAAGAGGGATTAGAAACATATGTATGTTTCGACACATGTCAAAACATTCATACATTCCTAAAACATGGGAACAAATTCCTAGATTTATTTAATAAAGCCCAATATAGGAAAGCGATTGAAATTTGAGGTTGAGAGAGGAGGGACACTAGTAAAAAATTAAAAATGCACCATTAAAACTAAAATTGACCAATAATTGACAAATCGATAAGTATCCTAAAATCATGCTAATTAACACCTAATGAATTCCTTGGGACCATTTTTGCGTGTCTACAAAAGAAACATCCACATAAAATAAACTAGCAATTGTACATGAGTTCATGCATGGTACACTAGAAGGGATATAAATGTAAAGCTCTTTTTTATTTATTTTTGATATGTTAGTTGTTTTCTAATGTATATGGCAGTTCATTGTTTTGTTTTGTATGTTGCGAATACAATTTTTCAAAGATTGATGAATTAGGAAGAATGTAAAAGAGGAAAATGTTTACAAAAAAATTGATTATATATGTGTGTGTACACGCACGCTTAAATTTTACATGTTTTTCAAATGGAGAGGAAGACTTTTGGCACAAAGTTTAGTTTCCTTGACATCCCTTCCAATGTACTTTTTAGAGGTTCTGAAAGCGTCAACACTACTGACCCTTGGAGATGCATTTGATAATAATCTTATTTCAAGGTTACTATGAATAGTTAAAGGTTGATCCTCCAAATCTTTTTGAACATTGAAGGTGGAGTCAAAATGTATTGTCAAATCAGATTGCTTAGTTATTCCCATGCATTTTTTTAGTAAATTGATAAGTATTCGGAAGGAAATTAGTGCTTACAACAACAAAGATTACTTAATGCTTCTTGGATGATCGTGTGAAGCTTACAAAGATTAAATTTGAAGTTCAACATGGCTTATGGAATGCAACATTGTATATAATAAAATAGATGAGCTTGTTAAGGCATGCCAACATCAACATATATATGGAAGGATACACCGTAGGAAAGTGTAATAGATGCCATGTGTCTTGTTCCATTCGAAATTAACACATAGTTTAGATCAACGATCCAAGCCCTTGAGTATGAAATCGATAGAATAATTGAAAATAACAATAGAGCAAGTGTGAAATGATGTCTATTTGTTCATAATTATGCCTCTATCCTTAAGTTTGACATACATTTGACTTTCGAGGGCAATTTCAGCCTTAAAGTTGACATCTATTTGACCATCACTTATATTATTTTTCTTTTTGCATAGAGAAGTTAACAAAAAAATCACAATATCTTTGTCATGGAAGTTTTTTTGCAGACAATATTTTTGTTGACTCAAAGACAATAGTATAACTAGATTGATACCATTTATGACCCGTTTATACAAATTTAATGAATAATATAAGAAAAATATTAATCAATATAATATGTAAAAAACTTATAATTTTTGTTTTCTCATATTAATATCTCTAAGCCTATTTCAAATACATTTATTTGAAATATCATTACTCTTATAAGTGTAAATGATATTTATTGATTATGATTGACATGGAAAGGGAATCCCACCGAATCATGGTAACTAATTGATTAGGAAAGGACTGTAATTGTTAACCGAAAGTGACTTGAATTATTATAAAAGGAAAGCAGGTGTGATGGCTTTTATAAGGAGATAAATGAGGATCCCACCTAGCTACCGATAATATAATATAATACATTAACTATTTAAAAGCATTCCTTTTGACTCGGAAAATCTTAATGTGCTATGAGTGCATGTACTTTAATTTAGATATTTAGTGTCCACCGTATTAGACTAAATTTATATTTACATTTTTTAATGATATTTGGAATTGTTTTTTTGTCGATTAGTTCTTCTAAAGATCTTTTATGTAGTTATTTGTCCACAAAGAAGGATAAAAATACTACGAAATGGATAGATGGGGATTGGTCAAAGATGCCAAATTTGTTGGTATGAGATTGTGTACACATTGGCACCTTTGGCATTCATTTCCTATTATTTTACATGTTTTATGGACATGTGTTTATGTTTATGTATGGGTGAAGGGTTCAAATTTGGATTTTTAAATTGATAGGGCTAGTTACAATTTTTGATTTTTTGGTATAATTTTGTTTAACTTTTGTTTTTATTTGGAATTCATTTGATTATATAAAGAATGTATTGTCTTGAAATTTGTTAAGATTGTTCATATAATTATGACGTTCTCTTTTAAATTTAGGGGCACCAACCTTACACTTCCATCTTTTGAAAGTATGTCATACTTATCGATTTTGTTAAACTCTAAAATTTGTTTTTATAAATAAATATGTGTAGTTTATTTGGTCAACCAATACATTGAGTACATATTAAATACATGTGCAACATCAAGTACTATATTTTAATGTTTTCACAATGTTTTAATTAATTTACACACAATGGTATAAAATGTAGCCAAATTTGACCTAATTCAAATGATATGAGTAAATATACTAGCAATCGCATGTGTACAATGCAATGTGAACACCGAACGGAATATGTTATTTCTTTTGTAGTTGATGTGGATAAGGGGTGTGATTGACAATTCTGATTTTCTATTAAAGCCAAAAAAATGTTGCAAAGTACATTGGAAGGGATGTTAAATAATAGTTAGTTGTGTAATAATCAAATACAAATGCAAGTGAGACATGTAAGTTTGCTAACACTCACTCTTGAGAATGTAGTGAATGTGAAGTGTTGATGTCAAAGTAGATTTAAAGAACCACTCAGTGCTTTAACATATTAGCTCTCCAAGAAACATAAATGAGACAAAATATGCAAGCAAATATAAACAAACCTTAAATGGCTAGGGTACATTGTAGAGTGCTTTATTACCTCAAAGAGTTTGAGAGCATCATTGTCAGAGCTATTTTGTGCATATCCTACAATTATGGCATTCCATGAGACCACATCTGTTTGAGGCATTTTGCAAACAAAAATCCACTTTCCATTATACTTTGATGGATGTTCATACCTTGTGCTAAGGCTCCCATATTGGTATAGAAAGGGAGTATGTTGACAAAGGTTGTGGAGGTTGGGTTTGCACTTGTCAAATGCATTCACCTAATAGTTTTGAAGGCATTTTCAACAAACCCATTTTATGCATATCCTGTAATCATTTAAGTCCATGAGATCACATCCCATTGGGGCATTTTATCATACAGTTCACATGCCTTGTGTATGCTAACATAATGTCTGAGGGCAAAATAACATCCGAATAACTTTGAGTCCAACACTTCATGGAAAAATAACATGTCATATTTGTTGAGTACTATTGCACATGAGAATGATGAGCTGACATATAAGGAGATTGCAACAAATCCCTCGACGATGCATAGTATAACAAAATTGTTATGTTTGTGGAGCCTATTTTCATGTTAGAGTGTGGTACACCTTCTATGTGTTACACTCGGGTATTTTTACGGTGGTCCTGGTCGCGGTGAGCGGGTCGAGGGTTCGAGGCAAAGCCCTCAAGCAAATTTTCATGGGTGGTTTATTGTCCCACGGGTAATGGGTAACCGTTATGGGTTTGTTTTTGGGCCCATGGTTTTTCTAAGTACCCATTGTTTTGATACCTGATTTTTTTACCCATGGTTTTGATACCTGACGCTTTTGCCCATGGTTTTGATACCCACGGTTTTGTATCAAATTGCTTAAGCAATTGTCTATTTATATGGTCTTATGCATATGATATAGATACAAGCAAATGTATTACAGATGTGTTTTGAATTCGGGTGTGAATTTTGTAGAGTTTGTTGAGCATAGCTCCAAACGGATCTGGGTATTGTATTGAGAGAGTGGAGGCTTGTAATAAAATCTAAGCAAGTGATTCTTGGTGGACGTAGCCCAAATTGGGTGAACCACGTTAAATCTTGTCTCTCTGTGTTGTGTTATTTATTCCGCACTTTTATTTGAGATATGTAATATTTTCTGCAGATTAGTTTCTATTGTTGCGATTACGTAAGGGATTTTTCCACATATTTTATCTCTTATTTCCTAACAATTAGTATCGAGCTGGTTTGGTTTGCTTTGAAGTGTTGAATCGCAAGGAAAGTTTTATCTTGAGTGGGAGCTATGACAGAGATGATGGAAGATCTAGGGTTGATAAATTCAACGGGCGAATTTGATCTTTGGAAGATGCGAGATGGAAGATTACCTTTATCGGAAGGATCTTTATACTCCACTATTTGAGAAGGTGAACAAACCCTCGAGTATGACAGGATGCGAATGAGAATTGTTGGATCGAAGGCACTTGGAACGATTCGGCCGTGTCTTGCATCTTCGGTATTATTTAATGTTTCAAAGGAAAAGACTACAAAAGAATTGATGGATGCATTAGGGAAGTTGTATGAAAAACCCTTTGCCTCTAATAAGATATTTTTAATGAAAAAGTTGTTTAGTATGAAGATGTCGAGAATCGTTCATGGTAGTAGATCATTTAAATGATTTCAATACGGTTGTGAATATGCTAGCTTTGGTTACAATAGAATTTGATGAAGAAGTTAGGGCTTTATTAATTATGTGCTCTTTACCCGAAAGTTGGAATAGCTTCAGTAATGGCGGTAAGCAACTCGGTTCCTGCTAACTCGAAGTTGAAGTTAGAGGATGTTGTAGGGGTGATTCTAAGCGAGGAAATGCAAAGAAAAAGCTTCGGGAATCTTCTACTTGGGAATGCTTTGATAGTGGAAACTAGAGGAGACGAAGAATAGAGGAAACCGTGGAAAATCGAAAGATTGAGCAAGGTCAAAATCCAAGAGCAAGATTGTATGTTGGAACTGGAAAGTCTGGGCATGCGAAAGAAGGACTGTTGGGAGCTTCGGGACAAGAAGAGACAACGGGGAAGAAAACAAGGAGGCAAATGTGGCATCGGGTAATATATGTTAGGATGCTTTGATTCTTTTTTTACATAATATTCTTGAATCTTGGGTTTTAGATTCAAGGGCTTCTTTTCATGCTTTACTCCACATAGGCATTATTTTGTTGATTATGTTCAGGGATTTTGGGCATGTTTTTCTTGGTGATGATGAGCCTTGCAGTATAGTAGGAAAATGTTACTGTTTAGGTTAAGTTGCGAGAATGGGAATACATGGCTATTGAAGGATGTCGGACATGTGCCTACATTAAGGAGAAATTTGATATCGGTGGGGCAATTGGGAGGTGATGGTTGTCTTATGATATTTACAACCGACTCTTGGAAGGTTACGAGGGTGCTCTTGTGGTGGCAAGAGGTAAGAAGGTTGGAACCTTGTATTTATCCACTAATCGTACTAATGATTGTAATCTTGTGGCTTGGATGCGAGATACACATTATGACACTATAGGCTCGGTCATATGAGCCATAAGGGCATGGACATCATAAAGAAGAATTTGCTGGATATACGAAGTGGTTTGGAGTTCAGGTGAGGACTGCATATATGGGAAAGCAGAAGTGAGTAAGGTTTCTCAAGGTTGGACCTCTGAAAGAAAGAGAGTAAGTTAGAGCTGGTGCATTCGATGTGTGGGGGCCACTCGGGTATTATCTCTTGGGGTTCAAGTTATTATGTTACTTTTATTGATGATGCGATAAGGAAAGTTTGGGTTTATTATATTAGAAACAAATATGATGTATTTGACACTTTTATTAAATGGAAAGCCTTGGTAGAGAATGAAACAGGTCTTAAACTAAAATGTCTCAGTCGGATAATGGAGGAGAGTATTGCAGTAATGAATTTAATGATTATTGTTCTAAGAATGGAATCTGCAGGAAAAAGACGGTTCCAGGAACTCTGCAGCAGAATGAGGTATCAAAAAGGATGAACAGAACAATAATGGAACGTCTTAGGAGCATGAGGTTACATGCGGGACTGCCTCTTTCTTTTTGGGCAGAAGCGGTGAGCACAATTGTGTACTTGATAAACAAAGGACCCTCAAGTGCCTTGGATGGAGGCATACCTGAGGAGGCTTGGTATGGTAAGAAAGTTGATTATTCATTTCTTAGAGTCTTTGGATGTGAGGTGTTTGTTCATATAGACAAGGATGATAGGACCAAGCTAGAGGCTAAATCAAAAAAATGTACTTTCATTGGTTATGGTGGTGATGACTTTGGATTTAAATGTTGGAGTATTAAGGACAAGAAAATCATTCGATCTAGGGATGTGGTCTTTAATGAGAAAGTCATGTATAAGCAACAATTGCAGGAAAAACAGGAAGAATCCAAGAAAGAATATGTAGTGGTAGAGGATCTTAGGATGGGACAAGTGACCATGACTCGGTTCGAACCGGCTCAATAGAACCCCAAACTCCTACAATGAGGAGGTCTTTTAGGGTAAGAAAAGAACACGAACGTTTTCTCCTTCTCTTTATTATTTATTACTCACTGATAGTGGAGAACCGAGAGAGCTTTGATGAAGCAATGCGGTAGATGACATAAGAAGTGGGAGCAAGCCATGGATGAGGAGCATAAGTCTCTCGTGGAGAACCAAACTTGGGATTTGGTGAAGCTACTACCGGAAGGCGAAAAGAGCATTGCGAACAAGAGGGTGTATAGAGTTAAAGGCGAAGGAGGAAAGAAAAGATATAAGGCCCGGTTGGTGGTCAAGAGGGTTGCTTGTGAAACAAGGTATAGATTTTGATGAGATCTTTTCTCCTGTAGTAAAAATGACTTTTATTAGAAGCTGTTCTTGGAATAGTGGTAGCGAGAAGACTTGCACTTAGAACAGTTAGATGTAAAGACCGCATTTCTCCATGGTGATTTGGAGGAGGAACTATATATGCAAAAGAACCGAGAGGGCTATGAGGTCAAAGGTAAAGAGGAGATGGTGTGTAAACTAAAGAAGAGCTTATATGGCTTGAAACAAGCTCCACGTCAATGGTATAAGAAGTTTGATAGCTTCGCTGATGGAGCAAGGTTATATTAGATGTCATTCGACCATTGCGTGTATCTGAAAGAAATTTGAGGATGGAAGTTATATTATCCTGTGTTTGTATGTTGATGACATGTTGGTTGCGGTAAAAACATGCGGAAATAAAAGTACTCAAGAAATAGCTAAGTGAATCCTTTGATATGCAAGATTTGGGGGCAATTAGACAAATCCTTGGTATGAGGATAATTCGAGATAGGAAGGAACGAAAGCTGATTTTATCTCGGGAAGAGTACATTAAGAAGGTATTATATAGGTTTAACATGCAGGATGCTAAATCGGTTGGGACTCCTTTGGCAGGCCATCTTAAGTTATCAAAGGAGCAAAGATGTCCCAAGACAGAGTAGGAAAGAAACCAGGATGTCAAAGGTACCTTACTCATCGGCGGTTGGTAGTTTGATGTATCTTTATGGTGTGCACTAGGCTCGATATTGCCCATGCATAGGAGGTTTGTGAGTAGATTTATGAGTGATCCGGGTAAAGAGCATTGTGAGCGATAAAGTGGATCCTTCGGTATTTGAGAGGGACCATTGGGATAGTTTTGTGCTACTGATGGATCGAGACACCACTTTACGTGGTTATGTAGATTCAAACATGGTGGAGATGTAGACAACGGGAGGAGCACTACAGTTATATTTACACTGTAGGTGGGACATCGGTGAGTGGATTTCATGAGTCGAGAGTGGTGGCTTTTTCAACCACGGAGAGGTGAGTATGTTCTTTCCACAGAGGCAAGCAAAGAGATGATTTGGCTACAACAATTGCTTGAGGAGTTGGGGCATAAGCAAGAGGAATGTAAGCTGCATAGTGATAGTTAGAGTGTTATACACCTAGCTAAGAACTCTACTTTCCACTCCAGGACGAAGCATATACAGTTGAGATATCACTTAATCGGGACAACTTTGGAGGAAGATAAGTTGAAGTTGGAGAAGATTCATACCGATCGAATCCTGCGGACATGATGACCAAGGTGGTCACAGGATAAACTAAAGCTATGTTCAACTTTGGTTGGCCTTTGCGGATGACAGTTGAAGGGTTGAGAAGCTTGCTCGGTGGAAATCAATCTCCAAGTGGGAGATTGTTATGTTTGTGGAGCCTATTTTCATGTTAGAGTGTGGTACACCTTCTATGTGTTGCACTCGGGTATTTTTACGGTGGTCCCGCTCATGCCGGTGAGCGGGTCAGGGGGGTTCGAGGGTGAAGCCCCCGAAGAAAATTTTCATGGGTGGTTTATTAACCCATGGGTAATGAGTAACCGTTATGGGCTATTTTTGGGCCCATGGTTTTTTGGTACCCATTATTTTGATACCCACAATTTTTGCCCATGGTTTTGATACCCATAGTTTTTGCCCATAGGTTTAATACGCACGGTTTTGTATCAAACTGCTTAAGCAATTGTCTATTTATATGGTCTTATGCATATGATATAGATACAAGCAAATGTATTGCAGATGTGTTTTGAATTCGGGTGTGAATTCTGTAGAGTTTGTTGAGCATAGCTCCAAACGGATCTGGGTATTGTATTGAGAGAGTGGAGGCTTGTAATAAAATATGAGCAAGTGATTCTTGGTGGACGTAGCCCAAATTGGGTGAACCACGTTAAATCTTGTCTCTCTGTGTTGTGTTATTTATTCTGCACTTTTATTTGAGATCTATAATATTTTCTGCATATTAGTTTCTACTGTTGCGATTTTGTAAGGGATTATTCCGCATATTTTATCTCTTATTTCCTAACAAAAATGATACTTGTAGCTTTGCTTTGAGACACAAATTCTTGAGCAAGAAGGAAGAGGCGAGTAAGATGAGCGTCTGAAAACATTTAATTATGCATTCATATCTCAAGTGTTGATTGTAGAGCAGCCTTCCAATTTTTAGGCAAGTGAGGTGCAAAGGGGAGACTTGCAAATGGATTAAGAAATCAAACCAATTCACAGGAATATACTTGGATGAGGACATAATTATCAGAAGGAAAGGAAGCTATTAGGTGTAGATGGATCTAAAAGACTAAGTGTGAATCAAAAAGGGAACACCTGCCATTCATGCCGATGAATGGCATAAGTACACAAGCAAAAAAAGAATTGGTTATGCAAAAACCTTAACACATGTGGCTAAAATAATCACCCTTTGATGTGTCCTTGCTTTGTTTTCCTAGTTTAAGTAAAATGTCCATCATCTGTATGTCAAGAATGTTTTGGTTAATGATGAGTTGACTTGGGAAGACTATAGGGCGTAGCCACGTGGATATCTGAGAGCAAAAAGCATCTACTGTCTTTGCCTTAAAGAGGTGTTGTATAGATTGCAACATGCTTCAAGAGCCTGCTATGTTATGATTGATGACTATTTCTTGTAGAATGGGTTTCAAAAGTCTTCAAAAAATTCAAATTCATTATTTTTTTAAATTTATGTTAAAAAATAATGATAAACAACAGGCCTTGTCAAGGCCAATGCGGGACTCGTGAGTCTTGACATGAGACTCGTCGAGTTTGCCAAATTTACCCCAAGCACTTCACAATGTTTCATAAAGTTTTTGGATGCGAAATTTAGGCATGTATTTCTAGATGCCTAGAGAAGTTCTTCATGGAGTTTTAATTCAAGAAATAACATAACAACAACAACCACTTTTTGAGCTCACAACCCAAGGAAATACATTCATAAAAACTTGATCAACTTTAAAGCCAGATGCATAAAAAAATAATGATAAACAACAAGCCTTGTCAAGGCCAGAAGCGGGACTCACGAGTCTTGACACGAGACTCGCCAAGTCTGCCAAATTTTCCCCAAGCACTTCACAATGTTTCATAAAGTTTGTGGATGCAAAATTGAGGGCATGTATTTCTGGATGCCTGGAGAAGTTCTTCTGGAGTTTTAATTCAAGGAAGAACAAAGCAATAACAACCACTTTTTGAGCTCACAACCCAAGGAAATACATTCATAAAAACTTGATCAACTTTTAAGCCCAAGAAAATGCAAATGCGCCAAACTGGAGATGCATAGATGGTCTATCTTACACGTAGTCCATAAAGGCTCAAGTGAACTGGGCCAAAGAGACTGTACAATCACTACCCACAAAGCAAAGGAGCTAAAACATGAATCTTCCACATTTAAAGAGGTTCCAACAAAACTGGATCTTAAAATACAAAGCCAGGAAAATGGGTTTTGATAAATCAATCCCCGAATACAAAAATCCTATTCATCGGCTCTGCATCCAAGTTTATATAAAATAATTAGACATCAATTGATCAACTTACATGAGGCACAAGCATCTGCCAATACCATACCCAATTATTGCATTTCAACATATAGTTTCAAAGTAACATCGTTATGATAATGTTGTGAACTTACCTAGATCATGGCATTCCATGTAATTGAATTCCGTTGAGACATTTTGTCAAACACTTGGCGGGCATCTATCATGCTGCCACAATTTGCATACATATGGCGTTCCATGTAATTGAATTTTGTTGAGAGATTTTGTCAAATACTTGGCGGGCATCTACCATACTACCACAATTTGCATACATATGAACCAGAGCGTTGTTGACAACCATCCGAATAATAACCCGTTTTGACAATATGGTTATGAAGTTGCTTACCCACATCCAATCCAAGTACTTGGAGTGAGGCACATGCTCTCCAATGCTTCTAAAGGCAAATCGGGACGTCTTCATATTTGTTCTTGCCATTACACGATAAAGTTGAAGAGCTTCAGTTCCCTGGCCTTCCTTCGCATATCATGCAATGCAAGCAATGCACTCCATGAACACACTTCGCATTACAACACTGGGAGAATGAATTGACAATGACTACGGGTAAAAATTTATTAAAAATTTATAAACATGCGGTTAAAAATAATTTAAAAAAAAAAGTGAGCAATAAGTCAAATTTAACATAGTGGCATGAATGTACACATTGCATTGTACACATGCAATTGCTAGTATTTATGACTATGGATCCCTATTTCCAACTCAAGCATGTTAGTAAACTGAATTAATACATAAGGCCAACTCAAGCATGTTAGAAAACTGAATTAATGCAAATTAATGTTGATTTTGGTCAATTTTTGGGTGATATGGATAGAGTTCGATCGATTTAATGGTTTGCCAAAAACAATTGCAGAGTATTCTAAGTGCAAAAACCCCTTCTGAATCAGGGTCTCAATAATATCATTTAAAGTTTTTCTGCACAGTTTTTTCTACAAATTCAATGTTTTTTATTTTTCCTTGTAAGTTCAAAGAACATATCCATTTCTATATGGTAAATTTCATGTCTCCAAAAACAAACAATATTCAAAAAACAAATTAAAAGATATGCAAATTCTAATACTTCCCATCGCCATGAAAAAACAAAGTTAAGGGAGAGAGACAAAGAAAAAAACTGACCTGTGATGCGTCCATTATTCCTGAGCAGTTAGGTTTGAAAGCCTTCAACAAGAACACTCCTGGTAAGATGAAGATGATAAGTAGTATTGTATTGCAGTGATTGAGTATGAGGATGATGGTGATCCGTAGCCAAACCTCAACAAGAGGGGAAAATAACTAAACTATCATTTAGGTTTGTCAAATTTAACATAGTCTCGTGAATGTCCGCAAAGCCCTTTCCCATAAGGGGAACACCTTCGGCATGATTCAAGTACATTAATTTGAACCTAAATCGGGGTAATTTTAATAATTATAGAAAGAGAAAATAGAGAGATAATGTTAGAAACTACATAATGGAACAACAAAACCTGATTTTTCTTAAAGGATGAGTTTGGGGTGAACATAAGGCAATTGACTATGACTCAAAAAGATGTCATCAAGCTTTTTGGTGAATTTCACTATCCACGCTTTAGTATTAAGGTGCTAGAAGAATGTGATTGAATGCATAGTCTAAACACTTGCAAAACAGGTTGAACAACAACATACTGATAAAATGCCCCACGAGATCTTGGGTTGGAATGACGTGAACATGCACCTTACTATATGAAAGTGCTACATATGTATCAATACTAAGAAGAGAAATCATGCTACACGTAGTTATCACATGTCCTATATGAAAATAAACTTATGAAATTGCAATATAGATTGATCCTTCTCTTGATCCTTGGCACTTGACACCATACAAATTTGGTTCCTTGTACTTGAATTTATCTTTATGGAGTGCTCTTAAAATATTCATGTTGATGTAAAATGATCATAATGACTTAAGGGGACGATTTTATATTTTAGTGACTCTTTGGTAATTTCCTACACATACTAACCTATGAATCAAGCCAAATTTGGCCTAATGAAAGTGCTGCATTTGAAAATAGTGGTTGCCAACATGATGATAATATCGATAGGGTGGACAATAATAGTTGATTATCTAAGGTGTTTGGTAGTGTATTGGGGGTAAGAATAAGGAATTCGGAAAATGGAGAATGTTTGTAGTTTTTAGGTTATTCATGTATAGACTATGGGTGATCCTTAGTAAGTACAATCAACAAATAAAGATGACCAAAATGATGTATGGGTAATCAAAAGGGGAAAGATGTGTCAATATTCGGATATATACCAATACTCCAAGTTTATCAAAGAGTGACAAATTGATGTTACTAAGTGTATAAGACTATAATTAGGTATCTACACACGTAAAAAAGAAGTATCATTTTATTTTTAATATTTTTGTAAGAATCTAGATTACATCACCATGTAAGGTGTATCAATAGTGAAGCAAATTTTCTTAAATAAATTAAAATTTACTAAATCGAATGATAATTATGTTGATGGTGCAATTTTTCATCAACCACCGTGAAGTGAGGGGATTTGAATTTCCCTCCTACCATTCAATTGCATCAAGTGTCCATAAGACTCCACACTTAAACACCTAATCGTAGACACTCAAATTTGGCAATCTATCCTTTGACATTGTTGATCTTGACATTCCATGCTTGCATACAAAAATACACTCTCCACACTCTTACTTAGTTCACCTTGACAGCTCTTCAATTTTTTCTCATCTTTGCATACATCTCTATCATCAATTCAGGAGGTTTTATAGCATAAAATTCACTTAAATACTTGTTATCCTCGACCCAAAAGTCAAACTATGATTTTTCCCTTTAGGTCAAAATCACTAGTTTGGGTCGGGCCAGTACAAATCTATGACCCAACCATACTTTGTATGGTTTTGGACCGGCACATTGTGTACCAAAATTTTTAGTTGCATCGTCTTCCTATGGTCTAATATCCCCTCTCATTCAACCTTTCACAACAAAATATTCATCACAAACCTTTATAAACAAGTCAATCATATCTCATTCAGGGTCTTGACACTTTCAAGAGCTCCTCATGTAAAAGTAAACACAAAAGGCACTCCAAGCTCCCAAAATTGTGAAATAACTCATACACATCCATTAGGGTAGTATTCTCTACAAGTTTGAAGTCACCTACTAGGTCCAAGATTCTCCATCTTCTCTCCACAAGCAATCAAATTGACCCTTCCCAAGTGTTTGAGAAAGTGTGAAACTTAAGTAAGGTATTGTCAAAGAATGTTTTGTCAAATTCTAATTGCACTATGGTAGATATCACATACTATGAGAACAATGTGCGGTTTAATCCCTCTTCAGAGTAGTGGTGATGTCGGCGGTGCACATGGTGCCCATAACCCACTTAATTTTTTTATAGGAACTCTCTCTTGCACTATGAGGGTTTGATCAGAGTTACAGATCCATTCCGAAGGAGAGTGAAGGAATTTTGATAGAGATCGACGCTCATTTCCAAACAAGCGAAGCATACTGAGAATGTTTTTGAGCTAGAGTCCAAACAGGTCTAAGGCCGTATATAAGGGTTAGGACCGTACATGCGCTTTGACCTAGTTGTACAATTTTGACCAAGGACAATTTTAGGTGCCGATTCCAAAACAAAGCAAGTTCGGTTTCACATCGATCTGCATTCCTACATCTAGATCACTCAAAATTTCCCAGGATCTCCATAAGACAAGCTAAGGGCAATCCCTCATTTGTATTTTGATAGTTCTTAGATTGATAGTCACTTGTAAACATTATTCTTATTTGGGTAATTAATGTTGGAATTTAATTGAATCGAATAGCCTCTGTTTCATTATTTCATCCATTTTCTATATGATAATTAGAAACATATCTAAAATCTTAAAAGGGAACAAAATAGGATTAAATCACTCAAAAGTTAAATCATTTGGTGGACCCGACCTCTAATCAAACATCGTAGCCCTAACCTTGGTGGCCTTAGTGCTTCATCTGACATTCCAATCTGATTTGTTTACATCAATGGCTTATCATGTTGTTCCATTTACATACGCATCTACTAAACATTCTAACTCTAGCTCTATCTTGGATTTATATGACGAGTTAGATGATTTTCAATTGTTTCCCAATTTGGATATGAAAACACCTATGAGGATGATGTTTATGAGCCACATATTATATTTGTTGATCTATTCTCTAATGTTATCCTTACTCTTCACACTAATCCTATCCAAGGTCACGGTTATAATATTAATTCTAACAATCATACACAAGACCTCCCTGAGGATGAGGAATAACATTTACAACATTTCTTACATGAAAACCTTGACCACATTGATCTTCTTCTCTATGTTGCAAGAGATCAACTCAAATATGCCTTTGTCGACACATCTACCATACCCACATCTGTTGTTCCCACTTCCTTGGGGCCATCTATCATACCCATGTAAAATGTGTCTATGCTCATTCCTATAACAACTATTGTTACTACACCTCCTATTTATCCCCATCATGCCTCACATGCATCTTCATCTAGCACATAAAATCTTGAGACCCTTGTGCATTCTCCCCAAACATAAAGTTTACAATTACAAAAAGGTGTCTGTCATACTTCGATGCTTTATGAAATCTTCTCAATTATTACATAACCCACTTACACCTGATGTTGTTTCATATCATTTTCCTATTGGTTTCATTGCACCTAAGCTTCCTATTTATGATGGCAAGGGTGATCCACAAGAACATCTTCGATCTTTTCATGTTGTTTTCTTTGACTATGCATCTAATGATATATTTCTCACTAAGTTATTCCCTAGAGCCTTAAGGAATTTACATTGCAATGGTTCTATAATCTCCCCACACATTCTATGCATTCTTTTACTACATTGGAAAATAAATTATTGGCACAATTTTCAATCAACATTGGGGATAAGTTATCTTACACACAAATGTCCAAAATCAAACAAGGATATGAAGAGCATATTAGTGACTATGTCTTGTGTTATCACACAATTCTTACTAAGATGAAAAATATCTTAGTTGATAGTGAATTACAAGACCTTTTTGTTCAAATTTTGCTTCCTCCCTTACAAGAATTGGTCATATTCGACAAGTTTTGTAATATTTCGATCATCTATGTCATACACTTTGAAGGATTGTGAAGCCAAGCTATTACATATGAATAAACTCAAGTATGTTGTTAGTACCTCTAATTATTCCAATGCCAAGTTCTAAAGAAAACCTACTTTCAAAGGAAAAAATCATGATCCTAAGGTTACTTCTAAAGACACCATCAATGTTGTTGATCAACCTACTAAGCTACAATTGTAACCTACAAGAAAAAAAAATTCAAGGTTGCGTTGTGCTCCACACATAGTTTTAAATCAACTACTTAAATGAAATCTTGAGTCTCTCCCTCTACCATTTGAGGTTAATACAAGTAAGCTCTAAAGTAAGAGCTTTGATGCTAATGCCTATTGTGGTTACCATATAGATACGTTGGTCACTCTACAGATAGTTATCTTAAGTTATGACACATCATTCAGGATCTTATTGACTTTAATGTAATTAAATGAGATGAGCCCACTGAATCTTCTAATCCTGTCAATAATAATGCTAAGTTAAAAATCGTCAATGACCCTCTTCATAAGGATGTTAATAATCCATCTACGACATAAGTTGATAATACACATCGTGTGGTGCCACCACCGAACTCTTATGATCACCCATTGGATGTTATGATTGGCACTATTTCTCACACATCATCTCCTACACCCGTTATTTCTCTTGATGATTCTGATCTAGACAATACACTTGTATCTGATACATTATCTATTCCAGTCTATATTCATCAAATTCCTATTTAGGTTGTCTTGGTAACTCCACATCGTACCGATAATGTTTTTACATGGCCATTACTTTAGTCTCTTGGTATTTCTTTTGAGAGTATTTCTCTTGATTTTGATCCACATTTTCAATGCATTACGCTACCAATCACCATTAGATATATCACTACACAAACTTCATTCTTGGTTGCTAAATCTATCACTACTAGTGTGTTACATTTAGGTCTCCCTTGAATACCTACTCTCGAAGGCTATCCCATTTATCATTCATCGGTGCATCAAGTTTATTAGTCATAAAAAAATTCACTATCTCGAGGTCTTCCTTTTAGGGATTTATCTCCTTGTGTGCCTCACTCGTATGCATCTTCCACCTGCTTCCTAGTGCATCTATAAATATTCTTATTATTTTACACACTCTTTCACACAACACTAGTTCTCCTAGGTATCTCACTAGGCACAGTAGTTATGAAACACATATTCACATCATTCTAATTATCTTGAAAGGACTTTAATTGTACATGTTACATCACATAGTTATAGGTCCTGTAGGTCTCCACCTAAGCATTCTTTTGTGTATATTATCTCTTACAGATTGTAGCCTCATTCTATCTTACACATATATTTTAGCTTTATGGACCATCTTACTAATTATCATTGGTCTTCTAGGATTTCCTACTCTTCTAGTCCACCCCACACATATGACACATTGCATTCTACTTATTTTTAAACTATTTCTATCTCTCCTCATAGGCCTTTTGCGGCATATATCATCATCACCATGGTTCCACTTGTTGTAGACACCAAAATTTGGTACATTTTTCCCCCATCCCGTGTTCACTCACCCTGTCATCGTCATTGTTTACCTTTGCACCCATATCCTTTTTGAATTCCTATTACCCTCCTAAACCCCATTAATTTCCTTTTAATTCCTCTTTTCCCATATTAAATCAATCTTAATCCCATCATTATTCACCCCTAATCACATTTAATTATCCCTAAACACATCTATTATCTTAATCACATCCCTAAACATCCCATTTATCCTTTCTAGAACCATCATCTACCCTCATTCAATGTTTTCAACCATCCAACTACCATTTATCATCCCCATTCAACCCTACTATGTCAAATCGACTCGAAACCTAGAATAACCCTAATAGGGCCTCTTGTCTCGAGTTGTGCATCATCCCCATCACTCAAATAAATGGTCCTCCGTAGTTGATGAGGACCCTAGCGGTCACTTTGAAAACTTATAAATATGTCACTAAACCCGTCCTCAAAGAGGATTAAACTTTGCGATTTGGACTTCTTGTGAGTTTTTCTTGTTTTCTTTTCTTCTTGAGTTTCTATCAACGTATTGGGGTCCTTGCTTATCATTTTTGGAGATACGAAGATCGGAGTTTGCTTGGAGCCCTATCTTGTTTCATCATCTTTTCATCATATTTGTAGGCCCATTCTTCATCTTGGAAATTTGCAGACTCATTAGCCACTCTTGTTTCTTTCTTATAGTCTGTTTGTCATCCACCATCCTTCATCGACCCTTATTCAATACCGATTGCCATCGATTCTTTGGTCATTGTCGAACTGATTTGCATTAGTTCTATTTCCCATATTCTATCCCATCTGCCATCTATTTCTCACCTATACAACGTCTAAATATTTATATCTATGTGATCCACCTATCTAATAGCCCATATCTCACCTTTCCTTCCCCATTCGACGTCAATCATGTTCCGAGATCTACCCCGGTTTCCGTCGGCTTCTACATCTATTACGTCCTTATCCATCTATCTAAAATTTACATCCTTTATGTTTCTTGTGTTTCCGTACCAGGACCCATAACATCTTCAACATCCAACATTTAGTTCTAGATCTGTTGTCTCCACATATTTTGATCTTCTCTGCATTCTGATCATCGTCACTACCTCTGTCTGTCTTAGGTCACCACCGACCTGTCTGGTTTGCATCTTTTTATCTTTATTTGTATTATCTAATCGATCTCTTTTTATCATATATCTGGATATCTATGTTTTTGTTATATTCTCGCATTTTATCTCTGTCTCATTTTTTATCAATATTTCTAAGCAAAAGTGGGCTGACATCCTCCTAGAAGTCCATCACATCTCGAGACCGACTTTTTTCGAAAGCCCACCATATAATCTACTAATATTTTTCTTGTCTAGTTGTCCATTGTGTTGTGCAAGTCTTTGAGATCATTTCGATGAAAAAGGATTTGTGCGCACGTATCTCATCTTCATCATCATCACACATTGGATTTAGCCTTAAACCCTCCCATATTTTGGAGTTTCTTATTTTCTTACATACCATTTCATTAACTTGGAACAAGATTGAAAAATTCATAAAACATTCTTACACGCCTTTGGGATATACCTATCTCCTTTGGTAAGTTCCTTGTTTATTTTCATTTTCTATTTTACATTCTTTTTCTCTCTTTCTACTAACTCTACAGTAGAGCTTCTTTGTTTGCGTGTTTGGGGGGTTTGCTTGCTTTCTCAAAATGCGTGTATAACTACGAAAAAGGAAAAAAAAATGTTATCTAGGTATTCTCCTTTTTATCCTTATTTTTTCTTTTTTACATCATTTATTCCTCCCTTGTTTGCTTATTCTCATTGAATATCACATTTGGCTTTAGATCTACAAGAGAACACCTCTTCATGCTTGCTTGATCACATATTTTAAGTAGGTGGTAATCTTTTGCATTCACACGTCTTCACACATAACCAAACCACATGAACAAATCAACACATCTAAACATTTCCTACTAGGTGGATCTATTGGGATTTCATCACCCAAAATGAATCCGCCACAATGTCCGGCCATGTAACAAATTTTTTGACTATTGGTATAAAGGCTAAGCACCCAACACCCTTATTTTTGTTGGACCATGAAGTGAGGGGGTAGACCCCAATACCAAGCCACATACCAAGAGTCATCATAGATTTTCCCCTTGTGTACCTTCGGGTATATCAAAACTCCAACCCTAAATAACTTTGAAACCACCTATAGATCGACCACTTCTTTAGGTTCCCTTTGATCCTCTATCCCTTTTCACATTTCTTAAATAAATAAGATAAATAAAACTTTCTTTGCTTGATTTTCCTATTGCATTAATAATTTTCATAGTTTTCTCCTGTTTGTTTCATGTCCATTGTCACTCATTCCCAAGCCAAGAAAATGGAACAATCAACCTCTTCCAACAACATCCCCATCTCAAACAATCTCTCACAACAAACATCCACCCTCATTCTTGCTTCTTCCACACCTTTGGTCACCTCATCTTCGGTTTCCCAACCCATTATTTCTATGGTTCCTCTTCATGAGCCTCATACGATCCAAACCAATCCCCATGTCAAAACCAATCCTTTTTTCTATCATCATTCCATCCCCTCTAGACCAGCTACACCTCCATTCGATGCTTCCTTAGCAACATTTAGACCTCCCACCATCCCTTACAGATGCTTGTAGTTTCCAAATCTACTTGATGCTAATACCATCGCTCTTCATGACTATCTAACATACAAATCCACCAATATCCCTATTGATAGACCCCCTCTTCAATAACTTTATGCCTATCCCCCACAATCTGAATCCATCAAAGTTCTTACTTCCCAACTTGTTGTCTTCTTTCCTAGGGCCATGAATGAGCTAGAAATAGCTCAACATGAACATGGCCCTCATGATTCTTCTACCATGGTCCCCCAAACCCATCAATCCACTCAATTGTTGGTCCCCATCCCACCTAATTTACCTCGTATCAATACCATCCCTACATCTTCTATCCCTATTCCTTCTTCATTTACCCTTATCATCAATTCTCCCACCCAAACTCTTCAAGAATCTAACCTAATTCCTCCACCACCAAAGCAACATGTTCAAAACTTGGTGCCTCTCTTCACATCTCAAGTCCATACAAATGTTGTTACCTCACAACCCCACCCTTCGGAGTTGAATCAAACTAATCAACCTCCACTCCAAAGCATCTTTCGACATATGTTTCCTAATCAACCTATCCAAACATCCCAACCACCTCATGCACATATCCCAACTCATCCAACATAGTTATAATTCAACCCCCATCACTTAAGAACAATCCTCTCAATCTTACCCATCCAATTACATCCCACCACAACATCCCATTTGAAGCCCATCCAATCAAAAACCTTCAATTATCTTCCTCCTTATCAACCACCCCCACAAACTCCTAATTACACCCAACAATATCATCCTCACCCAAAACCCAATCCATCTACCTCTTACAATTCACAACCTCATATGTCAACTCCTCATCCCCACTATAGACATAAAATCATGCACTTGGGTACATTTCTAGGTCCTAAACACATACTAGCATTCATATGATTCCTAAGCAAAAACTAGTAATTGACAACTGTCTTTGGCCTCTACAGTGTTTTTTTTTATTATTTGATCTTGTACACCCTATAACCTAGTCAAGATTTTACTTATTTATCTTTTATGGCTTTAGACACCAGCCCGACCAAGATAAAGCACCCAAGTGCCCCTGTCCCCCTGGGCGCCCCAGAACCTTTCTCACCTTACTCGCTTCTTTTGTGATTCTTTTATCTTTTGAAAATATCTTCCAATTATGGGTCGGCCTTCCAGTTGTCTATTGTGAAATTCAAACAAGGGAATCATAAAAATACATAGTTAAGTGTTCAAAATCAAGGACCAAACACTAAGCATTACTATCACCACCTAAGATTACATTCAAAAGGCACATAAATCACTCTAAGTCATCCATCCAACAATCCACTCAAGGGATAAGGGTTGTATACTATGCATACACAACACACGGGAAGGGGAAGTTCATTCTATTTCATCCACACATGCTATACATTTCTACATTCTATTTACACTTCGCTATCAAGTGTAACTTGCACAAGTGCATCCTAGGGCATGATTTCTACACACACTCAAAATAACTACATGGAGTTTGAGATTTACTGCAACACTCGGTTGTAAATTCACTCTCAGGGTGATCATTAGGGTCAGCTTAAATCCCCATATTGCATATTTTTAGGTTTGATGTGGTTTGTGGGCTTGTGCATGTGAACTTCTATTTTGCAGGTTATAGGTACCTTCAACATTCAAGGAGCAACTCTCAGGAAATCAACAAGAAGCAACAAAGATGATCTTGCGACATGGTAAACACCATATTTTGATCATTTGTGCAGTCACAGGTGCCCAAAAAAAGCCGTCAGCACCTAGGCACCCCTTTCCAGTCATGGACGCCCATGTCGAGCCTTATTCCTACATTCCAGAATTTATTATGAGCAATAACGACACTCTGCCCCACCTATTTTGAACTTTTCCTAGTTCATATTGGTTCTAGATCAATCATAAATAAACTAAGTCCTCTCTCTTTCTTCTTTTCTTAGGGTTTCAAATATTACATCTTAGTTTACTTGTTTCATTTCTATATTTCAACATTTATACATCATTTGGTTCAGTAATGACTCTGTAATATTTAGATTTAATTCAAATTAAATTAAATCACCGACACATCTAATGACCCCATGCAAGCCTTGTTGAGTAGGATGGAAAACCTAGAAGCTATTACCTTGGGTCCTAAGATCACATTCACCTATGAGAAAATCTGTAATGAACCTATCAACCCATCCGTACCTATTAAGCCTTATCCTCCACACTAGGAGATTCCTAAGTTCTCTAAGTTCAATAGTAAGGAGGATCCCCAACAACACCTTCATGCCTTTAGGCACTCATGTTATCTCATCTCCCATGATCAAGACCTCATGCTTTGCATCTTTCCTATGTCATGGGTTGGACCTTCCCTAGACTGGTATAATGGTATTCCTCAAAATTCACTCTTCTCTTTCACCCAATCAGTGCAAATTTTCTTAGAGCAATTCTCCATCAATATCATGTGCAATATCACCATCACTAATCTCTATGCCATCAAACAATTTGACAATGAATCAATCATTGATTTCATCACTAGGTGGTGTGACATTATCAATAAACTATCCTTCTCTCTACCCTAAACTGAATTAATTGAACTCTTCTCTAGATCATGTGCTAAACATATCTCATCCACCCTCTAAATTCAGTCTTTCCAAATATTTGGGGAAGCCTTTTCTATGGCTTTAAAATTAGGATTATGCGTCATTGAACAAGGCCATGTCAAGCTTCGCTCCAACAAACCTACAACCGAATTCACTAAATCATTCACCCATAACAAAAAATCCAAGAATGCGGCTAATACCATTGTTGTTAAAAATTCTTCCACATCCACATCTCATGCCGAGCCTCCACAAAGATCTGCTTGGCCAACCCCCAACTATACTTCTCTTGGAGAATTCTATAGCTCAATATTAGAAAAACTCATGGTTACATGCCTTATCCAACTCCCTCACATTTTCCCTATTGATGAATCGTGACCCAAACCCACATGGTATCGTGAGGACCATTATTGAAAAAATCATCAAGTATGTGGTCATGATATTGAAAAATGTCGTTTTCAAGGTGATTTAACAAAATTAAGATTTTTGTTTAAACCCTAGATAGGCTATTTCAGAGTCATAATGATAAATAAAGCAGTAAAGTACATGAAGTGACACAAACAATAAGAAAATTAAATGAAACCCTAAGTGCAATGGAGAGTTAGAATACTTAGCTGATTTCACGATATTCTTGATAGTGTGTGAAGGTGGAAGACTAGTAAAATGGAACACATGAGGTCGTACCTGAACCCATAAAAATGCAGGAATGCGGGAGAAGGCTGGGACCAAGGTGCTTGGAGTAGTACTTATGGCACTGGGTGTTAGGATCCCTATCTCGGGCAAGGTCGGGGAAAGATCTTAGAAAATAAATTTCACAAGGTCATTGATTTTTGTGATCCTTCGATGTTTGTCACTATAATGCCGCATGCAGTGATCGCTGATGTCATTGATAACATGCAATAAAGATATGACCTACAAAAACCCCAAAAGACATCAAATAATTAAAAGAAAAATATGTAAATGGAGATTCGAATTGACCCGGTGGTTACCTGACTAAGTGAACTTAATATTCGGGCATTGCACTACATTTTTGACTCCATGTAGTTCCCGCTTTGCGCATGTGTGTAGAATTGTGCCCCAGTTGGCTCTTGTGCGTGAAGCATGAGATAACGAGCAATAACTAGATGTGAAATATGTAAATAGATGTGTGCATGGAAAAATGAAATTCCCCTCCTATATGTGTATATAAAATAAATAGCCCTTGTCCCTTGGATGGTGCTAGATGGATGTAATGATGCTATTAGATGCTTTTGGATGCAACCTTAGGCGATGATAATAGATGTTTAGAGTTTGGTCCTTTAATTTGATCTTATAACATTATATTTATATGATTCCCTTTCTTGAATTTCATGATTGATCACTAAAGTATGAATCCTAAGAGATGAAGATTCCTAACAGCTAGAAAGGACCCAAAAGGAGTGAGCATGATACATAGAGGTCTAGTGCACCCGGAGGGGACAAGGGTGCCTAGGTGCTTGTGGTGTCAGAGCCGAGAAAGGTGAATTATCGAGGGTTTGACTGGGTACTAGGGTGTGCTAGGACAAGAAGGAGACAAGAGAGGAACCTAAGAAGCCAAATCTAGTGATGAATTAGTAATTTTCTCCCTTAGGAAACATATGAATACAATGCATGTGATTAGGACCTAGAAATGTACCCAAGTGCGTGATTTAGTGTCTACACAAGGACCTAGTGCAACGAATTATCGATCATGGGGACCTTGATTAGAAAACCTGAATGCTCATCCTAACTAACCGTTAGATGTTTTAAGCAACCCCTCCCTAATCATCCACCAAACAACCAAGCTAATTCTCTCACATATAAAGTGCCCGATGCCCATGCAATCAATACTCTAAGTCAGTTTCAGCATCACAACCCACATCCATTATAGCCTCATCTACTGTACCTATATTTATTGTACCCACATATACTTCAACATTTATGCCTACATCTACAATCATATATGTCGTCTACATCTATTATACCCACGTCCATTATACCCACATATACTACACCCATATCTACTATACTCATATTCATCTCCACATTTGTCTCAACATATACCTCTACATCCATACCTACATCTACATCTACTTCTATACCCACATCCATCCCCACATCTATCTCAACATCTACCTCTACATCCATGCCTACATATACATCTACTTCTATACCCACATCTACAACTATATCTATACCCACATCGACATCTGAATCCATATCCACATCCACATCATCCCTTAAAGCCTTTACCAAGTAGACATCCCCCTTGATTCAATCACAAATGATGTCCCAATCCCATCCTCATCTCTAACAAGTACAATCACTTCTATATCAAAACCTCCAAATTCCACACAATTTGCAACCTCTTCTGATCTTACCAATCGTGTTGTCCAAAAACCATCTTCATCCTCAATCCTCACATCTCTGACATAACCTACATCTAAACCATCTGATCCTACCTCTAAAGATAACCCCACTAGTTGAAATCATCATGGTCCCTACTAAGGGAAAAAATTCACAACAAAAATCTAAGAACCTTGCACCCCCATTCAAAAATCTCTTACTCATCCGCAAAAGAAACTAGAGCTTCCCCTTCAAAGCCTCATCAATCCAAAAAATCCAATATCCAATCATCTATCTTAGGACCTTGACCATCCATTTTGGGGCCGTGTCCTTCATCCAAATCCCTATTAACTCAAAAATAAATTAAAACCATCCACTCCTCCTTCCAAATCCAAATCAAAATCCAAGGCCCCTACAAAACCCCATAAGAGTAAGGCACCACTTTTGCCTTCATCCACCACTCCTAAACCAAATCAATCTGCAATCCATGAAACCCCCTCTTCTAAAACCCCCATTGGGTCTTATACCAAAATCCTTCATTGCCTCATCCAAACATCCATAATTACCCTTCCCCCTATCAAATCCTTCTATTCGCGTGGGTGGAAACCCACGTGGTTGGATTATAACGATGTTTGCACCTACCATCATGCCCTTGGCCATGATACAAAACACTATAAATCCCTCCAAACCCACATCAACAACCTCATAGAAGAATATGATCTCCTCATCAAAGAATACCACCCTCTTCCATCCATTAGCTCATCTACACCCAAAAATAACCCTCCATCCACACCTAATGTTGAAATCCCACCACCAAGTTATACCTCTTCTAAATAAGGTCCCCCTCTTTTCATAAATGTCGTCTGAGTTACCACTCACTCTCGCCCTCATGATTCACAACCATCCACCCTATCAAAACCAAGAGTTAGCATCACCGATCCTTTTAACAAGCCCAATTTATCTCCCTCTTCATCAAAGGCTAAGGTATCCATCCTATCTGCTCCAAAACCAAAAATCCCGCCACCATCAAACAAAGCATTGTGAAGCAACTCCATCATGATTATGTGAAAATGTCTCTCTATGAACTTATCCAAATCTCCCCTAACCATCGACAGACTCCAATCGAAGCTTTGTAACATATCCCAATCAAAACCGATGAACCTCAACCTTTGGTGGCCATCTCCTTCAACAGTTCTAAAATCCCTAACATTCTTCTTGAAGATCATGACCTTCCCCTCTTCATCACTATACATTTCAATGAAACCTTCATCTAAAAATCTATGATTGATAAGGGTGCTAGCACCAACATCATATAATCTCACACCTTCAATTATCTCAAGCTTCTCGACACCATTTTCACTCAATCACCCGCGGTCCTTTGCACTTTTAACGACATCGTTTCCCTGCATTGGGAAAGATTATCATTCCCATCCGTGTTGGTGAAAATCTCAATGAAATATTTTACATTTTTGAGGGGGAGTTCCAATATAACATCTTACTTGTGCACCCATGGATCCACACTATGTGATGCGTCCCATCCACCCTCCATTGTTGCCTTAAGTATAAACATTAAGGGAAAATACGAACACTCCTCATTGATCTTCCTCCCTTAAAATCATGTCACATGACCTACTTGACCAAATGAAGTGCTTATTCCTTAGAAAGATTCATCTTCGAAGCATTTACTAGTTCATCCGTACTGCGCATCTAAGTTCCCTAAAGATGAATCTCTTGACACCATAATGAAGTGTATCTTCTTGGTGGAGTATCAACTCCTCGCCCTTAATGTTCTCCCCACATCCAATCGACTAGGTAGACTCGAAAAATCTCCCATGTATTAACATAACATTAGGGATATTATTTCCTTTGGTCCACTCACCTAAAAACCAATCTTATCTACAAAGTGGCATCAATCACCCTTCTCCCAATATCAACAATCAACCCCATACTAAGCCATACACTAATGACTTTAACTTCCTCTATAACAAATCCTTCACCTACACTTATCTCAACCACTATGCATGGAATGAATTTGGTCTTGGACGTTATGAACAAGGCATGTATGATCTTATCCTTCACTAATCCTCAAACCCCACAAGAATTATAGATTGGGATTCAAAGAAAACCCCACCAAATATCTTGCACACCCTTCTTCTTCATTTCCCATGAATATGGATCCATCAAACCCTTCTTAAAAAAATGATCCCATGGACATAGATGACACCATATCCCTTCGTCACAAATTCTTTTAATCTCTACAATCACTCTATCACCAAGAACATATAACACAACTGAACTTCTAGATGAACGTCGCTTGATTTCTCTAAAACATCATCACATCTATCAAGAGCATATCTAATGTGCTTATAAAAACATATCAAAGAACAGGACTTTAAGAATGGTGACATTGTCTTAAAAGAAAATCGAATGTCATTCCTCTAAAAAGGAGCCAATGTGGAAATTTTTCTCCAAACTAGATTGGACCATACATTATCTAGGTGCACGTGTCTGCTAGGATGCTTAGAATTTTTTTCTTTTTTGGGTCCGAAGGTCTCAATTGTTACTCATTATTTGTATCTTTATTGTTACGCACTCTTTGTCACTCTAGTTTCTCTTTTAGGTCGTCATCATACCATGTCCCGAAAAATAAATGACTACTTGCATACATCCACAAACCACATCAAATCTTAAAAAATACGAGAATGTGGAGTTGGACTGACCCCGATGGTCACCCGAAGAGTGAACTTATGACCGAGTGTTGCACTACATCTCGAGAATCCATGTAGTTCCCCATGTGTGTGTATGCATGCCCTAGGTTACCCTTGTGCATGTTGCACAATGATAACATGCTAGATCTAGATTTTTCCTTAATATAAAAAATGTGTGTGATGAAATAGAATGAAATCCCTTCCTATACGGTGTATGAATATCAATCCGGCCCTTGTTCCTTGTATGAAAATGTTAGATATGTACTTTGTAGTGCTCTTATACCTTTGTGCAAGCTCAAGTGGTGATAGATAATGCTTATATTACCTGGGCCCTTATTTGAGAGAAGTAACTAAGTATATATATGATTCCCTTGTTTGAATTTTGTAATTGACAATTGAAAGGTCAACCCAAAGTGTTAAAAGGTGTTCGAGAAGTGAAAAATTTCGAAAAGAGTAAGAAGAAGAAAGAGAGGGACATGAGCACCCAAGAGGGATAGGAGTTCTGGCGCTTATATCCTAATTGGGCGATAGCGTCCAAGGCCATAAAAAGGTAAATCCATCAAATGTTAGTGGAGTGTAAGATGTGTAAAGCCGGTAAAGTGTCGAGAGATAAAGAAACCAAAAGGCAAAAAGGATTGTCAACCACTAGTTTTATTGCTTAGGAATCATGTATAGATTATTATGTTTTAGGACTTAGAAATGTACCCAAGTGCATAGATTTTGTGTCTACATTTACCCCCACTTTATGTTGTTGAGTGAATACTCTATAACATAAAGTAGATAGTAGATGTGCACCTTTTAATCCAAAGAGGAGTGTAGCCGATAGCGTGCTAAGTGGACAAATAGCCATGTGAAGTATGAAGTGATCGCAATGTGAGGCATGAAAACTATGAAAAGGAGGTAGACCCTAGGCATGAATCGTATGTGTAGCAGCGTGTTGTTGGAGCTTGTTCTTGTTGATGTGAGTTTTTCTTGTTACTTGTTAGGATGGACTGCAAAAGAATAATAAGAGTGTAGTAAAAGTCACGTATATGAAAAATCATAGTAACATATGTATAAGTATGTAAAAGTAGTAGCTAAGGAAAGAGTGCACCTAATGTATGAGAGAGCATATGATAGAAATATATCATGTTTGTCTTGGAGATGTTTCCGGATGGGGTTGAGCCATGGATTTGAGCATCTTACCACAAAGGATGAGATTTTTAGGCTATCTCATGCCAAGAGTGAGGTTTTTGGGTGATCTCATGCCAAGGATGAGTTTTTGGGTGATATCACACCAAGATAAGAGTGTTAAGGAGAGAGGTATTTTTTATCTCCTTACATGACATTTGTCAAATAGTACGTGCCACTTTGTTGATTGACATGTCCCAATTTGAAACTGAATTTTTAACCAAATTGTAACCAATTGAGTGAATTTTGTAGCTGAATGTAAGTGCTTGATACTTCGTAGATCCGTATTCTAAGCTGATGGAAACTATCTTTGAACTAAAAATTGTCTAATGTATCCCCCAAGACACTAACACCCACCATTCCTATATGCTACTAGGAGCTAGTGTTTTCTCTATGTTTTTATCCAAGTCGATTTTGGACAATGATGTAACTACGTGCCTTTGCCAATTTTGTACTATGTTGATCTATTTTAGAGTTTTGTGTTGTTGGAAGGACAATATGTTCACCCAACAATTTCCCACTCGTTTGGCATGTGACAAATGTAGGAGGAGGCGGCCCAAATGAGAATGCCTGCAACTAATATGCATATCATAGAGTGTATACTTGTAGGGGTAGGGGATGTGCATGGTAGTGATTCAATTTAAATTGAATTAAATCTTATTTTTGACTAATTACTAAAATAACGATGTATAAATGATAACATATAGTAAACACACAAACAACCTAGCATGTATAATGTGAAACCCTAAGAAAGAGAGTGAGATAGGAAGACTTATCTGATTTCCGAGCGGACTAGAAGTGAGATGGGCATGAAAAATAATGAAAGAGGTTGTAAACAACATCCTTAGTACTCACCAAGGTTTTCAAACTCAAGAATTTTCCATACATGAGTGCCTACAAGAAGACGGGAGCACAAGGGTGCTAGTGTCTATGGCAATTATCTCAGTGTCGGGTCTCTTTTGTGCATGAGGATCTTCACTACTAGTCTCTTTTTGTCACTTTGGTTTCCCTCCTTTAATTTCCAAATGTACCCGTAACCTACAAAACAAGTTGTGTATGTACATATGTCCACAAACCATATACAATCTAATAAAAAGATACGAATGTGGAGTCGAATGACCTTGACGGTTAACCAAAGAGTGAACGTAGTATTGAGTGTTACACTACATTTCGAGTCCATGTAGTTATGTGTAAGAGTGTGTGTAATAATTCTCGAGGATGCCCTTGTGTAAGTTGCACTATGATAACGAGCTAGATCTAGAATGCTCTAGATGCAAGTATGTGTAATGTAATAGAATACACTTCCCCTCCCGTGTTGTGTATGCGAAGTGATGCAACCTTGTCCCTTGAGTGAGTGTGCTAGATGGATGCCTTTTGTTCTCTTAGGTGATAGTAAGTCATGCTAGTGCTTAGTCCTAATTTTTGAGAAGTAACTAATTGTGTGTGTGTGTGTGTGTGTATATATATATATATATATATATATATATATATATATATATATATATATATATATATATATATATATATATGATTCCCTTATTTGAATTTTGTAATTGACAATTGGAAGGCCCAAAAGATAAAAGATACCCAAAAAGAGTGTGTAAAGGTAAGAAAGGGCTAGAGCGCCCATTATGGACCCAGAAGCGCCTAGGCATTGGTGTACTATCTAGACACCAATGGTGAGGCCATAAAAGATAATTCTATCAAGTTTCCACGGGGTTGTAAGGTGTGTAAGAACAAAGATACAATAAGAAATAAAGAAAAGAGACCAAAGATAGTTGTCAACCACTAGTTTTCCGCTTAGGCATCATGTATACATAAGTATGCTTTAAAACCTAGAAATGTACCCAAGTGCATGATTTTATGTCTACATTTTCCCCCACTTTATGTTGTTGAGTGAATACTCGATAACATAAAGTAGATAGAAGATAAAGATGGATCTACAAAAAAGAGTAAGAAAATAGTCAAAGGTTTGTATATGATAGATCAAAGAAACATGTGTAAAAGTATGTAAAGATCATAAAAGTATGTAAAAGGAAAGTGTGCACCAGATATGTAAGAGAGTGAGATATATAGAAGTGTCCTATTTCTTGAATTTTCTGATTTTAATGTTGAATGTGAGGTTTTGGGCAATCTCACACCAAGAGCGAGTGTTAGGGAGAGAGGTCTAGCTTTACTCTCATTTCATGACTTTGACCTCATAAACAACACTTTGCGGATGGTACATCCCAATTTGTTTCATTTGTCTCAATTTATTTCGATTAGTTCTTAATTGTTTTGATTGTAGGAGATAGAATGCATTATGTGACTAGAGGCCAGTGCATGTTACTATAGAAATGCTCTAAAAATTGTTGTAAACTATGTTGTACTTAGATAATGATTGTTTCTACCCCGGGACATTAACGCACATGGGAGGACACAAGTACCTAGGCACTACTTTACGATCTTTGGGTGCCAATGTACTGCCTACTGTGAGGTCCAAGTCTGTTTTGGACCATCCTATCACAAAGTGTGCCTATGTTGATTATGTATTGTGTTGATATGTATTGTAGCTCGAGGCTGCTTGTGTATGGGTGATTTGTTCACGCATGTATGCCTCCCTTGTTTAGGGTGCATGCAACGATAGTAGGAGAATGCGACCCAAAGGAGAGGACATGATGTTGATATGAAGTGGATACCTGCAGGGGGTAGGGGATGTGCATGGTAGAAACCAAGGCACATGCAAATAAAGTAGGCTAGTAAAAAGTGTTAGTATAAAAGCTAGCATGCAAGAGAATAAAATGTAACAAACAAGTAGTAAAACAATATGGACCATGAAAAGTGGATTTCAAACATGGGACATTGATCACAAAGTCACAAGACAATCAGGGCCAAGGAAACTAAAAGCATACAATGATCACACAAGACATAGAGAATAGCCCACCAAAAATAGGAAAAAATAGAAAACAATGGAAAATAAGTAGTGATAGATAGACATGGTTGTATATATCCTACAAGGTAAATGCTACACATGAAGCACTTGTTATCATGTTAGAAAGATAAAGAGTATGTCAAATCATGTATATATCAGCATAAGAAGAAGTAGTAAATGATGAAACAATAGAACCTATAATGTGTGAAAGTAGTAAAGGTAGATGCCCCAGGAGCCTCGGTGGGACTGGAAAGGGATTCATGTTGATCATCATGCATCGTGCAAGGAGTTATAAGAGATCTACATTCACATCTAGAGACCAAGTGAACATGCATGTGTATATGATAAAGATAATGACATAATGAGTATCCAAGCTAACATAGTAAGCAAAGTGTAAGATGTAAGTAGAATAAGCTAGCAAGAATAAATACAACCAAGATATACAAATGATGTATGAGTGTGATGGTGTGATATGCAAGGTGTGAAGATGGTAGGATCAACATTTCCCCCTAGTGGATGTGTATGAGATAAAGTTCATTTATAAATTCTCCCTCAATAGTCAAGAATCAACTATAGAACATGAGTGTGTCATCGGGAAATGTGTTGTGTCGAATGAATACTAGAAAGATGCATTGTAAAGGATGAAGCATAAAGTGTGGTGGATGTGAGGTTCATTTATGAATTAGACCCTCAAAATTTGAGTATGAACCATGGAACTATAGTGCATCATAGGGTTGTGAAGGCTTTTATGCATAATAACATTTTAGATGCATCACATTGAGTGGGTTCTTGAGTTGTTTATTAAGCGAGTGATAAGATGATAGATGCCATCCCTAAGCTTAGAAGTGATGACATAGGGACTAGGCTAATTAGGTTTGAATTTCCCTTTTAGATGAGCCTCAACCTTAGTGTTATTTTGATTTTCTGTTTAAACAAGATCACCAATATTGAATACATGTGGGTGGATTTTTCTATTGTAAGCTTGTGCAATGCATTCTTGATATGCGTAGAGATGTTCCAGGTATTACACATGGCAAGAATCAAGCATTTCAAACTCATGCAATCATTTTTCGTGATATTCATTATCTTTTAGAATACCTTTAAGGGATACCCACACTTTGAGGGAATTTCTAGCTCTAAGCGAATGACGACCTCGTGTCGTAGACTAGTGAAAAGGGTGTGGCATTGGTAGGTGTGTATACAGATTGTGCGGTAAGCCTAAAGAGCATATATAATTTGATTATGCCATTCATTGCCACTAGTATCAACATTTTTCCGTAATATCTTGAAAATGGTTTTATTAGTGGCATGTGTAGGCCATTTCCTTATGGAAAATAATGAGTAGAAAAGGTTTTCTTGATTTTAAATTTAGCACAAAACCTTTTTATGTCCTTATTTTTGAAAGGGGAGCCATTATCAATGATAATGGTGGAGTGAAAGCTGAAATATGTGATAATGTGAGAAGTAATAAAATGATAGATGTTATGACCAATGATGTTTTACAGAGGTGCGGCTTCAACTCATTTAGTGAAATACTTGGTAGCAGATAATAATGTATTTATGGCTATCGGATTTAGGATTGATCTTTTAAATGAGGTCAAACCCCATAGGGATAATGGCCGGGATGATGCTATAGGTTGGAGCTCCTCCATGGGCGGATGGTGGAGGTTACTAGTCTTTTACATTTGTCATGGCACATGGCATATTCCAATCATTTTTATTCCATAGTAGGCCAATAGTAACCTTATCGTAGGAGCTTATGGGACATATCTTTTCCAGAGAAATGACCACCATATGGACTACCAAAGACTTGAGATAAAACCATGAGGATGTCATTGAGGCCTATACATCACAAGAATGACCATCGAATTACCTTTCAAATAAATAACCTCTGATAAAAACATATCGCATGGTTTCGCGTAGTAGATGATGAGCTTTGTGGGGTTGAAGGTTTTCGGGAATAGTTTGTTTATATAAAAATTATGTATTTGTGCAAACCATTCTTGTCGATCATTCTTGTGTGTGATAGCACATGATTCCAAATTAGGGTTAGGATTAGAAGGCCATCACAAGTGATGAATGATAAAGGTGGCCTGCTCATCATTAATGTCTTAAGGGATGAGTGATGCTACACAAGCCATAACATCTGCATGATAATTGTCTTTGCGAGGGATGGCAGTGAGAGAGTAGGAATAAAATGTAGCCAATATGGATTTAAGAAGCTTGTAATATGAGATAGGATTCTCCTCTTTGGTTTGATACGTGTCATTTACTTGATTAATAATGAGTTGAGAGTCAACATGAATTTGGATATTTCGAATCAAAAGTTTGCATGCGACAGTGAGGCCAAGAATGAGGGCTTTAATATTCAACAATGTTGTTGGTGCATGAGAACCCTAAACGATACGTAAAGGGAGATGATCACCATGTGGGGTAATGAACACAATCCCAACCCTAATGCGTAAGAGGCAACAAGACCCATCAAAATACATAGTCCAAGTGTCAGTGTCGATGGTGTAAGGAGTAAAGTCATCTCGAAAAGTATCACAGACAGTGATGGATCGAAAGAGGGGTGTTGGATAGTTTGGTCCTAATTTTTGAGAAGTAACTAAGTCCTAATTTTTATAGAAGTAATATATATATATATATATATATATATGATTCCTATATATATTAATATATATGATTCCCTTGTTTAAATTTCACAATTGACAACCGAAAGGTGACCCATAAGTGAAAAATATGCCCAAAAGATAAAAGATACCCAAAAAGAGTGAGTAAAATTAAGAAAGGGTCAAGAGTGCCTATTATGGATAGAAGCACCTTGTGGTGTCTTAACTAGGCACCGGTGTCTCGAGGCCATAAAGATAAATCACTCAAGTTTTGACATGGGTGTAAGGTGTGAAAGACCAAAGAGATAGTAAGAAATAAAGAAAAGAGGCAACAATAATGAAGACATATCTCGTGATATAGGTGGGGAGAATGTGGGGGAGGAGATCGAAAGTGTGAATCATTATTGTGATAATCCTTGATGTATGTAATAATTGTGCAATAATATCCCGCATGAGCTCATGTGGCTCATTCTTCAACCGAGTCGATTGAGTTATCAATAAACTTTGGAATCCTCGGATGCCTTGAACCTTTTCAGAATACATCTCACATAGTAGCCCGATTGGTTATGGTGCCGAGGAGCTAACTGGTAGAACCATTCTCTAGCCAAGTCATGCAGAGTCTCTATGAAGAGTCGACGGATATCACATCATGTTCTACATGTGAGCACTCCATAGGATATAAAAATGTAGCCAAGTGGTCATTTGGATTTTTCTTGCCATCTCCAAAGAATTTTGGAAAATTATTTCTCATCCCTTTAGGTAGATCATGCATAGGAGGAGTCAGATTCAGAGGTCCAAAGGTTGCACCCCATGGAACAGGTGTTGCAGTGGCAAGTGGTTGATTCAACATCATGAAAGGAGCACGTATTCTTTGAGAATAGACTTGGTGAATAATCCCAACTTACGGATTGTCTTTGGACATGATTCGAGATCTGGAGGAGTTTGCACTCTTCTTCCTGGTGAAAGACTAGATTTGCGGCTTCTAACTTGAGGAGGATGACTGAAATTAAACCGCTCCTGCAATCTATAAAAATGGTCGATCCTTCCTAGAGCTCTGCTAGACCATGTGAATGGACATTCTGCTAGGTTGAGATTATAATATAAAAGGGAACTAACAAGATAAATCTATGGTCTGCTAATTTGTGTTGTTCCCCAGTGGAGTCACCAAAAACTGTTGGCTAGATTTTCTGCACAGCTGAAAACCTAAGCGGTCATTAGGTAAATCTCCCTCATTTATCGGCGAGGCTCCCATGTAAGATTTTTCAATTATATTTTCTAATACCTATCTATTGGTTTTACTTTAACCAAATAGCTCATGCACCATAACTAGGCGGTTTTGCGGCAAGTAAATAGTTGTAAAAATGTATATATGTAGAAGAGGGAAATAATTGAAGGCGAGCGAAAAGAAAGAAGATGTAGAACCTAACCAATAGTTGATGAGTTGGTCACATGCATATAGACGAAACAAATATATTTAGAAATGCGAGAATGTAAAGAAAAGGAAAATTTCAGATCTAGATCTAAGATAACACAAAGTTTATGCAAAGATCTATAAGAAATAAGAAACAAATGCACTGTTGACATAAAGTTCTCCAGAACTCTATCTCCTCTCTATTTCTTAGCTTTTAGAAAGATATCAAGGGTTTCAGCTCAAAGTCTGGAACACAAGAATGCTGATTACAAATTATGATCCTTTAACCCGTAGGTTCTTCCTCTATTTATAGTGTATAGAGGGCAATTACAAATAGGAAACTTCAATTGAACTATAACATGTGGAAGTTGTCAAGGAAACATCTGGCAATCTTTCTCCTAGAATTCCTCTCTAAGTGACATGCATCTGAAGTTTAAGTCAAAGTTGTGCACATCTGCCACTTATCTTAGAGAACCTTTTCAAATAACTTAAAGTATTGGCTTTTAAACCAATAACTTTAATCTCACAATTTCATCCAGGAACATAAGAAATAAGAAAAGAAAGAAGAGAAGAAATAAGATCTACCAACTGTAAAACCCTACACTTTCTTTTTGTTCTGATATTGAATATACTTGTTGAACATGTAAGACAAAATTGTCTCGTCTATTTCTAGCATCCTGCATGTTGATTGCATTCACCATTGGTTGTGTTGAATTCTTCAGAAATAATTAATGAATTGTGCATCCCACCTAATTATTGTCTCTCTTTTCGCATCTTGAATTCTTTGGGCAAGAGGATGGTAAGACCTTACACACTCCATAACAAATTTGTGCACACTCCATAACAAATTCGGGAAATTGAACTTGTGACTAGAAATGCGAAGCTTGAATAATCTCGCTACTTTTAATTGCCCGCATGAGAGATGTCCTTCCAGCTCTGGATCACATCAATTAAATCAGGTGATGGGTTGAGGGCCTATGCGGTATCATTAACTTCAGAAATCTAGAAGCTATGCATGATTCAGCTGATCCTTCTCTTTCATCATGCTTCAACGTGGGTGAACAATCTTTGCACGAGCTCTTTTTCTTTTAATTCTGCCATAATCCCTTGTAATTGGATCAATTTGTGTAGATCCGGCAATTTCTTGATTCAGAAGATATATTCAATGCCTCTGACACTTGATTTGAACTTCCTTTCACTAATATGAGCACTGTGATGAATACCTGTAGTTAATTTAGACAAAGATGGAGCCCATGGCATTAATACTTGATTTTTATAACCAAAATTTGCATATAAATCCTACTGCCGTAAAATTTGAGACTTTTCTTGCATGCAAATCAAGAAAAAATATTATTTAATTCACCTGGGAACTTATACTTGACATGCGATAATCGAATAACAAAAATTAGGCTATTCAAACCCAATGCGATAAAAATGGAAGCTTCTTGGCAATGGAAAACACTCTTTAATGAAAAATCCTCCTTCCCTTGGTGCCAAAACACATCACAGCTGCAAAATTCAACAAAAATAATTATCTCGCTTCTCAATTATGGCGTCCCATGCTTATATAGCCATCTGCATGCTATTTTTAATAATTACCTTTTCTTATTTCTGGCAATTTAATTAATTAAAAGTCATGCCTCTTCATCCAATTTGGGCATCCAATTCTGGATGCTTTTGATTGCTTTTTAATGAATTTATTTTATTTATTTTTAGCATGCATCCCTGACTTCTCTTTAGCTTATCCACTTGTATTGACTTTCTTCCTATTTATGGCACTAAAATTAGCTAGAAATACCATTAATCATATACATTAATGCCAAGGTGGGTCACACTTTTTGGCGGGGTATTTGTTAAAAATAGAAAGTCAAAGTGATGGGAATTTCTAACCTGCATTGCAGCTTCGAAAATCCCATGGTATTGCCATTCGGATGGCCGGAAAAAAAAGAATGCAGGTGGAAGCACGCGTTCCACCGAGCGGTAAGGCACTACAAAGTGATGTAGATGTTCGTGACGAGAGATGCTTCCTTCGTGGAGGTGAGACACTCTGGATGACCGGTCGGTGAATTCGGTGACAAGAAGCGAGCCGATGTTACATCGAAGTTGTGCCTTTGTAGCAGTCGAAGGTAAGATCAACTTCTCCGCGAGCTCTCCTGCTACGAGTAAATGGTTCACCCGCTAGTGTACCTTCCAAATCTGTAATTTTTGGAGTGAATTTAAGAACTCTTTTTGGCTGTACCTGCTGATTTTCTGATTATTCTGACGAAAATCAGCAGCATGTACTTTTCTGAATATTTAAATTTTATCCTCCTCTTGAAAACTGATTGCGGTTTATTTGTTTGATTAACAAGGATAAAATGATGGTAAAACTTAGTAAGCTGATTTTCAGATCTAGAGTTGACTTTTCAAAGAGTTTGAAAATTTTGGTAAACTGTCGGAAACTCAGATCTACGGAAAAATACGGATTTTTGTAAAAACTCAGCTGAACTAAAGATCTCTATCTAGCCCAGATCTATGGATCTCTGAAGAAAATTTTCAGTTTGGGTCACTTTTGCAAAAATTTTGGATTTTGAACAAAAAGTTTAAAATTTGCAAACAGGTAGTGATTTTTGATTTTTTCTTAATTTTCAAACACACCACCACCATAGATCTGCTAGATCTGTTCGATCCCCAGTGGAGTCGCCAAAAACTGTTGGTTTGAAAATCATCGGGTGGGCAGTGTCTATGGACAGAGCGAGCCAACAAAGCAGCGAGAGCATAGCCCCTCTTTGAGTCAACAAAGCAAAACTGGTTTATTGCTATTCTACCAAAGATGAATCTTGTGCAAGTATCACAATATTCTACCTTCGAGGGTTGGGATCTCATCCCGAAAGAAAGGTATTTCAAGCGTAAAAGAAGGGAAAGAAACGAGGTGGGGAGATAGGAAAGATCTAAAGGGAGAAAAGAAATGAATTCCAAAGCAGAAAGGTCAGAAGGTCTATGATTTGGGTTGGTAGTATACAGAGCCGAACCTACTTTGCATAGACGAATAAAGTAATACTGATGAATAAATGACAACAAAGTAGAAGTAGATTCAACAGAACAATCACACAGATCTAACGTAAGAAAGGTCTGATGTAAAACACATGTATTCAGCACAAAGTCTAAATATTGTATTAATATTCGTTTCTGTTACAAAAAGTTCAAAATATTTTCTTCCTACTTCTATTTCTCATCTGAAAAATATCCACACTTGAATACAACAAGTCTTCAAGTATTTATAGAAGAAGATAAGAAAAGAAGGCAAAAACCAACCAACCACTTAATTACAAAAATATCTTACAAGAGATTCTAAAGTCATTTGTTGACTTTTGACAACTTTGTGGATGACATCATCCCATGGTGCAACATGGATGATGTCATCATTTGTGTCAACATACTTTAGATAATTACAAGGAGAAATTCGGGAAGAAAGAAACTATTCATCGTCGTCCTGTGGCTGAAAGGGGGTATCCTGCTTTTGCTGCTGCTTAGGTGACGAGATGTGGAACTGGGCACGGTATTCCATGAACTTGCTGATCATGGGTTGAAGTTGATCCTGGGAAGGATCCTTGTGTCGATCACTGATAGCCTCGCAAGTCTCCCGCTCATCTGTGAGCTTTTCTGGGAGCTTGGAATATTCGTTTTCTGCATCTATCGTACCCAATAAGTCCGACGAGCAGCCGAGGTTGTTGATGGATTCGGCGTCGAAAGTGACTTCTGGTCCCAACCCTTGTGAAACGATCTCCTTGAAGATCTGAATAGTTTCATCCACCTTTCTTAAGGCGAAAGAAGGAGTGAGCAAGCCCGAAGACATTCTCAGGACAATTTGCTCCATTTGATGCATTGCATCCAGAGCTTCCTCCTTGATTTTGTCAATCTTCTCCAGGACAAACTCCAACTGATCGACCCGGTAATCCAGAGTAGAAAGGATTTTGTTGAGGGCTCTGGGGTGGCCGAAGACGCCGAACTTGACTAAATCTTCGACTGAACAGTCGAGCATTTTCTGAAAGGTCTCGTGTTGCATCCTGGCATGGTCCAGCTCTTTGGAGATGGGTCCTGCTATAGCCTGGAGCTCTTTGTTCGCCCGACTGATATTCTGATATAATCCGGTGAACTTGGCGATCACTCCCTCACTTTCTTTGAGGATTTGGCTCCTCCAGGCAGAAACTGCCATACCCTGCTCGCCGATTTTGGCATATTCATTAATCTTATCCTGGCTCAGAGGCTCAAGAGTTTCGGCGGCAGTTGTAGGAGGTGCACTGCCCATTTTTTGCAAGGCGTGGAGAAGATGTTTATTTTGCTCCTTTAACAACCTCTTTTCTTCCTTTGCTTCCTGGAGCTTCTTAAAAAACGCAACGTCAATGTAGATAGGGCCTCTCCTTGAAGGCTTTACTCAAGACGTCCCCATTGTGACTTGGGTCATTGTATAATCTATCGAAGACAGATCCTTTTTATCCTTTAAAGGATTGGGGTATGTTATCTCCATTACTCTCTCTCTGACGCACTCTGAGAGAAGCGGGTTATAGGATTTTGCTTCTTGGCCCCCTTTGATGGGATGACGGAAAAGTCCATCGGTGCGATGGGAACTTTCCTCTTTTGTTGGCTTAGGTCTTGAGAGATCCAAGCTAGACTTATGGGAGAGGGGTCGAAATAGAAAAGGGAGCAGTGCAGATAGAAGGAAAATGCGTGGAGACACTTGGAGGCGGCATTGAGAGGGAGGCCGAGGAAGTGCTCACGGGAGGAAGAGATACTGCAGGGGAGGTAGACATGGGAATGGAAGGGAGCTGAGAGATGAGGAAAGAAATGGTGGGGGACAGCTCCGCAAGAGAAGAGAAGATGGACGATGAGGAAGGGGGAACAGTAGAAGATGGGGAAGAGGACACGACCAAAGGAATGGTCACTTGGGTCACTCGAGGAGGGGAAGGAGGAGAGGGAGAAGGGATAGAAGGGACCTCAACAGTTGCAGTAGTGGCAACATCCTAAGTGGATGTGCCCATCGGAACATCCTCGGCCACTTCCTTCTCTGGAGAAGCCAGAGTTATAACTTGTTCTTGTGCGGCGGAAGGGGGACTCTCAGGAGTCTCTTCTTGGGCAGATCTTGACTCGCCCTCCTTATCTTTACCTTTTCTTTTTGGTAGATGTTTTGGTCTGGAAGGTGCGTTGCCCAATGGAGATGTGGTGAAATCAACTCCGAGGTAGATGAGACCATTCATCCTGCACCAGTGCTCTGTTCTCTGCAGAGTTTCTTTGACCCTTTCTTCTATCGTTTGAGGTGCTTTAGTTACGCACAATTCTGGTGATCGGCCGTCGTCCCCACTTGTGTCAAGATATACCTGATCAACTTCTTGATCAGTAGTTTGATAACCTTTTGGGACGATGGCTACGCCATACTGGATGATTTTAGCCAAGGCCAAGCGGGAATGGTCTTTCCTTCTGAGCTCGACCTCATAATACAGGTCGATATAAATATCCTCGATCTGTGGAATGTGGATTGGATCAAGTTTGGCCACAGGCGGCAATTCCTTGTGTCGAAAGTGGGCCTTGCCGAGAAGTTGTGCTTTAGATTGAGTAGCTCCATTTCTGCAAACATCTCCCGGCTTTGTGGTGAGAAAGACAAGTGTGCACCGCCACCGTGTGAGGGGGAAAGGAGTTCCACCCTTCTTTCTCTTCAAGCACTTCTCGTGATAGGTTATGAGTTGTCTTGATAGCTCCAACAGGATCAGCTTGGGGCCGGCATATCTTGGCAATTTGGTTGGTTCCCCCAAGAAGTTGGCTGCCCTTAGATAAGTGAAGGTGGGGAATTGCGTGAATAAGGCCCCCCACTTCTCTGTTGCTGCAATAATGCTCTTGGTCATACGACCGTGAGTCATGTTTGGCCTCAAAAGGCAGACGATGCCATAGAAGAAGGCATCGTTAATCTTTGTAAACTGAGAAATACTATTTTCCAGCTTCAGCTCTGGATAGTATTCATATATTTTTACTTGGGGCCAAACCCCGCACCGCATCAATGCTAGATAATCTCTTTCCGAGGCTGCAGCATAAACTATGTAGGAGTTCATGTAGAACCTCCCGTTGTGGTGAGTTGTTGGAGCTGCTCGGATATAGTGCTGCTTATGATCTCTGCCCACTCAAAGCGTTGATCTGGAACATTCTTGTTCATTGTCTCCAAGTATCTAAGCATCCATTTATGAAAGTAGTGGGCATCAGGAAGCCCAAATACTCTTCTTAGGAACGTGATGGTATCACTTAGTTCCTCTGAGAAATCGCTGCGATGAATGACTTGTGGCCATATGGTCACCACCTTCTTTTTTTCCAGGTATACCTCATTCATTAATTGCATACACTGGTCTTCATTATCTTCCCAAGCCTTGGTGCAATCTTCTTGGCTTACGGCCACAAAGTGCTGGTGGTGAGGAATGCCAAGCATTATTTCAAGTGCCGGGAAATGAAGTTGATCACGACCTTGCCTTTCTCATTATGGACACACCTTGTGTCTTTGTTGTAGCAACAGGCTACTACCATCATGAACTCGTTATTCACTCTGCGCCGACTAGGATCCCCAAAGAAAATGTAGGCCACTACCTACCACTTGTCCATCCACAGACTTCCTGTGACCCTCCGGGTTTTGGCCCAAAAATATTCCATATCAATATGACCAAGTTCTCGAGTCTCTTATATCCGGTCACATTTTGCACTGGATGCGGGCATCCCGACCCTCTAATATTTGTACTTCATTTCTTTCTCTTTAAGCTTGGCTTTTCCCTTAGAATTGGTAGGTCTTTTGCTTGATGTAGACATATGTAGTTCTGAACTCAGTTGTTGATCTGCAAGAAGAAGAAGCGAAACCCAACGTAGAAGAGTCATGTTAGCTTTTTGATCTCCCATTAAAGCGTTGACAGAAGGAAGAGTTAGAAATTTTAAGGCATCGGGCGTAAGGCGCATGAACATTGTAAGCTACAGGGCTAAATAGTATGGCGCACAGAAAAATGGTGTTACAAGGGACAAATCAGCGCCAAAGGGTGCAAGGCGCATGGATACTGCATGTTGCATTATTGTTGTTGCAAGCGGAAGTGCGCCTGCGCCACTTATACGTGTTTTATACCGGGCACGGATAATTTTCATGTTGCATGGGGACAGGATGCGCCAGTGGCGCATATAATTTTTATGTTACATGGAACTTTGGTGCGCCGAAGGGTGCATATATAGTGTGTGTAACATATGCTTTATGTGTGCAAAAGGGAACTTGGCGCGGTGTAGGGAAGGATTGCATGACATTGTGCTTCTGTAGTTGGGGATGCGCCTGCGCCGTTTAAGCAGTTTTGTACTTGGCGCAAGTAATGCTTGTGTTGCATAGGGGCAGGGTGTGCCTATGGCGCAGGTATTTGACATGCGACATGGGAGTTGGGTGCGCCCAAGGGTGTAGATTTATTACGTGTAGCACATGACATTTTTGTTCTGTGATAAGGAAAGTACCTGCGTCCATATGGAGACTAGTTTTCGCAAAGCGCAGAGAGCTCATGTGCTGCAATTAAAGCCGGTGCACCATAGGCGTGACTGTGCTTCTTGTTACAAGGGTTGCGCGTGCGCCAAGGGAAAACGCAGCTTTGGAAAATGATTTTTCTTCCCTCTCTGACAGATCACGATTTTTAGGCTTAACTCCACATTGCTTCAAGTGGTGAAGGGGGTAGTAAGGAGGTTTTGGATTTTGCTTTGGGCAGAGTCATCCTAACCAGCAGATCTGGAAAAAGGATGGAAACGGCTTTGGGAGGGAAAAACAAAAAGCAGGAGGAGCTTCATGGTTCTCAGATCTATTCTATCCTACCACTCAAACAGACAATCAACAGCAAAACCAAAACATGAGAAAACAAGGACCACTTACCCGAATATATAGAATGTGAAAGACGAAGCGGGGTCCACGAATGTGACACGAGGACGACAGGCGTGCTGACAGGTGCAGAGGAATAAGATCAATCACGTGTTTTAATTGTGAAAGTGACAGGGCGGATGCGCCTATATATAGGCAAAGGTGTAATAAATGCACCAACCACTTTTTGAAGTGGCGCATCAAAACACCTGTTGACATTGCAAAGCTTGAGCCCTTTGGCACACCAAAACACGGTGCAACAAAAATATTGTCGACATGAAGGCGCATGCAAGAAAGGCACAACACAGGGAGGCGCACCAAAATGTGTGTTAACACGTCAAAGGGTGCGCCAAAGGAAATGAAGGGGGCGCAGATTTACTCTGTGTTGCACAGACAAAAGGTGCGCCCAACCCAAAAAGACCAAAAATGGCTAAGTTCGGAAAACCAGATTTCCCAGGAAAGGGTTTTGCAACGTTCCAACGCAGAGGGGTCCCTGATGAGGGACCAGAACAAAATTTTCATGAGTTACCCACGAAATTGCCCTTTCCAATTTTACGGGATAACAACACCATGATCAATCTATCGGCTCCTATTAGTGTGTGTTATCTTTCACTCCTCGTCACTATCAACTATCCACTCTCTCAAATTTCATATCCAATTCCCAAATTTTATGGCTACATACAACTTTCATTTACATTGGACCTCTCGCCGTGTTTGTGCCATTTTTTGTGGCACCTTCAATCGAAGGCTGTGACATGATCTTAGGTCTTTTATGGCTCTACGCTACTTAAGATATTTTTTCCATGAACCAATTGTGTCTCACATTCATTCACAAAAATAGAGTTATCACTCTCATTGGTTTTCCACCATCCACACCATTACCTCAGCCTCCTCTTGAGGATGTCCTTTCACTAGTTAGAGAATCTATGCCCCCAAGGCCTTTCAAATTTAAGGCACATTCAACACCTAGCTCTCATATTTGTACGCAACCTCCTCATTCTCATCGGTCTACTAGTCCATCTTGATGCGAGAGAAATTTTACAAGTTCATTCAATCACAATAGTTAGTTAAGCTCATATAGCAAAATAATCAAACTAGCAATTTTCACCTTATTTTCCAAGTAGCCCAAATTGCGCTCAATCGGTTAAAAAGCATCAAATCAATGAATCAAGGACTAAATCCTCTTTATACCGATAGATAACACCAAAAAAACATGTTAGGCTATTCAACAAAATCCCACAACATCATTTTCACCTACTTCCTTTGTAAACCTTACCGAGTTTTGTAGCCCTTCAAAACTACAAAGTTTGATAAAAACATAAAATAATAAGAGTTATCCCTCATTTGTAAAATTTTTAAAATCCCATTTGGCTCTTTAAGGTGCATGCAAATATTTAGAGTTTAAATTTCTTCCTATTCAAATTCATTCCCAAATTAATCCTTTCGTATTAGCTCTCCAACTAGCCTTATTTTCCTCCAAACCGCTATGATTGGGAGAATCTATGAAACTTCAAGTAAAAGTAAGAGGTGTTACTCCGAGCACCCAATATCCTTCTCTGCCTTGTGGTCAATTTTATGATCGACTCCAAGTACAATATTCTAAACTCAACTTCCACCTCAAATTAGGATTTTTAGGTCTCTAACTATGGTTTTAAGGCATTTCCTTGGGTTTAATACTTTTCACTTCACCCAAGCTCTAAGATCACCTTATTCCACCTATTTTACCCTTGTTCATGCTATCTTCATCCTCCATATACTTCCTTATCCCTTTCTTGGCCACCTTACAAGATTTGGCCTTTTAGGCTTCTTGAATGGTCTTGAACTAAACAACCTACCTTGACTCTGTTTTGTTACTACCTTGCATTTCCAAGCTTCTATCTCACTGCTCCTCATCACTCCATTTCCCTCTTTAGTCTTATCAATAACTTAACCCTCTTCAAAACCCTTTCATACCATTACTTGTTTGCTCTCCTAAGGTTCTTGACATTAGCTTAACTGTCTTGAATCGAGCAATATTAGACTTCTCAACAACTTAATGGTTCCAAGGCCTAGTGATGCTTCCTAGAGTCCTTTCATCACACTATTTCACTCCTAACACCTTGAATTCATTACTTCACTCATAAATATCTACAATAAACAATCATTCTCTCAATCCTCAAAATTGTCATAGTTTTCCCAGACTGTACCTTTACTTTTATTCTCCCAACCACTTAGAGTACTAACTTGTACCTTATTGAGCCTTCTTAGAGACTTCTTGACATCTGTAAGTGCCCTATCTTGAGTTCCAAGATCATGCATTACTCTTCCAGATCTGTGCATGTACTTCCTTGCTTTCTTACCCACTTTAGAGTTTGCATGATGAATTTTTACCTTCACAACACCTATAGACTCTTATCAAGACTCCCTTAATTCCTCGATTTCCTAGAGTGTACAAAGGACCAATTTTCCAATCATGTCTCCCCTCAAACCTCAAAACTATGCTTGAACACTGTCACACTGTGATTTAGTTTCTTGACACCCATATTTAAAATTCTTGATTTTTGTTAATGAAGTTTAAAGTTTTCTTAGCTCCTTTCACAATTTTCACAACCTCAAGCATGCATTGAATCCTTCAAGAAGATCTTTTACCCTCCTAGGGTTTCCAATTTGTCAGTTAAGACTGAGTTTTGCCATTCACTTCATCAAAAATCCTTCAAAATCTCTAAGGCTTCATAATCATGCTAGTTTTCTCAATATATGCTTATCATAATGTATCACAGATCTTATTAAACATTTGACATCATTGGGTGGGTTCATTTACATATATTCTATTATTCTTGGTCCTTAGAACAAGGTATATGCAGACTGTGTGGGTTTTTGAGGATTAAATAAACTTATTTTGATTGCTCAAATTCTTTAACTTAACAAGGTCCATTCAAGCTTGGAATCAATCTGCATCTGCCTTTCTAAAGTTCCTCTTTATGATATGAATTAAAATTCATCACTTAATCAACTATTTCTCTGTTCAACAATGATCACAGTTCAGATATTTTAACTTCTCATGCATAAGAGTGATACTCTCAGGACTAGTATAGTATGCACAAAGGAGAACAATCAACCTTTTTTCTTCACACAATATATACTTACTTAACACAACCAATGACCTTTCATTCATTCAATGTCTCCACAACCCTTACCTCTTATACTAACCTACACAATTTATTCTTAGCATATCAAGCACTCTTCAAGACATTCTAAGTGAATGTACACACTCTTTTCCCGAGTCAATAAGGATTCACCATTTACATATAAGAAAATATTAAAAAATTCATGTTACCCAATGCATATCATTAAATCAAACCGATGTACACAATATTATTTTCAAGTAGCTCTTTATTAAATTGATGACTTGGATCACACAATTTCATGAGCCTCTTGGGATCAATTAGAAAGTTATGAACCTCTCCAGCCCTTCTTACAGCTTCCTCTTCTTCTCTCTCACTCGAATGCTCTTGAATTATCATACAAAATCAAGTGAACATCAAGGAAGTTATGGTTTCTTTACACTAATCCTACTTTTCTTATGATAACTCATGATGAGTTAAACGTTAGGTATGTGATAAAAATCACAATAAAGGTGGAGTGGATGACTTCTAGCCCTCTTTTAAACATTCTTGAATCTTATATTGATATCTAACACTACATCACCCTAATGCTAAATTCAAATATTTAAAATTACAAAAAGGAGGGAAAATCTCTTATTCAAACTCAAAGAGTCCAAAAGGTCTAGAACAAACTATGATGACCCTCGATGGACACAAGACACCTAAAATACCTAAAGAAAGCCAAAAAAATTTATATTTACATGATGCTCTTGCATCACATCTCCTAAGCTTAAGTCTCGTACTCAAGCAACCCCTTCACATAGGATTTCACCACCTCCTTCACCTCCTAGGTCTCCTTCACATAGGTGCTCATCACCTCCTTGGTTTACTTATCACCTCCTTGGTCTACTTCACACATGTGCTCATAACCTCCTAGGTCTCCTTCAAACATGTGTTCGCCACCTAGGATTCCTTCACATATACATCGTCAGTCTCATACACCACCGATCTTAGAGCATGGTCACACACCTTTATATCCGCAGACATCAAGTGGAGGACACTTTCCCTTCACTTTCATCAAATATATTACTCATCATTATCCACTTAGGGGGCATCATGATTACTCCCCCCTCCTAACATCATCAATTGCCTATCATTTCTACTCTTACACTTTGTGCTTCATACTTCCTATTTCTAAGAAATCCTACACATCTTGATACAATTTGTATCATCATTACCCTATGATGCACTCTTGTGCTAAGGTTCACACTTGACTATTGAGGGCATACTACATCCATGAACCTCACACACTACACATTTCACGCTCTGCGCTTCACAATACATCTTTCTAGCATTCCATTCTCACACATCATACTACCTTATGATGCACTCTAGTTCCACAATTCATACTCGAATACTGAGGGTATAAATTTGAAATGAACCTCACCACATTCACTCTTCACACTCTATGCTTCATGTTCTATCATTCTAGCACAAACTTTCAAACCATTTCCCGATGACACACTCTTGTTCTACGGTTCATTCTTGATTTGCTAAGGGGTATTTTATAAATGAACCTCATCTCATACTCATCCACATCCACTTGGGGGTCATGGTTCTCCTATCAAATTTACATTGCATACCATTCCATCACACTCATACATTGCATATTACATATCTTGGTTACATTTATTGCTTGCTTATACTTACATGTACACTTTGTCTCCTATGTTAGACGATACTTAGTATGTCAATATGTTTTCTATATACATATGCATGTTCACTTGGTCTTTAGTTGTGAATGCTGAATTTATACATATATTTACACGCTGTAATGATGCTTGGAAATGTACCTCTTACGAGTCCCAACAAGGATCCTGGGACATCTATATTTACTACTCTTACACATCACATGTGCTATTATTTCATTATTTACTACTTCTTATTACTAGCACATTATTTTACGCTTTAACATACTCTTTATCTTTCTAACATGCTAAAGGGTGCTTCATGTGCAACATTTTCCTTGCAGGAACTATTTATTACCATGGTTTCCTATTACACTTTACTTTCCATTGCTTTCTACTTGTATGCCATTGTTTGCGGGATTTTCCCTATGTCTTGTTTGATCATTGCTTTTACGCTTTTTTCGCTTCGACCCTGATTGTCTTTTGACATTGTGAGCGATGATCCATGTTTGAAACCAAATTTTCATGGTCCATCTTATATGCACACTTACTTATTACATTGTTTTTTATTGCATGCTTATTAATTTTTCTACTAACACATCTTACTAGACATATTGTTTGCATGTGCCTTGGTTTCTACCATGCACATTCCACCCCCTAGGGATACACTTTAGATCAGCCTTCAGGTCCTCTCCTTTGGACCACATGCTCCTATTAGTGTTACATGCACCCTAAATGAGGGGGCATACATTGGGTGAAAAAATCACCCCATACAAAAGCTCATAGATACAACACAACACAATATAACACATAATCAAAACAAGAAAACAATTACAGAATGACCCAAAATATGAATTGGGTCCTCAACAAAGCATAAACACTTCTCGGGCATTTATTTCTTGGGGGCACACATAATTAGTTTCTAATATCAACACATTTCATGGCAGGTTACAAAGTTGTTTTCAAAGTACAGCACAATCCTTTAGTATTCGATTGCATTCTATCTCCATTTCAATTGGTATAACTTTCAGAATAGATTCAAATAATTTGGTACAACTCGAGAATAAAACAAGATCACACCATTTGGAGTGGTGTATAATTTTGAATTAGACATGGAAGGAGAGTAACACTAGACCTCTCTCTCGAAAAATCTTCGACGTAGCGTGAGATTGCCAAAAAAACTCACACTTGGCATGATATTTCCCAAAAAAACTCATTATTGTCCCGATATAACCCAAAATACTTAATCTTGGTGTGAGATCACCCAAAAAAATCACTCTACACAACATTTTCAAGACATATTTCTATCCTATTGCACTCATGTTCATTAGGTGCACACTTTACTTTTACTAATTTTACACACATTTACATACTTTTAGAGAGTTTTCATAATACATGACTTTGAATACTTTTTTCTCTTCTTTTGCAGTCCTGTCCTTTACAAGAAGCAACTCCACATCAACAATAAGCACAAAAATAGGTACAACATGGTACAACACAATACACTTCACCCCTAGGGTCACTTCCTCTTTCTTAGTTTCCATGCTTCATTTTTATCACTTCACGCTTTCACTTGTCTCTTCGGCACACTATCACCATCAATCTCTATAGGAACAAAAGGTACACATATTCTAACTAATTTATGTTATTGAGTATTCACTCAACAACATAAATTGGGGGCAAATGTAGACACAAAATCATGCACTTGGGTACATTTCTAGGTCCTAAAAGCATACTAGTATTTACATGATTCCTAAGCGAGAAAACTAGTAATTGACAATTATCTTTGGCCTTTTGTTTGTGTTTCTTATTTTCCATTTGGTCTTACACACCCTACAACCCAATTGATACTTTAATTTCTTATATTTTATGACTTTGGAGACCAACGCCCAATTAGGGCCGAGCCCAGGCGCCCTTTACCCTCTCAGGCACCCTTGACCTCTTTCCACCTTACTCTATCTTTTTGGGCCTCTTTTATATTTTGGGCATCTTATTTTCTTATGGGTCAACCTTCCAGTTGTCAATTACGAAATTCAACTAAGGGAATCATATAAATACATAATTATGTGATCAAAATAAAGGACCAAAGCTCTAAGCATCTACTATTATACCCTAATCTTGCATCCAAAGGCATCTAAGAGCATTAAAAACATCCATATAGCATCCATTCAAGGGACAAGGGACTGCATTTTTCTACATACACATCATAGGAATGGGAATTTCATTATTCCATCCACACATCTATCTACATTGTTACATATAGCTACAATCAGTTATTGAGTGCACTTGCACAAGGGCATTCTAGGGCACGATTCTTACACACATTCACTAGAACTACATGGAGTCTGAGATGTAATGCAATGCTCGGTCGTAAGTTCACTCAGTCGAGTGATTGTCAAGGTCATCGACTCCCCATATTGTATTGTTATTTATTTTTATTTAATGTGGTTTTGTGGGTTTTGCAGGTGAACATCTATTTTATAGGTTACAAATATATCCAGGTGATCAGGTGCGACACACATGTGACTAACATTGACTATTAACGACACTTGTGTGACACAAGAAAAATCGTATTTCGACCATCTCGCACACCACGAGCACCCAACAGAGGTATTTGGTGTCTAGGTGCCCTTGTCCCAATCAGTGTACCCTAGCCCGGACTCTATCCGAAAATTATAGAAATTACCACAGTGATTGTGACACTTTGTTATTTTCCTATTCAACGGTTTTTCTAGTCTGCACCCATATCGGATCAAGCACAAATCAACTAAGTCCCTCTTTCTCTCTCTTGAACTTAGGGTTTTATATTTTATTAGATTATTGCTTGCATCAAATTGTATATAACAATTGTATTTCATTGTTCTATCGATTCTTTGTCTGATTAGGGTTTAACATAATTCTATTTTTGTTAAATTAGTTGCCCGACATTTTTATACCATTGCCTTGACCATACTTGCATTTTTGCACATACTTTTGATGTCTACCTTTGACCCATTAGTCTCACGGCTTACACATCCATCCGAGTAGATTCCCATTGGACTCCCTCCATCTTGCAGTGATCTTTTCTAACTCATGGGTCCATAGGACATTAATGTCACCTCCATTGAGGTTGTGCTATGTTCCCTACTGATGTGTTTCCAAGATTCTTTTCATATTTATTTCATCTATCTCGAGCGGATTCCCATTGGGTTCCCTTCATCTTGCAGGATATTTGTCAACTCATGGATCTATAGTACATTAACGTCGCCTTCATTGAGGCCATGTTATGTTCCCTACTAATGTGTTTCCAGGGTCACCACCATATTTTACATTTAAATTTTAAATTTTATCCTATCCTTCTTACAATGTCCATCACTCTCTACTAAGGGCATATTTTCTCTTCTTTTCTTATATTTTCTATTCTTTCCTCCCTCCCTTCATCTATCTATGTTAACCTAGTAATTGATTATTCTTCATGCCGTCGATTCCTAGTTTGAGGGGGAACACCTCAGCCATCATCTTTTATTGCTTCTGGTTTTGTCTCTCGGCTTGCTTAAAATAAACTACTTGACAAAGGGGAAAATGTAGACACCAGAATTTGGTATGATTGTCCCCCATCCCATGTTCACTCACCCCTTTATTTTCGTTGTGCACATTTGCACCCATATCCTATTTGAATTCCTATCCCCCTCCCAAACCCCATTCATTTCCTCTTAATTCATGTTTTCCCATCTTAAATCAATCTTAATCCCATCATTATTTTATCTCTTATTATTCACCCCTAATCACATTTAATTATCCATAACACATCTATTATCTTAATGCATCCCTAACCTCCCCATTTATCCTTTCTAGAACCATCACCTACTCTCATTTAATTTCAACCATCCAACTACCATTTATGATCCTCATCTGACCATAATTTGCCAAATCGACTCAAACCCTAGTCCAACCCTAATATTTCCTCTTGTCTCGAGTTGTGCATCATCCCCATCACCCAAATCAAAATTCCTCAACGATCGATGGTGACCCTAATGGGTCACCAATGACCTATAAATATGTCACTATCCCCCTCCTCAAAGACAATGAAACTTTGGAGATTTTGACTTCTTGCGAGTTTTTTTGTTTTCTTTTCTTCTTGTGAGTTGTTATCAACATCTTGGAGTCATCTTGGAGTCATTTCTTATCATTTTTGGAGATATGAAGCTTGGATTTTTCTTAGAGGCCTATCTTATTTCATCATCTTTTCATCAACTTTATAGGCATGTTTTTCGTTTTAGAGATCTGCATGCCTTATTAATCGATCTTGTTTCTTTCTTATAGTCTATTTTCCATCCATCAACCTTCGTCAAAAACTAATTCAATCCTGGTTTCCATAAATTTTCCCTAGTTTTCGTTGACTTTGATCTACATCAATTCTATTTCCCACATTTTGTCCAATCTCATCTGTTTGAAGCCTTTATGACATCCAGATATTTCTGTCTCTCTCGTTATCCACTTATCGATAACCCAAATCTCACCTTTCCTTCCCCAATCACTTTGTTGAATTTCTTAGATCTATCCCCATCGTCATCAATTGACCGATTGTCATCCATTACATCCTTATCCATCTACCTATAATCTGCATCCTTTCTCTTTCATTTGCTTTTGTACTAGATATATGACATCTTCAACATCCAACAATCATTTCCAGATTTTTGTCTTCACATCTTTTGATCTTCTTTATTACACTCGCCGTCATTGCCTATGTCTACCATGGGTCATCGACACTAAAATTTTCCTCCATAATTTCTATTTCATTAATGTATGTATTAGGAATAGGATGTTGTTAAGTATAATTAGTAGTAGCGTCGATAGAAGATAACGGGCGCCGTCGATGCGGTGCCGCCAATAATGTGGAGTACGTAGCAGATCAAAGTATAATAGGAATGTTATAAAAAGTAAATATTTGTCGTAAGTGGTCCGGTAATGTTAAAATGTCAAAGTTTGGGTAATTAGAGAAGTAGGGTCTACATGATTAGGAATTAGAAATATTATATTGGTAATAAGGACAAGGAGTGAGGTCATAAATATTTTGTGTATTTTATTTGTAAAACGTCTAAAAATGTGGAACCCATGTAAAATGATAAGGTTTATCTTATCTTAAAATATAAGCTTACATGTACGAGATAAGAGTTAAGGTATGGAATATGATTCGTCGAGTGGATTTCTTATCCTATCTTAGAGATAAGATGGATAAGCCTGGAAGTTCTATAAATAGAGAGACCACCCCCCTCATTTAGCATAGAAGGAAGTAGTGAGAAATATTGTAGGAAGTGTGCAAAGGAAGCCATCAGTTTAAAGGTGTGTTGAAGAAGTCATTAAGAGGTGTAATTGTAAAGTTTCTCCCATAGTATTGGTGGAAGGCAAGTGAAGTCAATAGCACTTGAAGTACCTCATGGGTAAGATTGTAACAATTTCATGTTAATATTATAATTTACATTGATATTTCAGATTTGTCATCATTACTGTCTTATCATAGTCGATGGTATTCTTGTGTTATGTTTGTTGTTTTGTTTCCGGATTACATCCACCAAACTAAAGGCTATTAGTAAATAATCATATACGAGAGAGTTCCCGGTGAAGAATTATCATAGTGCCGGATTGGTGATGACATTTTGGTTCCGTTGCCGGGACCATTCCTCGTTGGTGGATTTTCTGGAGAGATATTCCCACTTAGTCAAAAATCAATTGGAGGGTAACCTTATTTTTACTGTGCATAGTAGTTACCATGGTAAAGTCATTTTTACCATGAATAGTAATTACCATGGTAAATTCATTTTTTTGTGAATAGTATTTACCACAGTAAAGTCACTTTTTACCGTGAATAGTATTTACCATGATAAACTTCACTTTTTACTGTGAATAGTGTTTACCACAGTAAAGTCAGTTTTTACCGCAGTAAGTCAAGTTTTACCATAGTTACCGTGGTCATTTCTATTTTACTGTAGAAAGGTGTAAAGTCACTTTCTAGTATAGTGATTCCAATTATTTGTGCACATAAGTCTTGTTGATTGTACTTGTGGGTTAGTATTTCACGGTGGTTACTTTTGAAAATGGGAAAGATTCCTTTTTTTTCAGCTCAATCTAATGAAGATGTTTCTTCTTTCATTCAAGAGTTTAAATGATCTTGTATGTGTAATGGCCTCATAAGAAGGGAACAATGGACTAAATTTTTTCCTACCTTTTTGGATGGTTCAGCACTTAGGTGGTTTGAAACACTAGGTGATAATGTGAAAAATTCATGGGATTTATTAACTAAAAGTTTTCTTGAAGAATTTGGTGAACAACAGAAATATGCCAGATCTCATGATCGATATCACAAAGCTATCCCAAGGAGAGAAGGAGAAGATAAGGGATTATCATGCTCGTGTTCTAGAGCTAAGGAGGAAGCTCGATGCCCCATCCGGAAGGAAGGATTAGCGGATGGGTTGATGAATGGCGTGGATAATCTCCTCTGTAAGCACTTCATTCTTGGGATGAATCCAGAGAGATCGGACAACGAGTGAAGTATGACCGCCCATCTACCATTGAGCAACAAGCAAAGGAGATTGCAAGAAGGCGAAAGAAAGCATGGAAGAGAAGCCCAAAGAAATTGTTGCTAAAGTAGAGCCTACACCAGCACCTTTGGTCCAGAATCCACAACCACTCCCGGTGAGCACAAATATTTCTCCTAGTATATCTACTAAGTATGAAGATCTGCTCAAAAAGATGGGTCGATTAACTATTAATCTTCTTGAGGAAAAGAATTTAGTTCTCGGGGAGGAGATAGAGGTCCAAAAAGAAATATTTCGAAGTTGTATGTTATGGTTGTTATAAAAGGGTCATTATAAGTATAATTGTCCGGATAGAGCTTCTACATCTAGTAAAGGAGATAATGATAATGGAAAAACACCATGTGAATTCTTTTGATGTAGTAGATATGAGCATAAATAATGAAGTAGATGTGTTTGTAATAAAAAGAAAGAAAGAAAAAGATAATCAAGATGGAAATGATCCTAAGAAGATGAAAGGAGAAACTAGTAAGAAACATAGGAGAAGAAAGTTGGGTGTGTAGGATTTTCTGATTTCACAGGGGCAAGGACCATACTCCATCTTAGAAGATCTATCCAAAAGGCCTGCAAATATTACATATGGTCAACTCTTGGCTATGTCTTCTGAGAAGAGGCGGGAGCTGCAAAGTGGACTCAATGCTCGATGAAGGAAGGAGGTTGAGGTCCCTATTTTGGAGGTAGAGGTGGATCCCTATGCTCCACAAGCTGAGGTATTATGTAATGGTATTTCAATTCATGATGTCTTAGTTGATGGAGGTGTCGTAGTTAATGTAATGACCGAATCAGTAATGAATAGGTTGGGTTTAAAATTGATCGCCCCTCAACACTTATGTTAAGGTCATTAAATAAAGGAAAAACTAAACCAAGAAGGTGTAGTTTCAAATGTGGAAATATCTTTATGGGTGTTGTATGTGTGGTAGACTTTCAGGTGATGAAAAATGGTACCGTTGCGTACCCAATGTTGTTGGGAAGACCATGGCTAAGGAGATTTCATGCAAGAAATTATTGGAATGAGGGCTTCATGAAACTTAGACGTGGTAGAGAGAGGGTGAAGATAAACGTGATCCCTCGGCATCATAAGGTAGAACACAGCATGGATTCAAGTGATGAAAATGATGATTGGACATCCTCTGATTACTCTAGTACCAAATGAAGTGGACACTTTGAAGATGAAGAAAGTGAGGTTGATGTTTCATTCATGGATATCCTTCCATCACACCAACTCATGACCCTATAAAATTAACTGGAGATGAAGTTGATGATTATCTCCAATAAATAAAGATTGGTGATCTTTGTGATGGAGAGTGAGAAGGAATCCTACCTCCGGCTCTTTCAAATGTACATACACCTATTCACTTTTAATTATAAGGAACTCCGTCAAGTAGTTGGGTAGAACATTCTATTGAGCTGGTAGATGGTGCTAAGCCCATAAAGTAAATGCCATATAGAATGAATCCTAATTTTTCCAAGACTGTAAAAGAAGAAATAGATAAGTTGCTTGATGCAGGATTCATATTTGCTGTGGAGAATTCAGAATGGGTTTCTCCCATTGTGATCTCAATAAAAAAGAATGGGAAGCTACACATTTGTGTTGATTACAAGAAGCTCAATAAGGCAACAAAGAAGGATCATTACCCTCTTCCATTTTCAGATCAAATCTTGGACGAAGTAGCTAGCCAAGAGTGCTATAGTTTTGCTTTGATGGATATAAAGCGGCTCTGACAACCAAGTTCGTATAGCGAGAGAAAGATCAATCAAAGACCACGTTCACCACTCCTTGGGAACGTTTGCTTATAGATTTATGCCTTTTGGGTTGTGTAATGCTCAAAGAACATTCCAGCGTTTGATGAATAGGGTGTTCGAACCCTACATTGGGACCTTCATCGAGTATTTCGGATGATTTTTGCATATATGGGAGCAAGTTGGACCACTGCACTGGAGATGGAGACAACATTTTAAAGGTTAGATGAAGCACAAGCCTCACTAAACACTACAAAGTGTGTCTTTGGATGTTCTAAAGGTGTTTTGTTAGGGCATGTTGTATTCGAGAGATGGTATTGGTGCGATCCGATAAAGTTTCAAAAATCAAAGAGTTACCATTTCCTATGAATAGAAGTAAGTTGAGATCATTTTTAGGCCATGTGGGTTACTATAGAAGGTTCATCAAGAATTTCTCAAAGATTGCACATGACCATTAACCCATTCTTGAAGAAGGATGTTACTTATGAACCGGAAATAAGGCGCATGAAGCTTTTAAACAACTAAAGGAAGCCTTGGTATCTTCACTTGTTTTGAAGAATCCAGTTGGAGCAAGCCATTCATTGTGTACACTGATGTCTCAGATACAACACTAGGAAGTACTCTGAGCCAAAAGGATGAAAATGGGAATGAACATCCAATTTACTTTGGGAACAGACAAATGAGCAGCGTTAAGGTAAATTATACTGTAAGTGAAAAAGAGGCTCTAGCTATCATTTTTTTGTAAAGAAGTTTAGAAATTACTTGCTTTGGGGCAGAAATTTATAGTTGTAACAAAACATCGGGATCTAAAATATATTGAAAATAAGCCTAACCCATCAGGGAGGATAGTAAGATGGATAATTTTGCTACAAGAATTTGAATTTGATATTATAGATAGGCCAGGAAAGAAGCATGTCAATGCAGATGCACTCTCTCGAGCCTATGATGGTTTAGGATCATCTTGTGATGTTGATGATTTCCTCGATGCAGCATTGTTATCCCTTGACACAATCCCTGGTGAATACACAGATATTTGGAATTATCTGAATGAATTCAAGTTTCCTGATGGTGCCAATGCAAAGACTAAGAGAAATATTACTCAAGCCAGTCATCCATATTCTATTCTGCATGGAGTATTATTTCGAATAGGACACGATGGACAAGACAAGAGGCGCATTGGACGTGACCAAGGAAGGAACTGCTAGAAGAATTCCACAATGGTACATGTGGAGGGAAATTCTCTAGGCAACTTACAAAGAAGAAGGATCTTGGATGCAAGTTATCACTGGCCCACTCTTTTTAAAGATTGTTATAATTATTGTAAGACATGTGATATTTGTCAAACACATGGTAACCGTAAGACTTCATCAACTCCATTATGCCCTATTCTTCCACTTGGTCCCTTTAAAAAGTGGGGAATAGACATTGTAGGTCCACTTCCAACTACCTCACGCCAAAATAAGTATATTGTAGTTGCCACAGATTATTTAACCAAGTGGGTTGAAGCTAGGCCATTGAAAACAACTTCCATGGATGAAGTGGCAAGGTTCATATATGAACGCATTGTCACCAGATTTGGTTGTCCATTAGAAATTGTAACAGATCAAGGAAGCCACTTCATTAATGAGGTGGTAGAAGCCCTAGTCAATAAGTTTTCTATTAAGCACAGGAAGGCAACAACATACAAGCCAAGCACAAATGGACAGGTGGAACGAACAAATTTTGTGTTGTGTCAAATTCTAGCAAAAGATGCAGCCTTGCAGGTACATAAGTGGGATAAAAGGATTCATGCAACATTGTGGGCATATAGGGCAACATCAAAGTCAGCAACAGGATACTCCCCATTTCAGTTGGCCTATGGCATTGATCCAGTTCTTCCTATTGAGTTTGATATTCCCACTGTGAGAGTTATGAAAAATGAAAGGATGGATGAAAGTGATTCGGTAAAAAGAAAGGTTGGTACATCTTCATTTGCTAGAGGAAATGAGGGAAATAGCAAAAGATACAAGCCATAAGAAGAAAATGAAGCGAAGGAATACTTTGATCAAAAGATCCGTGGTCTCCATTTCATGTGAATGACTTGGTTCTAGTACATGATTCCGAGATACAAAAAAAAGAAGAGAGAAAATTTCTTCCAAAATGGATGGGGCCCTACAAAATAGTAGGCATGTGCATGAAAATGGTACGTCTGACATTGGAGGAATTGGATGGCACTCCCATTACGAAATGGGTCAACCACGACAAGTTGAAGATTTTCTAAACACCGAGAATAGTCTACTCAGGGACGGAGTAGAAGCTAGGAAGGGGGAAGATGTCGACACTAAAATTTTCCTCCATAATTTCTATTTCATTAATGTATGTATTAGGAATAGGATGTTGTTAAGTATAATTAGTAGTAGCGTCTGATAGAAGATAACGGCGCCGTCAGTACGGTGCCGCCAATAATGTGGAGTACGGTAATAGTCAAAGTACAATAGGAATGTTGTAAAAAGTAAATATTTGTCATAAGTGGTCCAGTAATGTTAAAATGTCAAATTTTGGGTAATTAGAGAAGTAGGGTCTACATGATTAGGAATTAGAAATATTATATTGGTAATAAGGACAAGGAGTGAGGTCATAAATATTTTGTGTATTTTATTTGTAAAAAGTCTAAAAATGTGGAACCCATGTAAAATGATAAGGTTTATCTTATCTTAAAAGATAAGCTTACATGTATAGATAAGAGTTAAGGTATGGAATATGATTCGTCAGAGTGGATTTCTTATCCTATCTTAGAGATAAGATGGATAAGCCTGGAAGTTCTATAAATAGAGAGGCCACCCCCCTCATTTAGCATAGAAGGAAGTAGTGAGAAATATTGTAGGAAGTGTGCAAAGGAAGCCATCAGTTTAAAGGTGTGTTGAAGAAGTCATTAAGAGGTGTAATTGTAAAGTTTCTCCCATAGTATTGGTGGAAGGCAAGTGAAGTCAATAGCACTTGAAGTACCTCATGGGTGAGATTGTAACAATTTCATGTTAATATTATAATTTACTTTGATATTTCAGATTTTTCATCATTTCGTCTTATCATAGTCGATGGTATTCTTGTGTTATGTTTGTTGTTTTGTTTCAGTTACATCCACCAAACTAAAGGCTGTGCATTAGTAAATAATCATAGCATGAGGAGTTCCCGGTGAAGAATTATCATAGTGCGGATTGGTGATGACAGGTCATCATCAACCCTATCTGGTTTGCATATTTTTATCATTATCTGCATTATCTAATTTGATCTCTTTTCATCATATATCCAATATCTTTATTTATATTATATTTTGCATGTTAGCTCTTTATCATTTTTATCAATATTTTTAAGAAAAGTGGGTTGACATCCTCCCTAGGAAGTTCATCACTTTTAGGAATGACTTTTTCAGGAAGCCCACCATATAATCTACTAATATTTTTCTTTTCTAGTTGTCCATTCATTGTGTAGGTCTTTGAGCTCGTTTGAAAGGATTTTCTGTCCGTATATCATCTTCATCATCATCACACATTAGAGGTATCCTTAAACCCTCCCATATTTTGGAGTTTCTTGTTTTCTTACATACCATTTTAAACTTGGAACATGAGCGAGAAAATCATCAAACACTTACACTTGATTCCCATTCTATGACCCATTTTAGGCTTGACCCTCCATCATCTTTGGCCACCGCCTCACCTCCTCATAAGGTTCTCTTGGGTTATTTATCACAATATCCACCTCATTACCCAATGACAATTTCAGTCTATAGGCTCAACTTGACTATTGAGGAGAGATTTCTACACATAAACCTCACTTTACACACACATTTGGGGACAATCTTACTTCCCATTCTTTAGTCACATCATTTTTAGCTATTCCCCTCACGGGAATTTTTATATCACCCTTACTTATCTTTGAAGAATACATTTTTATCTATACTCTCATGAGGGGACCAAAACACAAAAGAATTAAAATAATGGAAAAATACAAAATCAGGACCTATTTTTATAAGCATACATTATTTACACTTTACATTATACATGTTGTTTATTCCTTTGGTTTGATAGATAACATTTATTATTTACACACATGCATTCACATGGTATATTGAGCATGATGTAGGACATACATAGAGTAGTACACGATAATAGGTGTTGGCATGCCCTTTACCCATTCTGCTAACCTTTGGGGGCATATTCCTTTTGCATACTACATCCAGTGCTATATTTCCATTATAGTTCCTTTCTTTCCTCATTACGCTTGATTACATATATATCTTGTGTATTTTCTATATTTTGGACTAACAATTCTAACACATGTGTTTGGTTCATCACTTATAGTTATTGTTGTATCTTTCATATATCATATATCATATGATTTTCATCACATCATCCTATGATTATTTTTTATCCATGATTGCTAGTTGTATGTGTGTATGTTTTCTTCATACTTTGATGATAACCTAAGGGATTTGATTGTGTGTGGCACCATGGGTGTCCCATGTTTATGGCATAATGCCTTGTCTGCGGTTATGTATCTCTGGTTTGCAGGCTCACGAGCCTTGATTGTTTTGTGACACCGTGGGTGTCCCATGTTTGTGGGCATTTTTAGCCTTTTGTGTGATATTTCTTGACATGTTTGGCACTTGTTTTATACATTAAATATGTTGGTTTTATCCTAACACATCATATTTTATTATTGGTACTCTTGTTTCGTTCTATTAACACTATTTTCGTTATCTTGCTTCTTGTTCTTATTACTATTGTTTTACACTATGGTTTCTACCATGCACATCCCCTCTTACAGGTACAATTTCTTCTTGGTGGCCACCACATCAACTCTTCAGAGGTTATTTATAGGTTATTAGTATCTCAAGTACGGGTGAACATATTTCCTTTTGAGACACATACTCAAATTCTTCATCGCATGCACCTTAAAAGTGGGGAAATCATCCGAGGATTTATTCTACAATTCTGAAGACACCAACATATTTTTGGGGACATACAAAAATGCCTCAAAATTAGGTTCAGACACAAAAAATAAAAAAAATATACTAAGGGTCAAGACTATAAGTGTATGCTTAGGATCGTATAGATGTTTCTGACCTGTCATATGGTTTTACCCATGGGAAATTTGTCAACATTTTCATATTTATCGTTAGTATTTCATCATTTTCTTATGGTTTTATATCCATGTTGACTTAGTTTGGTATAATTTTAGGGTGCATGAAGTATTTCATTCTCTCTCTCTCTCTCTCTCTCTCTCTCTCTCTCTCTCTCTCTCTCTCTCTCTCTCTCTCTCTCTCTCACAATTACAAAGTTAGGCTTATATCCATCTATAGTGGTATGGTTTGTGGGGTTATATAAGGCAATCAAGAAGAAACTATGCTCTTCGTGGAAAGACTTTTCTATCCTCTTTACAATTTAGGGGAAGATATCAAAGTTGTTGAATGAATTTGATACATGGTATTCCTCCTTAGGTACGGGTGCTTTGGATCCTCTTTTTGGTTCTTCTATTCGACATTCATGTGTTGGGTTGGTTCACCTAGAACATCAACCTCTCCTAAAAAAAAATTGGGGACTAATTCAATAAATTCAAAGTATAAGAACGAGAGCACATTCGCTCTACAAGAAAAACAAGTGTATTCCTTCCATATTTTACATCTCTTTTGGAATTTCTTGTTGCGCATATTTTTTAGTACTTTCATTACATTCTGAGTCAAAGTTCAGTTTCCTATTTTGGGAATTGACTACACTTTGTGTTGCAGTTTTCATTTTAGAGGGTACCGACACCAACACAATGGGATACTAAAAATTAAATTTATAATTATATTGCAAGTAAAGACTCAGTGTGTTCAAAAACTTAGGTATATTTTCCTTTAAGCATACAATTTTCATTTCATACTTAAGGAGAAATATAAACACTCAAATTTGGTAATTTATCCTTTGACACTTTGTTGATCTTAAATTACACGATTGCATACACAAATAAACTCCCTACACTCTTGCTTAACTCACCCTAATAGCTCTTCGGTTACTTTCTCATCTTTGCAAACATCTTTGATATCAGTTCTTAAGGTTTTATAACATAAAATACATCTAAAGACAATTATCTTCCAACCTCAAAAGCCAAATGTGATTTTTCCTACGGGTCAAAATCTGTCAATTTGGGTTTGCTTGTAAAATATACAACCCAACCCTACTGTACGGTTTTGGAGCAACGCATTATGCACTAAAAAATTTATTTACATTATCTTTATGGTCTAATATTCCTTCTTAATCAGCCTTTCACAACATAATAATCATCGGAAGCCTATATAAGCAAGTTAATAATATCTCATTTAGGGTCCTGACACTTTCAAGAGCTCCTCATGTAAAAACAAGTAAAAAGGCACTCCAAGCTCCCAAAACTATAAAATAAATCATGCACATCCATTAGGGTAGTATTATCTATAGGTATGAAGTCACCTACTAGGTCCAAGAGTCTCCATATACTCTCCACAAGCAAGTCAAGTGACCCATCCTAAGTCTTTGGGAAAGTGTGAAACTCAATCAAGGTATTTTCAAATTCTAATTACACTATGTGTCAGATATCACATGCTAGGAAAACGACATGCGGTTTGATCCCTCTTTAGAGTAGTGGTGATGATAGTGGTGCAAGAGGGTGCCCACAACCCACCTAACTTTATTTTACAAGAAATCTATCTTACACTATGAGGTTTTGGGGAATTGATCAAAGTTACAGAGCCATTTCAAGGAGAGTGAAAAATACCGATAGAGAGAGACACTCATTTCCATGCGGGTGAAGCACACATAAATTTAAAGAGCCATAATCCAAGAAATTTTGATACCGTACAAAAAAGGGTCAGGACCGTATGTACAATTTTGGTTTAGTTGTATTGTTTTGACTAGCTACGGTTTCAGTGTGTCGATTCTAGAAATGAGGTGAGTTCGAGTTTGATTAGTCTATTCCTTCATCCAAATAACTCAGAATCTCCCATATCTCGATAGGATAAGCTAAGTGCAATCCATCCTTTATATTTTGATAGTTCTTATACTTGATAGCCACTTTGTAAAGCGTCATTTTGATTTAGGCAATTAATGTTGGAAGTTAATTAAATCATAATAGCCTCCTATTGCATTATTTCATCCTTTTTATGTATGATAATTAGAAACATATCTAAAATATTAAAAGGGAATGAAATAAGATTAAATCACTTAAAAATTGAAATCACCAACATATCAAATTATATTGAAAATTATTTTCTTTTAGTTATTAACAAAGTGCACACAAAATTGACAAGGAAAAATCTTGTTTTAAAAATAGATGTTCTTGATTTTTTTACTAATTACCATAAGTGGAGAAGGTGTATGATTTCATCAATCATATATATGTTTTTAATACCATCTTTAGCAATCCCAATAAAAATTATATTCATAATGTTGTATTGATGAAAATAATAAAATATTTCAATTGTATTAAATCATAATTCATTTTTTTATGAAAATATAACACACACACACACACACACACACACACACACACACACACACACACACACACACACACACACACCCCATTACACTATTTTGTTTAAATATAATAAATGTTGGCACAATATTTATATATGCACCTTTTATTATAAGTGTACTTTGTTTATTTAGCTTTATTTAAGTTTTGTTGACTTAGTCTATTTTGTACACCTCCTAGGATTAGATTAGGATAAGTGGACCTTATTTCTTGACCACTTTTCTCATGTGTGTCCATTCATGTTGAAGTGGTTGAACACATGTTTATCATATAGTCAAAAGCAAATCTGGACTACAACTCTTGATTTTTCAATATATAGACCACTTCTATTCAAAAGTTGAGAAGCTTGTTGATATCAATTTCATTTGGTTGACTTATTGGCGTGTAATGTGTTTCCATTATTGCTTATTATTTGCAATAACTTCTAACATTTTTGGAGTGAGGAAAATTGAGGATATTTATGGGTTTCACCTTTTCTTTCATCGTTTGAAAGTGCACTACTCCTTCAACTGGTAGTTATGGTGTTTAAGCATTTTTACTTCTTATTTTAATTCATATATTTTTCTAAGTTATTTGTAATATTTTAGGTATATTAGCTTGCTAGTATTAAACAAAACCATATAGGTTTTTATTGTTACTAAAAAACCCTTTTCCAACCCTTTCTAAGGCATTTTCTAATTTTAGGAAAATATATATTTTTCTAGTTCTTTTTGATATTTTTAATGGATTATAAATTTTAAAATATGCATTTAAAAAAGGGTTTTTTTTTGAAGCATGATTTATTTTTAGTGATTTTTTTAATTTTCACTTTTGCAGGACTAATTTAATCTAAATTGAATTAAACTTTATTTCAAAGTAACTATTGTAACAAATGATAATCAAGTAATTATATACGGTAATGTGCAAGCACTAAGCGTTCAACAATGTAAACCCTAAACAAATGAGAGAGGTATGATGACTTAACTAATTTTTGCAACTTGAGAATGATCGGAAAGTGTATCTACTAGAAAAGGATGGAGTCATTGTTGCAAAGGCTTGACGAGGGTTCATAACCATAGGAATGTACATGATGTGAAGCACTCACGGGAGGATAGGAACGCCCGAGGCGCTAGTGATTGATCTAGGTGCATGTGTCCTGCTAGGATGCTTAGAATTTGTTATTTTTGGGTCCGAAGGTCTCAATTGTTACTCATTATTTGTATCTCTAATGTTACTCGCTCTTTATCACTCTAGTTTCTCTTTTAGGTCGTTACTTTCGCACCCGTAATCCCAAAAAGTAAATGACTACTGCATACATCCACAAACCACATCAAATATTTAAAAATATAGAATGTGGAGTTGGAATGACACCGACGGTCACCCAAAGAGCGAACATACGACCAAGAGTGTTACACTACATCTCGGAATCCATGTAGTTCCCCATGTGTGTGTATGCATGCCCTAGGTTACCCTTGTGCATGTTGCACAACGATAACATGCTAGATCTAGATTTTTCCTGAATATAAAAATGTGTGTGATGGAATAAAATGAACTCACATCCTATGCGGTGTATGCATATCAATCCAACCATTGTATCAACTAGGTATCTTACTAGTGGAGTATCAACTCCTCGCCCTTAATGTTCTCCCCACATCCAATCGACTTGGTAGACTCGAAAAATCTCCCATGTATTAACCTAACATTAGGGATATCATTTCCTTTGGTCCACCTCACCTAAAAACCAATCTTATCTATGGTGGCATCAATCACCCTTCTTCCCATATCAACAATCAACCCCATACTAAGCCATACACTAATGGCTTTGACTTCCTCTACAACAAATCCTTCACCTACACTTATCTCCACCATTATGCATGGAATGGATTTGGTCTTGGGCGTTATGAACAAGGCATGCATGATCTTATCCTTGACTAATCCTACAAACCCCACGAGAATTTTAGATTGGGATTCAAAGAACATCCCACCAAATCTCTCGCACACCCTTCTTCTTCATTTCCCATGAATATGGATCCATCAGACCCTTCTTAAAAAATGATCCCATGGACATAGATGACACCATATCCCTTCGTCACAAATTTTTTTAATCTCTACAATCACTCTATCACCAAGAACATATAACACAACCGGAACTTCTAGACGAACATCGCTTTATTTCTCTCAAACATCATCACATCCATCAAGAGCGTATCTAATGTGCTTATAAAAACATATCAAAGAACACGACTTTAAGATTGGTGACATTGTCTTAAAAGAAAATCAAATGCCATTCCTCTAAAAAGGAGCCAACGTGGAAATTTTTCTCCAAACCTGATTGGACCATACATTATCTAGGTGCACATGTCTCATTAGGATGCTTAGAATTTTTTTCTTTTTGGGTCTGAAGGTCTCAATTGTTACTCATTATTTGTATCTCTATTGTTACACACTCTTTATCACTCTAGTTTCTCTTTTAGGTCATCGATTGCACCCGTAATCTAAAAAATAAATGACTACTTGCATACATCCACAAATCACATCAAATCTTAAAAAATACGAGAATGTGGAGTTGGAATGACCACGACGGTCACCCGAAGAGAAACTTACGTCCGAGTGTTGCACTACATCTCGTAATCCATGTAGTTCCACATGTGTGTGTATGTATGCCCTAGGTTACCCTTGTGCATGTTGCACAATGATAACATGCTAGATCTAGATTTTCCCGAATATAAAAATGTGTGTGATGAAATATAATGAACTTCCTTCCTATGCAGTGTATGCATATCAATCCGGCCCTTGTTCCTTGTATGAAAATGTTAGATATGTACTTTGTAGTGCTCTTATACCATTGTGCAAGCTTAGGTGGTGATAAATAATGCTTATATTACTCGGCCACTTATCCGAGAGAAGTAACTAAGTATATATATGATTCCCTTGTTTGAATTTCGTAATTAACAACTGAAAGGTCAACCCAAAGTGTTAAAAGGTGTTCAAGAAGTGAAAAATTTCAAAAGAGTAAGAAGGAGAAAGAGAGGGACATGACCACCCAAGAGGGATAGGAGTGTCTAGGTGCTTCTGTCCTAATTGGGTAGTAGTGTCCAAGGTCATAAAAAGGAAAATCTGTCAAATGTTAGTGGAGTCAGTAAGATGTGTAAACCCGGAAAGTGTCGAGATAAAGAAACCAAAAGGAAAAAGGATTGTCAACCACTAGTTTTCTTACTTAGGAATCATGTATATATTATTATGTTTTAGAACCTAGAAATGTACCCAAGTGCATAGATTTTGTTTCTACATTTACCCCCACTTTATGTTGTTGAGTGAATACTCTATAACATAAAGTAGATAGAAGATGCGTATCTTTTAATCTGGAGAGGAGTGTAGCCGATAACATGCTTTGAGTAGACAAATAGCCATGTGAAGTATGAAGTGATCACAATGTGAGGTGTGACAAATGCTATGAAAAGGAGGTAGACCATAGGCATGAATTGTATGTGTAGTAGTGTGTTGTTGGAGCTTGTGCTTGTTGATGTGAGTTGTTTCTTGTTACTGTTAGGAAGGACTGCAAAAGAATAACAAGAGAGTAGTCAAAGTCTCGTATATGAAAAATCATAGTAACATATGTATAAGTATGTAAAAGTAGCTAAGGAAAGAGTGCACCTAATGTATGAGAGAGTATAGGATAGAAAAATATCCTGTTTGTCTTGGAGATGTTTGGATGCGGTTGAACCATGGATTTGAGCATCCAAATCACTAAGGATGAGGTTTTGGGCGATCTCATGCCAAGAGTGAGGTTTTTGGGTGATCTCATGCCAAGGATGAGTTTTTGGGTGATATCACGCCAAGATAAGAGTGTTGGGGAGAGAGGTATTTTTTATCTCCTTATATGACATTTCTCAAATAATACGTATTCTTGTTGATTGACATGTCCTGATTTGTAACTAATTTTTTAACCAAATTGTAACCGATTGAGTGAATTTTGTAGCTGAATGTAAGTGCTTGATACTGTAGATCCGTATTCTAAGCTGATGGAAACTATGTTGAACTAAAAAATTGTCTCATGCATCCCCAAGACACTAACACCCACCATTCATATATGCTTTCTTGGGAGCTAGTGTTTTCTCTATGTTTTTTATCCAAGTCTTATTTTGGACCACTATGTAACTATGTGCCTTTGCTAATTTTCTACTATGATGTTATGTTCTAGAGTTTTGTGTTGCTGGAAGGACAATTTGTTCACCCAACAATTTCCCCCTCATTTGGGGTGTATGTGACAAATGTAGGAGGAGGTGGCCCAAATAAGAAGACCTCAGTAACTAATTTTCATATCATAGAGTGTATACCTGTAGGGGGTAGAGGATGTGCATGGTAGTGATTTAATTTAAATTGAATTAAATCTTATTTTTGATTAATTACTAAAATAATGATGTATAAATGATAACATATAGTAAACACACAAACAACCTAGCATGTACAATGTGAAACCCTAAGAAAGAGAGTGAGATAGGAAGACTTATCCGATTTCGAAAGCGATCGGAAGTGAGATGGGCATGAAAAATAATGAAAGAGGTTGTAAACAACATCCTTAGTACTCACTGAAGGTTTTCAAACTCAAGAATTTTCCATACATGAGTGCCTATAGGAAGACAGAGCACAAGGGCGCCAGGTGTCTATGGGAATTATCAGATCGGGTCTCTTTTATGCGTGAGGATCTTCACTACTAGTCTCTTTTTGTCACTTTGGTTTCCTCCTTTAATTTACAAATGTACCGTAACCTACAAAACAAGTTGTGTATGTACATATGTCCACAAACCATATACAATCTAATAAAAAAATGCGAAATGTGGAGTAAGAATGACCCCGACGTTAACCGAAGAGTGAACGTAGTATTGAGTGTTACACTACATTTCGTAGTCCATGTAGTTATGTGTAAGAGTGTGTGCAATAATTCCCTAAGATGCCCTTGTGTAAGTTGCACTATGATAACGAGCTAGATCTAGAATGCTCTAGATGCAAGTATGTGTAATGTAATAGAATACACTTCCCCTCTTGTGTTGTGTATGCAGAAGTGATGCAACCTTGTCCCTTGAGTGAGTGTGCTAGATGGATGCCTTTTGTTCTCTTGTGAATTTCAGATGCAAGCTTAGGTGATAGTAAGTCATGCTAGTGCTTGGTCCTAATTGTTGAGAAGTAAATAATTGTATATATATATGATTCCCTTATTTGAATTTTGTAATTGACAATTGGAAGGCCCAAAAGATAAAAGATACCCAAAAAGAGTGTGTAAAGGTAAGAAAGGGCCGGAGTGCCCAATATGGACAGAGCGCCTTTTCCAGGCAATGGTGTACTATCTAGACACCAATGGTGAGGCCATAAAAGATAATTCTATCAAGTTTCCACAGGGGTTGTAAGGTGTGTAAGAACAAAGATACAAGTAAGAAATAAAGAAAAGATACCAAAGATAGTTGTCAACCACTAGTATTCTTGCTTCGGCATCATGTATACATAAGTATGCTTTAAAACCTAGAAATGTACCCAAGTGCATGATTTTGTGTCTACATTTCACCCCACTTTATGTTTTTGAGTGAATACTCTATAACATAAAAAAAAGAGTAAGAAAATAGTCAAAGGTTTGTATATGATAGATCAAAGAAACATGTGTAAAAGTATGTAAAGATCATAAAAGTATGTAAAAGGAAAGTGTGCACCAGATATGTAAGAGAGTGAGATATATAGAAGTGTCCTATTTCTTGAATTTTCTGATTTGAATGTTGAATGTGAGGTTTTGGGCAATCTCACACCAAGAGCGAGTGTTAGGGAGAGAGGTCTAGCTTTACTCTCGTTTCATGACTCGACCTCATAAACAACACTACGGATGGTACATCCCAATTTGTTTCATTTTTCTCAATTTATTTCGATTAGTTCTTAATTGTTTTGATTGTAGGAGATAGAATGCATTATGTGATTAGAGGCCAGTGCATGTTACTATAGAAATGCTCTAAAAATTGTTGTAAACTATGTTGTAGTTAGATAATGATTGTTTCTACCCCAGGACATTAACGCACATGGGAGGACACAAGTACCTAGGCACTAATTTCTGATCTTGGGTGCCAATGTGCACTGCCTGTTCTGTGTGAGGTCCAAGTCTGTTTTTGGACCATCCTATCACAAAGTGCCTATGTTGATTATGTATTGTGTTGATATGTATTGTAGCTCTGAGCTGCTGTATGGGTGATTTGTTCACGCAATGTATGCCTCCCTTGTTTAGGGTGCATACAACGATAGTAGGAGAATGCAACCCAAAGGAGAGGACATGATGTTGATAAGAAGTGGATACCTGCAGGGGGTAGGCAATGTGCATAGTAGAAACCAAGGCACATGCAAATAAAGTAGGATAGTAAAAAGTGTTAGTATAAAAGCTAGCATGTAAGAGAATAAAATGTAACAAGCAAGTAGTAAAACAATATGGACCATGAAAAGTGGATTTCAAACATGGGACATTGATCACAAAGTTACAAGACAATCGGGGCCAAGGCAACTAAAAGCATACAATGATCACACAAGACATAGAGAATAGCCCACCAAAAGTAGGAAAAAATAGAAAACAATGGAAAATAAGTAGTGATAGATAGACATGGTTGTATATATCCTACAAGGTAAATGCTACACATGAAGCACCTGTTATCATGTTAGAAAGATAAAGAGTATGTCAAATCATGTATATATCAGCATAAGAAGAAGTAGTAAATGATGAAACAATAGAACCTATAATGTGTGAAAGTAGTAAAGGTAGGTGCCCCCAGGAGCCTCAGTGGGACCTGAAAGGGATTCAATGTTGAGCATCATGTATCGTGCAAGGAGTTGTGAGAGATCTACATTCACATCTAGATACCAAGTGAACACGCATGTGTATATGATAAAGATAATAACATAATGAGTATCTGGCTAACATAGTAAGCAAAGTGTAAGATGTAAGTAGCATAAGCTAGCAATAATAAATACAATCAAGAAATACAAATGATGTATGAGTGTGATGGTGTGATATGCATGGTGCAAATATGGTAGGATCAACATTTCCCCTTAATGGATGTGTATGAGATAAATTTCATTTATAAATTCTCCCTCAACGATCAAGAATCAACTATAGAACAAGAGTGTGTCATCGAAATGTGTTGTGTCGAATGAATACTAGAAAGATGCATTGTAAAGGATGAAGCATATAGTGTGGTGGATGTGAGGTTCATTTATGAATTAAACCCTCAAAATTCGAGTATGAACCATGAAACTAGAGTGCATCATAGGGTTGTGAAGGCTTTTATGCATAATAACATTTTAGATGCATCACATTGAGTGGGTTCTTGAGTTGTTTTTAAGCGCAGTGGCAAGATGATAGATGCCATCCCTAAGCTTAGAAGTGATGACATAGGGACTAGGCTAATTAGGTTTGAATTTCCCTTTTAGATGAGCCTCAACCTTAGTGTTATTTTGACTTCTGTTTAAACAAGATCACCAATATTGAATACATGTGGGTGGATTTTTCTATTGTAAGCTTGTGCGATGCATTCTTGATATGTGTAGAGATGTTCCACGTATTACACATGGCGAGAATCAAGCATTTCAAACTCATGCAATCATTTTCATGATATTCATTATCTTTTAGAATGCCTTTAAGGGATACCCACACTTTGAGGGAATTTCTAGCTCTAAGGGAATGGCGACCTCATGTGTCGTAGACTAGTGAAAAGGGTGTGGCATTGGTAGGTGTGTATACAATTGTGCGGTAAGCCCAAAGAGCATATAAAATTTGATTATGCCAGTCATTACCACTAGTATCAACAATTTTCCGTAATATCTTGAAAATGGTTTTATTAGTGGCATGTGCTTGACCATTTCCTTGTGGAAAATAATGAGTAGAAAAGGTTTTCTTGATTTTAAATTTAGCACAAAACCTTTTTATGTCCTTATTTTTGAAAGGGGATCCCTTATCAATGATAATGGCGGAGGTAAAGTTGAAATATGTGATAATGTGAGAAATAATAAAATGATAGATGTTATGACCAATGATGTTTTATAGAGGTGCGGCTTCAAATCATTTAGTGAAATACTTAGTAGCATAATAATGTATTTATGGCTATCACCGATTTAGGATTGATCTTTTAAATGAGGTCAAACCCCATAGGGATAATGGCCAGTATGATGCTATAGGTTGGAGCCCATCCATGGGCAGATGGTGGAGGTTACTATTCTTTTTATATTTGTCATGGCTAATGGCATATTCCAATCATTCTTATTCCATAGTAGGCCAATAGTAACCTTTTCGTAGGAGCTTATGGGACATAGCTTTTCCAAAGAAATGACCACCGGATGGATTACCAAAGACTTGAGATACAACCATTAGGATGTCATCGAGGCCTATACATCGCAATAAATGACCATCAAATGAACTTTTAAATAAATAACCTCTCGATAAAAACATATCGCATGGTTTCTTGTAGTAGATGACGAGCTTTGTGGGGTGAAGGTTGTTGAGAATAGTTTGTCGATGTAAAAATTATGTATTTGTGTGAACCATTTTTGTCGATCATTACTTTGTGTGTGATAGCACATGATTCTAAAGTAGGGTTAGCATTAGAAGGCCAACACAAGTGATGAATAATAAAGGTGGCCTGCTCATTAGTAATTTCTTGAGGGATGAGTGATGCTACACAAGCCATAACATCTGCATGACGATATTCTTTGCGAGGATGGCGGTGAGAGAGTAGGAATAGAATGTAGCCAATATGGATTTAAGAAGGTTGTTATATGAGATAATATGCCCCTCTTTGGTTTGATACATATCAATTACTTGATTAATAATGAGTTGAGATTTGCCATGAATTTTGATATTTCAAATCAAAAGTTTGTGGGCGATAGTGAGGCCAAAAACAAGGGCTTCATATTCAAAAATGTTATTGGTGCATAAGAACCCTAAGCGATACGATAAGGGGAGATGATCACCATGGGTAATGAACACAATCCCAACCCCAATGTGTAAGAGGCAACAAGACCCATCAAAATACATAGTCCAAGTGTCAGTGTCAATGGTGTAAGGAGTAAAGTCATCTCAGAAAGTATCACGGATAAGTGATGGATAAAAATAGGGCGTTGGATAGTTTGGTCCTAATTTTTGAGAAGTAACTAAGTATATATATATATATATATATATATATATATATATATATGATTCCCTTGTTTGAATTTCACAATTAACAACCGAAAGGCCGATCCATAAGTGAAAAATATGCCCAAAAGATAAAAGATACCCAAAAAGAGTGAGTAAAATTAAGAAAGGGTCAGAGCACCTAGTATGAATAGAAGCCCCAGGCGTTGGTGTCCTAACCGGCGCGCCAGGTGTCTATGGCCATAAAAGATAAATCACCAAGTTTTGACATGGGTGTAAGGTGTGAAAGACCAAAGAGATAGTAAGAAATAAAGTAAAGAGGCCAAAGATAGTTGTCAACCACTAGTTTTCTCACTTAGGAATCATGTATACATTAGTATTATTTAGGACCTAGTAATGTACCCAAGTGCATGATTTTGTGTCTATAGGTAGAAACTAAGGCACATGCAAATAATATAGGCTAGAAAAAGAGTAGATATAAAAGAGTTAACATGCAATAGATGACAGAGTGTAGCAAGCAACTATGAAGACAAGAGATATAGCAAAAATTTGTTCCATATATCGACATTGCTTATAATGTCACAAGACAATCTAGACCGAAACAACCATAAGAAAACAATGATCAAGTAAGATATAGGGCACATCCCGTAAAACAATGGAAAATAATAGTCAAACAAGAAGGAATAGATAACCATGGTTGTATAGAATCTTGTAAGGTAAATGCTACACATGAAGCACCCGTTAGCATGTTAGAAAGATAAGTAGTATGTCAAAACATGTATAGAGCAACGAAAATTAAGTGATAAGAAGTAGTAAATATTGTAACAATAGGACCTGTGAGTGTGGAGTAGGAGAATAGAAATGTAGATGCCCCCAGGAGCCTTGATGGGACTGGTAAAGAGTAGTGTTGAGCATCATGTATCATGTAATAATCTATAAAATTCTTACATTCACCTTAAGATACCATGTGAACGTGTATGTGTGTATAGAAAAGGATAATGACATACTAAGTATCCAACTAGCATAGGAAACAAAGTGTAACATGTAAATAGTATAAGCTAACAAGATAAAATACAACCAAGATGTGTAAATATCGCGTGAATGTGATGGTGTGCAGCGATATGCAAGATGTGCCGATGGGAGGATCCACGTTTCTCCCGGTGGATGTGTGTGATGTGAAGACCATTCAATAATTTCTCTCACAACATTCAAGTATGAATGTACAACAAGAGTGCTTCATTGGGTAAAGAATGGTAAAATATGTGTATCGAGGTATAAAAATTATTGGAAAGGTAGACATGAAGCACAAAGCATGAGAGAGAAAGAAAAAGTCATTAAGATATGACTAGTGAGGGGGAATTCGAGTTCCCCCTGATTTTGCATGGGATGGGGAGTCAAGTAAACTTGTCAAGGAGGTCATTAGTGTCAGGGTCATAACCGATAGGATTTAGATTGGAGACATAGTATGTGATAGTGTGAGGTTGATCATAGAAAGAGCCTATGCGGCGTAAATTATACATGCCCATAGTATATTATTCATTAGTAAAATAGGGTTGGTCGAGAATCATGTGTATACTAGTGAGTTAGGTTTTGGGCATAGCCAAGGAAGGAATCATTGGAAATAGAGATGTGGCTAAAAAGCATAGGAAAGGTAATAACAGTATGGTTGGGGTCAAGGGTACCACCAATATAGTCAAGCCAAGATTGTTCAAGGGTGAGTGGAGAGGAACGATGTGTACGTGCAAGGAAGACTGATAAATGGAAGACATAGAGGCCATAAGCAACAATAATGAAAGACATATTTGTGATATAGGCGGGGAATGTGGGGGTAGGAGATCAAATAGTGTGAATCATAATTGTGCTAATCCTTCATGTGTGTAAATAGTGTCAAGGCAAGTGGGATCAAATAGAATATGAGGCCAATAAGAGTCATGTATGAGTACAATGCATGTGAATGGATCGAGTTGTGGACCAGAGGTGACCGAGGAGATGGATGAGCTGACATGAGATCCAATGTATGTATAGTTTCCTAGAAAGGAATCATGATGGTAGTAGAGAGAGGAGAATGCTTGAATTGATAATCACCTAAGCCAATAAAAATGAAGGTGTAATTGAAATAGGATTCAACGACCTCAAGAAGAGTAAAGTTGAGGTTGCACAACTTTTCATTTGTAACTTCTACGACATTGACCTCATCATCAACATTGTTGGTGTGGGAGTTATCTTAGTGGATATTATTATCAAGGATATTAGGAGGAGGGGTGGTGGATGTAGGACTAGGAGAAGTAGTAAAGGGTGGAATAGTGGTAGTGATGGAGGGAGATATGGTAGGGGAAATAAGATCAGTGGTATGTGTAGGGATGGAAGGGGTGAATGTGGAGGTAGAAGAAGTAATGGAAGCACTAGATTCAATTTGAGATTGTATGCATCGATAACATGGGAAGGAATTGGATTAAGTGGGGGTACATGCATGGCAATGATTGAGTATATTCGGAAAAACTTGAATGGTTTGGGGTTGGTAGAAATAGTATGCTCATATCCATCATGTAAGAATTTAATGCATTGATGCACCGTAGAAGGAATAACATGCATAGTGTGGATCCATGGTCTACCAAGTAAACAATTGAACTGAAATTATGTATCAATGATATAAAACAAAGTGGGAAGGGTTTTGGGCCCAATCTGTAAAGGTAAGGTGATGGTGTCGATGCATGTTTGAGTAGTAGAATCATAACCACGAACAAGGGTAGAGGATTTGGTGATTTGACTATCAGGAATTTGTAGCTTTGCATGAGTAATGATAGGGAACATAGATTTAGAGTAGAGCCATTATCAATTATTATGCACTTGATATGATGACGATGATAGTAGATTTAAAAAGTAAAGGTGATGAATGATTCCCGATGATAGTAGGAGGGATATCCTCATTATTAAATGACATGGCATGTGGTACGTTTTTGAGGGATTGGATAAGATATGTGAAGGCAACAGGGAATTATAACTAGCAATTTGAAAGGAACATAGGGTAGCCTCTAATGTATGAAAAAAATATGGTGCATTGCATAAAATATCATAAAGGGATATTATGGATAGTATATGCTTTAGTTACTCGATGATATCATATCCTTTAGAGGTGCCAATAAGAACTGTAGAGAGCGATAGGTAGTGGAATAGAGACAGGTGTAGCCATGGGTTGCCTATTGTGTAGAGTGGTGACCACATTAATAGTTGGGTTAGGCATTGGAGGGTTAAAGCATGAAGGATGTTGGATATGGACCTACATAAAATCAACAACGATCATGTAGATAGGAAAGAAATCCTAGTGGTCATATAGGATGTGTAAGAGGATTGGTACATAAATTTAGAAGAAGGGGAGAGAATTTGATGCATGTGTAGAAGGTAGGGTTTGATCGATCGGGTTCACCAAATGATTTAATCTAAATTTAATTAAACCTTATTTCAGAGTAACTACTACAACAAATGATATCCGAGTGATTATATATAGGAATGTGCAAACACTAAGCATTCAACAATGTAAACCCTAAGCATATGAGAGGGGGATGATGATTTAGTTGATTCTATGCAACTTGGGAATGATTGGGACTCTATATGTTCTAGAACAAGATGGAATCATCATCATAAAGGATCGATGAGGGTTTAGAACCCTAGGAATGTACATGATAGAAGTTCCCTTGAGGAGGATAGGAGCTCCCTGGGTAATAGTGAATGATCCGGGCTCCTGTGTCTGCTAGGATGAATAAAATGTGATCTTTTCTTGGTATGAAGGTATCATTTGTTACTCACTTTTTGTCATTCTAGTTTCGTTGTTAGGTCACTGGGTCACACTCAGTAACTGCAAAAACACATGACTACCTACACATGTCCATAAACCACATGAAATCTACTAAAAATGTAGAATTTGGAGTCCGACTAATGCCAACGGTCACCCGAAGAGTGAAATTATGATTGAGTGTTGCATAACATCTCAGACTCCATGTAGTTCTCCATGTGTGTGTGTATATATTCCCTAGGTTGCCCTTGTGCAAGTTACATGACGAGAACGAGATAGATCTAGATTTTTCCCAAACATGTAAAATGTGTGTGATAGAATAGAATGAAATCCCCTCATATGCAAAGTGTATGCAGATCAAGGCAACCCTATTCCTTGTATGAATATGCTAGATATGTAACTTGTAGTGCTCTTGTGCCTTTGTGCAAGCTTAGGTGGTGATAGATAATGCTTATAGTGTTTGGCCCTTTATTTGAGAGAAGTAACTAAGTATATATATGATTCCCTTGTTTGAATTTCATAATTGACAAATGAAAGGCCGACCCAAAGTGTTAAAAGGTGACTAAGAAGCGAAAAGGACCCAAAAGAGTAAGAAGAAGAAAGAGAGGGACATGAGCACCCAAGAGGGACAGGAGTTCTGGCGCTTCTTTCCTAACCTGGAACTAGCGTATGAGGCCATCAAAAGGTAAATTAGTAAAATATCAGTGGAGCTATAAGATGTGTAAAGCCAGTAAAGTGCAAGAGATAAATCAATCACAAGGACAAAAGGAGTTTTCAACAGCTATTTTTTTTGCTTATGAATTATGTATACATTACTATGTTTTAGGACCTAGAAATGTACCCAAGTGCATAGATTTTGTGTCTATAACAAAAATCCACAATAAATAGGGTGTATACTTTTTTTGTGAATTTTTGCAAGATGGAGGATCCATTCACTATTTTTTAGATTCTTCATCTCACAAGATTTCCAGAAAGTATAAGTTTTTACAATTTGGACTTATGGTGCTTCCGAAGCCTCCATTTGAAGTTTGTAGTTGCTTGGGCAACCCTTCAAATGCACAAGCCTACATTTCATCTTTAATATAAATAAAATTTGTTAATTAATGTATTTATTATGTAAAGTGGAATGATGAAAATAATTTTTTACAAGTCATTGACTACCAAGAGGTTTGGAGTTTAAATCCCTTAGGCTACATGCTTAGCCTTAAGAGCTTTCTTTAAGCTCTTGGTGACCTATATAACCATCCCAGTCTCTAAATTATCCCATTACACCCTAATTAGCCTCCAGTTGCTCATTTCAACCATCATATGACCTACAACTATCAATTTAGTCCCATGTATAAAAACATCCACACAACTTGTACCATTGAGCATCACTTTTTGACTAAATGTTTTCTAGAGGACGTATTTTCTGCTTCTAGAAAGCCTACAAAGAACACGTTGTTTTTCAGATTTTGTATTTTTCATGCTCTACATATTGGAATGGTTATTTGTGACATCTAGTGGCCCATAGTTTGAGAAAATTAAGTTTTTATAGGTTGTTGCTTTATCATGTCCTAGTTTTTTTACTCTCAATTAGCCATGACTTTTGATATGTATGTCAAATCACAATGCTTTTTTAAAGTACATGTTTTTTCGTGTACTTTAAAATTATGGGTTAATTTTTGGTTCATACTATACCAAGATTCTAATTTCAGAATAAATTTGTAACTTATTGACTATATTTGATTTGTAAAGGAACTATTTTATATAAAGTTCCACCTATTTTCAACTAGGATGCTCAATTTTTGTATTAAAAATATTTCTAGCTTGGGATTGTTTTATTCTTAGCTTGCATATCAACCATTATATTGAGGAATTTATTGTAAGAAGTGCATTATTATAAGTAGTTTGGTAAGTGTTTATTAGGTTCATTTTTGAGGTTATTCCAAGGATTTTTTCCTTGATATTGTAAATGGATTCCATCCATGACTTCCACACTCTCACGCAAACAAATAATAACCTCATTTAAGAAAAAACCATGCTCTTTTCATAAGTATGTTCACTTGAAGACATGGTTAATTTTTTTAAGAGAATATGGAGAGAAAAAATAAAACTCTCTATTACTTTCACTAATTTATGGAAAATATGCCCTCCTTTAGTCATTGCAGGAGACTCTTTCATGCTTGCAACATCATATTGAAACCTTGGACATACCTCTCATTAAGCATAATCTACCTTATGCCACTGATTCAGATATTATTGACACATCTTCATACTCTACTTTTATAATCATGAGTTGCCCATTATATCTCATGCACCCATTGTTGCACTTGTTGCAACCCACACTTCAGATTTATCCACCATCATGTTTGGCTCATTTAAGAAGCACACAACGAGTTTTATATCCTGCAATATCCATTCCATGGGTCATTTTTGTGGAGGCATAGGTAAATAATTGTAGGGAATCACTTCTCGTAACCAACCTATTCATTGAATTGCTCGATCTATAACATTGCATATAGAGAAAAAAATTATCGAGTCCACTTCATGCACAATCACGTGGTTTTGTTTGCTCCACTCTTTGTGAAGATATTGAGCAACACAAAATTCCTTTTGCACACCTTCTCAAGCATGAGAGACATGAGACTACTCTAGTCATATACAAGAGTCATGACACTTCTATAGATGATTCCTCACATATATCATTTGTGTACATGACACCAAATCACATACAAAAATATTCATGTACCATATGTATTCACCAAGAAGAATTTCATATCAGTCATGGAGGCATCGTTAGCATTCTTTATGTGGGATCTACAGTGCGGATCCTCTACAATTTAGCTACAATTGTTACATGTTACTAATTATGCATAACAACACTCCCTTTATTTTGGAACAAATCTCACATTGATTTGGCATTTCTTCAACAATTAGATAGTTCCTTGTTTTGAGATATTTGGGTGTATACAATATTTTAATTATCTTATTTGGTTATTTGGGGATATATATTTATACTAAGTTATAAAGTACCATGGGGGTGTTTACATTAAATTTTATTTCACATCAAATTTGAAGCCTTATGATTAAAGTTCAAAGTTTCAAAGCTTTTCATAGTGATTAATAGAGTTTTTGGGCCCCCCCTTGGTCATAAAATTGTCAAAATTGCTAGCAAAGGATGACTCTAAGTCCAATCGAGAAAAACTAGGAAGAACTTAGTGAAAATCAAATGTTTTGGGATCTAGACAAGCTAGTGACATTTAAATTCTTAATTTTCTTAAGGGATTGGGACATAAAATTAAATCAAGTCACGTAAGGGACACATGATGGTCAATGGATCATTTCTTATCAAATATTTGGTCACCGAATCGATCCAAGTTTAAGGTTATCGAGTCAATGATTTCGAGCTCGATTTGGATCGAGTTGTAATGAGTTTGTCAAGTTGAGTTCGAAGGAAGGTGTATGAGATTGAGATCATAGAATGACATGATAGGTCATTTTGGACTAATGATGACACTCAATCATAAGGAAATTATGAAAATATCTCCAATTTACTCTCGGTCCTAAAAACGCTACTTGGTTGCTCAAAAATGGCCATATGCAGAAATTTTCCCTTATAGGACTTACACAGTTTGTGAGCAATTTGCACTAATTCTCCTTCGCAAGATATGTCTTTCTCTCCACTTTCAGCTTCACAAAATCCTCAAGCTCCAAGCATTACTTGGAGTTAGGCTTAAAAGCCTAGAAATCCTCCATAGCTTGGTGATTTGAAATGGGGCTTAGAGGCCTTTATATAGTGTTTTCGGCCCTAAAATATGGGTTAAAACCCACATTGCTTAGGCTTAAAATATCCTAAGGCTTTTTGGTGTGTTGGTTGGGGTGCCCGGGGTGCAAGTGGTCGGTAAAGCAGTTTGAGTCCCTCATCGTCGGTGTCGCTATGAGTTGTCCATGGCTCAACTAAGCTGCTTTGGTGTGTGGTGGGTTTTATCCCACATCCTTTGGGCATTGAATTGGTTATGGATTTAAATAGCCTTAGTAGGTATGATTTTTTATGGCTTCAGCCACATCTAACTCACTTTTTCTCACCCTTCTATGGGATCTTAGCAGAACTTGTCAGTTGGTTTGTGAGTTGGGTTGAGTGGCTCAACCGCACCAAAAATGGTTTGATCATGACACTTGGAAGATATGCATCTCGATATCCTAGATCAATCCTCCAACTTAGTCTCCCACTTGCTTTGCAAATTGATGAGCTTCTTGGGAAAATGAGTTTTTTGAATAACACGGTGGCCGGTACCCTTTTCGAAACAAGAGTTGGGCCCTTAGTTGAACAACCCTTTTATGCCCATAAAAGATCAAAGATTTGAAAACCACCTTTTTCCACTCACCAACTTGTTGGCCCCATGACGCATTACCTAACAACTCTAAATAATGCCCTGAGAGTGACACTTGTGCCTTCTACACTTCCAACCGAGCTCGATCTTGTACCAACAGTATCTTACACATACGATATTTGTTGCACATGTTCCAATAGGCGTTATAAATATAACATAGTGATATTCTCAGATTGTACCAGCTTGATTTAGATCTTAGGAAATTTTGATGCCCAAAATTACCTCTCGAATCACATATCTCTCTCCTCATTATGTCCTCTTAGACTCGCAAGTTTGAGATTTATGAGCATACGACTCTTAAGGTCGCCATTTGGGTGGAATTTACAGGATTTTTCATGTCATGCTATCATTTTTTGGACCTCATTACTTCATCTATAGTCTAAGGCATTACCAAAGATCCTCTCTAGTTTTATGTTTCCATACCTAAGCAACGCGTCTATTGAGATCAACCTTTCTTGGGACCTCAAGGAAACCATTGACATCTAAGTGAGGGAATATTGGTACACCAATGAGTGATTTAAATTAACCTCCCCAATATCTATTTTTGGTGTCAATATAAAAACCATAAGTTTTTGCTTTCCTTTGCTAGCTAAGTGTAACAAAAAAATCAAATCCCAATGTTGTGCCTTATCGGGCTTATGGAAAATATTGTTAAACCATTATGTGTCATAAAAATAACAAAGAATAAGTCCCTCATTTGCCACTTTTCTTCCATCACTTCTAAGATCGTTAAACCATAAGGAATTACCTAATGCAACATTATATTCTATTATGGATTTACCTTATTATTATAACTAAAGGTTTGTCTAAGTTAGATAAGGACATCTTATTTATTTGGGACAATTGGTGCTTAAAATGTGATCGAAGCTTTTAAAAGCACCAAAACATAAGTGTATGAGTGTTTTGATATTCTCTTATTTGTTCAATGTTGTATTTAAGATCAACATTAGATTAAATCTTCTTGGCTTGAATATTAGACCATAAGATAAAATTAAGGTATATTTTCTATGAGTGGATCTAAAGAAGACACATTATAAATGTATCTTTTAGAAGTTGTTATATTTATTCTACATATAAATTTACTTTTAAATACTATAATGCATTCAAATGAAAAGTAACATTTAATTTTTCTAAATATAATGTATTACAAATATATTTATTGAATAAAGAAACAATTTACCCAATCCACAAAGAAGGCAAGGGAACAAGTTGAAAAATGTTTATATTGTAGGTTATTAACACGTAAGGTGGTCTAATATATAGTGATATGTAATTTCCTCACTATAGAATTTGTTAGTAATTAGTGCTCCATTATATATTTAAGTGGTACATGAATGTTTATATTAGTTGTTAATGTTGTCACATAGGTTATTTAAATAACCTCCTTGAATTAGCACGGAGTTATTACAGGACATAAATGAAGGCCCTACTTTATAGGTGATACTCTCTTATATATTGTAATATCTATTTATGATAAATATATCAAACATATGAGTGAATTCTAGTTGTATGGAATCATTATAATGTGTATGAAACTTGAATAGATCTTTCATTTAGTATCAAAGCGATGTCGATTTAGCTATGAGATAAATCTACCTATATTTTATGGCTTGTTTGGAGTGAATGAGTTTTTTCTTTGAACTTCATTCAAATATATGTCGGTTTTCGGTTATTGGCATGCAACAAATGAATGTTTTGACCAAACATTGCATCTTTAGAATAAAATGAGACAATATTTGTTTTAGTTGAATTCATATATTCGGATTGGGAAGAGTTTTGATCCCTATGTGCATTGCAATCGTTCAAAGACCAACAAACCTATCTTTATGTAGCTCAAAAAAACTCTTTGCCATTATGAATCGGTCACGTGGTCTTGTAAGTTTGTTTTTAGTTTGTAAGTCCTATTTTATTGCATGTATTTAATGTTTGTAAAATAAATTTCTTAGTCCTAAATTATTGGTCGATTCATATGACTTAATCAAAGGTAATAAAGTGTTAAGATTTTAAACATTTCATTTAGGAGTATATCTTTTTTTTCATATGTGTATTTTTATTAGCAATAGATTTGTAATCAAATAATTAAAAATATATTATCATTTATTTCTTTATCATTCTTATAATATTTTGGTGTTAGTTTTTGTTCTAAGTCATGTAGAGTCAAGATCTAGAGTTTATGTTTGGTTTTGTCGTGTTGTCAAAGTTAAATCATAATTTTCTAATGGGTGTAATATTGATAGAATTTGACGTTCTTTTATTTTTTTTGTCAAATTATGAAAATGGAAAAAAATGAATCTTGTGTAAAATTTTGAAGGAAAAAAATTTCATACTGGGCAAGCGATTCTGTATGCAACTTCTCTTAATTGAAAGAGATGTTTGGGAAGTCATCAAACTAAAAGGCTTAGATGCATCATGTGGATTTCACAAAATATGCCAAAGATATTTGGGATTCATTGATCACACTTTTAGATCCGAGGTTGAGTGTGCCAAAAAAATCGACAAGGAAAAGGCCAATGCTACTACTATAAGGAACCAATACATATAATGTTGAATTGTAATAAACGAGCACAAGATATATTAGATGAAAAATTGGTTTATAAAGGTATGATTACATGAGATAATAACATAAAAGATAATACTCCTCCGATAGTGAATAAGACTCTCCTCATCCAAATGAATAAAATTATGTGTATTGATCGGTGCACTTTGGAGGATGGAGGCAACGAAGGAAGGAGGATATTCGGTGACCTCTCATCGATCCTAACAACGAGGCCACATAGTTAAAGTGGTGTCACCAAAAATATTTATTGCTTTGTATGACACATGTGTGTGTGTGAATAAGAACAAATGATCTTTCCTGATTATGTGTTTGTAATTCCGGTATTTTCCCTTAATGCATTATGATATGGTGTGGAAGGTGCAGAATTGTAAAAAAACTATGTACGTATATGGGAGGGAAAAAATAACTATGATATTTACTTTTAGTGATACGTTAGTATGAGCTCACTAGAGGTGAAAAGCATGAACAGGGGAGAATTCACGTATATATATTATCACTAGAAGTACATACTTTTATAGTATGGAGGATTTCATTGAAGTAAAAGTATACATAATAGACAATATGTATCTAGGTAACCACAAAGTGGGAGAAATCATGAATATATTATGCATACCTAAAAGTATGCATTGACATACGATTTTGTTTTTAGTTGTTTAAATGTGTTGTTTCTACATGTTCACACTAAGGTGGGAATGTTAGGAATAAGTTCTTTATTATATATTTAAGTGGTGCATGAATGTTTATAGTAGTTGTTAATGTTGTCACTTATGTTGTTTATACAACCTAATTGAATTAGCACAGAGTTATTATAGGAAACAAATGAAGGCTGCATTTTATAGGTGAGACTCTTCCTATATAAATTTCAATATCTATCTATGAACAATATATCAAACGTATGATTGAATTCTAGTTATGAGGAATCATTATTCGTATGAAACTTGAATGGATTTTCATAATTTCCTATAAAAATTTACTTGTAAGAATTAAATATAAATTTCTTAAAATAATACATCATTGACTCATTCAATACATATATCATTGGATTGTATTTAGGTTAATTTTATGTACATAATAATTACATGGATGACTTAATAGCCAGTGGGTGACTTAGATCACTTATTGGGAAATTAAAATAGATAAAAGTAAAAATTCTTAAATTTAATGTATGTTATGACTCAAATTTCAAATCAATGATAATAAAATTGATTTTCAACCAAAAAAATTCAAAAGTACATGAAAACCTTACAACATACAAAAATAAAAATAGTATAAGAAACACCATTGGAATTTTTTTCTTTCCTTGATAATATTTAGCATTCTCTCATGGTCATCAATATTTAGTTTCAAGCTCTATGTAAACCTATATTTTTCCACAATAGATTCAAACAAATATGCATGATAATAATAGGGTGGTTATAATGCAACTTTGATCCCTTTACTAAAGTGGTGGATTGCAATCTTTCCGTGAGTTTTCTTCCTCAAACCAACAAAATACTTTGAAAATTCAACTAGACCATCATTCCATACATCTATCTCCCGCATTAATTTTCCAAATGAAGTTCTCATCATAAATTATACTTATTTTTGGTAAGTGATTAAGGTCATTAAATGTCCCTACATTTATTATGGAAAGTGTTTTCATGTATGATCTTAGGGATCCATAATACATTATGCAATGAACCAACACATGTGAAAACAAGTCTTTGCATGAAAACATTTGGGTTTAGCAAGACATTGTGAATTCCCGAGTCCCTAATTGATTCCAAATCATCTACATATTGTGCATATTCATTACTCAATTTTGACCTATCTGGATAATTCTCTTCTAGATTCATTATTACAAAGTGTATTTAATTATAATTAGATAAAGATCTTAGTAATTGATGGGAATAATGCGTTTTTGTAAACTCTAATTCAGTCGAAGGAGTGGAATTTTGTCCTATAATTGATTCACATGGTGTTATAGTGATGCATGCACAATGTTCAAAACCTTCCCTTTTCTTCATTGTCCTCAAATTGCCCTTATAAGCCCCTTAAGACAAGGTCTTGCAACAACCATGCATCTAAGGTTTTAGGGATACCCAAAATGTTCTAGAAGATTCAGTAGTTTACTTTTACCAACCTTAGCATGCTTGAAATTTTTCGAGTCTAACTCTTAGTGTACCTCCTTATACTTCACTTGTTGCAATTTGGCTTCTAAACCCTCAACTAGGTCTTCCTAAATCAATTGTCAAGATTATATTAGTTTGTAGAAGGTTCTAATGCACAATAAGGGAATTTTTGAGCACCAATTAAGGTCTTCATAATTTTCTAAAATTTTCATTGACTCACTTAACGCAAAAGTAGGGTTCCTTTGTAATACACTCTCCTTTTCTAGTCTTTTGACCGTATTTCGTGGCCTCTCCCCAACTGCCAAGAAAATATCTCTTCCCATCCAATGAAAATTTAAAATTCTTCTTGAGTTACCTTAAGAACCTCTTTATTGTCATTATTTCTAATTTTTAGGTAAAACTAACTTAGTTTTCTCCCCCAAAATCCGTTCCCTAGAACCATCTTGACTGTGCAACTTAGAGCTTCCAGAGAAGGGTTATTTTTTCATAAATTCTTCCAAATTTCGTCTTAGGATTCTAGACTTGGTATGGAGGTTTTTCCTAACATCTTCCACAAGTTCCTTTTAGCAGTGGCTCATGACTCTTTCCCTAGGTTCAACTACATCCTCTTTCTTGGAAGGAATGTATTGTGCACGTAGGGTTTGTAAATGTCCAACAATGATTTCAACTAAGAATGATTCTTAACCATTTGGATATGTTCTTACCCTCTCATGTTTAGGCTTTCAAAGCAACAACATCCACAGTTCAATAGACATTTATAATAAAATAATCCTTTCATCATTCACGCACACAACTATGACATAACGGTCTTTATCACACTTCTAACTAAGATTGGATTGATACATTGTCATTAATTTAAAGGAGATTCATCCCCATGCTTGAATAATTGAGCTTCAAAAGATGCAAATATCACATATGCACAAATCCCTCTCTCATTCAAACAAGAAATAGAAAATATCACATATAATCTAAGCAAGTATAATCCCATCTAGCATTTCTTAGTTTCATGTAACTAGTTCCATGCTTAAAGTACAAGAACCAAATTTCATTCTTGTATCACTTTACCCGTAAGAACTCCATCACCAAATTCCACACAAGGAAGCAATCAATCCCTAGTTCTTAATGCAAACTCGGTATTACTTCACATAAGGCGAGTACTACCCAAAACAAAGTTCTCATATCTCTATATCTTATATGCTTCAAACTTAGAATTATTTTTCTCATTCCATCCTCCTACTACGAGGAATGACCTCAATAACTACTTCCCATTCAAATTTATCTCTTCTTCCACTCCACTTCACAACCCTAACCAACTTTCACAAGCCTTCAAGTTCATACATGGCAAATATATCATGTTACATTAGTGTTTGATCCTTTAATGACTTATACCCCTATCTAAGACTTATTTCACTCCACCTAGACACCTAACCCACTCTTGAACTCAATAAACCTCTTCTCAAGCAATTACAAGACAATTTTCACTTTTTCAAGTTTTTACAAATTTGAATCCCTTTGGAGGGAAAATGCATTAGGAGGAAAATTCAAACTTTCAACCCTTATTTCTTACTTGCAATAGCTCACTTAGACTCTCTAATGATTTCTAACACATTCAAATAACTCATATAACACGATGAGAAGGAGGATTGATAACAAAATACTTTTAATTCCATGATGTTCCCGCATCATATAGTGATTTAGAATAACTTACCCAAGCTTTCATGTGGTTGTTTTAAAAACTTTGGAAGTTAATCCTCCTTTGTGAAAGTCTTCTCTATAAAAAAATTTCTCAAATGGTGAAGACTTGAGTTTAATCTATATGGTTAACACCGGAACTTAGAGAAAATTCATGAATACTATTTTATCAGTAAGAGACATAGCTTTTAATACTCTTTAATGGTGAAATTTGAGTTTCTTGAACCCTGTAAATTCCTTCTAAGTGGAATTTAATGGTGTGCCATAATTTATTAAAAGATATGTGACATATGTGTCTCAAAATTAACTAATTCTTAGCCATCCTTATGTCCTCATCCAAGGCTCTTGTGTCCTTCTGTTATTTCCCCTCTTGGTCACTATGTACTCTCTTTAAACTAGTCCGTGTTTCAAAAATATTAAGACGTATTCAAGCCACATATTTTCTTGTTCTTGGGCCTCATTTCATGACTCCTTTCGATATTATCTTTGACCCCTTCGACCTTCACCCGATTGGACCACATATCTCAGCTTTTTATTCTCTAACCTTAAGTGTTTTAGCTTCTTTGACCTCCCTATTTTATGTATCATGAATCCAAATATATGTGATTTTTCCATGTGTACTAGTTTTAATTCTTCATGTAAAGCCTTTGAATTTTCAATTGTGAGCTCTTTGATCTCAGTAACAAATTATTTCAATATGTGGCAAGTGTCACCTTTTATGAGATTTTTGTATATTCAACACCTCTTTTTGTTTAACTTTTCAACTCCTCTCAATAACTCAAGTAATATAATGACCACCATGTGTCCTCTTACCAATTTTTCATCACCAAAACAAAATAAAAATACCATGAAAGGAAATTTTAATTTAAAGTAAAGCTTAAAAGTGTGAAGAATAACATGAATTCTCAATGAGAAAAATGTAAACATTTCATATAAGTAGTTGTCGTTTAGAAGTTATATCAATTTAAACACCTTTTGAGAAACTTGAAAAACACAACAAAATTATTTGATTGAGATCAAATATAGGTGGGTTATTTTACATACTATTTATATTACTCAAACTTTATAAGGTTCACATGATATAGAGTTTTTTAGATTTTGAAGTACATTTTGAAATCAAATACACTTTTTTAAAACAAAATATACATCATTTATAAAATATAAACAAGAACCACTAAATAACACTATATTAAAGAATAACATGTTCCCAAAAATGTTTATATAAACTAATGTATTTCATTAATTTTGTTGTTTATATTTTTATAATGGTATTTATAGATATTTCATGTAAAATATAGTGTTATTTAGTGGTTCTTGTTGATGAAAAATAAGTGTTAGTGCAATATGCAAGTTAGAAATTGTAGTCGTAAAATCATGCACTTACTATTACATTTATACTACCAAAGTATGTTGTTTTATATATGGATCTCGTGTAAGAAAAGTATTCACTAATGGCTCATCCTCTAGTCATGTCGCGTATTTGGTCGTCAGTTGCCATTTGTCTTGCACATTCGTTAGCTATTTACATGGTTCTCGTTTGTCTCTCGGGAGTCTCAGGTGTCATTATTTGGTCATTTTTCGTCTATAGTCTTTGAATAGGGAGCTAAGGGTGGGATTAGGGCGCCCATGGGCACCCCGATCCTTAATTTTAGGTGCCCTGGTCCCCATAGCACTTGGATCTAGTTTAGAGTTTTGAGGTTGGTATTTATAATTTTCCCTCTCATTCCCCTAGGTACTAGTCGGCATGTCGGGTCATTAGTGTCAAATTTTGAGCAAGAGATCCCTATATAAACATAACATACTTACTATCTTAGGGACAAAATATCTACTATCAAGGGCTAGCTATCTATTAAGGAAGGGGATTGCATTTGGGCATCATTGCATCACACACACTGCATAGGAAAGGGAAGTATATTCTATTCCATCCACCATTTTGCATTACATCTAGCTATTGTCCGCTATCTTTGCGTCATTGAAACTAGGTCACCCTAGGCGCATAATTACATACGCATGCACATATAACTACATCAGCCGAGATGTAGTGCACGCTTAGTCGTAAGTCCATCCATTCGCAACCGAGGATGGTTCGACCCATTCATTTGCATATTTCTTTTGTTAGGGTTTGATGTTTTTGTGGGGTTTTGTAGGAGATTATTCACTAGAGATCTACAACGAAATCATTGAAGCTACAGAGACAATCAAGCGACAAAGATCAAGATATTGTGAATATCTAGCGACACTTCCATATTCACGCCCCGAGTTGTTCTACGCACCAAAGCACCGATAGTGCATAATAGGGTGCCCACAAGAGCCATGATACTCTTCTAGGCACCCCAATCCGATTAAATCTTCATCTCTGCTATAATTTCCTAGGTTGTACCATCATACTCTGCTTCATCCACACATCATCTTGTTCATTCCAGAATCACAGTGAGGTAAGTCATTTTCAGGTTAGTACCTTTTTCCTCCCATTTCAATTACTTATTTCATTTAAATATCAAATAAAATTAGTTAGCATCTACATTTCAGTTTATACTATTTATTTCATTATTGTACTATTTAGATTAACTCTAAAATTCATATTTTAGTTAATTAGAAACCAAACATAGATTATTTCCTAATCTAACACTCTTTATCACTACCTCAGATAGAACAATAGATAAAAAGGAGGGGAATATAATACCTGCACTTACCTATAAGATCGTAACGCCCCTCCTTTGATTTTAGGATTTTCTCTTGGATGGAAATTGGAATGCTTTAGACTTACTGGGACAAATTGGATAGCACCTCCCCTTTGATAAGTGATGATCTTTCTTGATAGAATGTTATGGAGATTGAGATCTTTGTTTGATATTTTAGCAGCATATACTTGTAAATTTAGGAGGTGCTTGCCATGGAGGGTGGCACTTCTATTTATAGTTAGAGGAAGGAGAAATGGAGGGTTGGGATTTTTCCATGTAGGAGGTAGATCAATGGTGGAAAATGGATGAGAATGAAGAAGGATCTAGAATTAGAAAATTCTAGAGATTAGAAGAATCCTCCATTGAATTAAAAATTCAATGGAGGAGAGAAATATTTGAATTTTTGAATATAGAAGAGGGAAAATAGGAGAGGCTTCTAGAAATAGAAGCCTCTAGATTTGGAGGATTATTTAGCTTGGGATTAGGTGAAATTAAATGTGTTTAGTGGGGTGATTAGATGGAGAAGCTAGGTATAGGATAGGTGTAGGGTAGGTGGTAGGTGAGTAGGCATTTTTTAATTCTTAGAAATTGGTAATAGAGATTAGTTAATGGGATAATGGAAATATTAATGATGTATTAATGTGACTAAGGATAAAATGGGATTATGGGGTGAATAATAGAAATAATTGAGACATGATAATGGGGATAATGATAATAATTAATCTCATGATTAATTATTATATGGTTTATGAGTATATTATTTGCTAAATGATCATGTCGACATTTTACATGTCTACAGCTTCTAATAAATATGAGTTTCAAGTTTGTTTAATTACCCTAAATTATAATTATTTTTGAGCTTTATTTTTGTACAACGTGTTAGTTGTATATAATGGTTTTATTTATGATTAAATTATTTAGAATACATTAAAATTGTAAATGTTAAACATTACAAACAAATTCAATCAATAAAAATAAATTTTATAAATGATTAATAATTAATTAATGCACACTATATGTTAATAAAGTAATTTATAATTTGTTTATTTATACAATTTGATTTAAAGTTTTTATAAAAAATTATTTAAAAATAATCTTGTTGCAAATAGTGTCAAAATCCTAAAGAAAAAATTCACTCAACATTACCTATGAAAATACACAGGATCCAAAATTTGAATTTTTTAATGCACAAATATGACAAATTCTATTACTCAATTCCACCAAACTTTGTGCCAAATCAATCGCTAAAATTTTCCAATTAGCATCAAGAATTCTAACATAAAGAGCAATAGAATTTTTCAACGTCAAGCAAAAAACACAATATTTGTTATTTCTCAATTTCATGATACCAATCATGATGCTAAGCACGATAAATCTACTAGTGATTAGTGGTAACTATTAAAAATAATAATTGCTAAGAATAGGCGATAATAATATAAGAGCTTAAAACATTAGGCAAAGATGGAAAAAATCAATTAAAAACATACACCATAAGTAAAAACTAAGAATCTATGGAATTTTTATTCCAAAGAAGAGCCTCATGCAATCAAAATTAATTCACCAATATGAACATTTAAATATCTACAACAATTTATACTTAAAAGAAAATTAAGTTGTGTTTGAACCTATATCTCCACTTTATCAACCAAATGCCTCCTTCACTAGTCCACATAATTTAATTGTACCTCAACAACATAGTAAAAATTTCATAATCCATCCATAGTTTTATTTCAATTCCAACAATATTTAAAATATGACCTACATGATCTCGTCTTAAACAATGGATTTCTTGCATATACTTTTGGGGCTTTATATGCCATTTTATAGAACTCTTGTTCATCCACCATATTACCTTCTTCAACATAACTTTCTCTATTGGCCATGTCCATCTCAAAATCAATTTCATTAACTTTTGAATCATTCATGTTATCATGTTTTGCAATAAAGTAATCTAGATCTACATGTCATCCATGTGACTTTGTATATTTTCTTCTAAATATTGTTGGATTGAAAGAAGACATAAATGAGTAGAGTTTCCCTCATTAATTTCTTTATAAATTTTTCACTAATCAAAACCTTGGACTTTGATAAATTTCTCTCTACATTTTCTTTTGATTTTCTTAAGGTGTAATGGGTCACAAGGTTAACACAATATAGCCCATTTGTCCAAACAGTGGAGCTCACAAGTGTCGGCTTGGAACTTCATCTTGTGTAGAGGCATTGCGACCATGCAACATAATGGTAGTTGAATAACCATTGGTATTGACATCGGGTCATAACTTCATTTTGTGAAGAGGCCATCATGGGAATCTAGCATAATGGTACCTGATATTAGTTTTTCAAGAAGAGGAGCTCTCATAGGATCACCTTAGATAGTCATTCAAATTGTCAGGTAGTGCAACCACACATTCGAATGGTAGTTGATCATCAAACTTAACATCGTGCATTGGAGGCTTGAGGTCTTGAAAGAGGCTTAGCATCGTGCATTGAGGCATTGAAGTTTGGAAAGGGACGTGACATCAGGTCGCAACTTCATTCTGTGTAGAGTCTCTTATGACCCTGTAGCAGGATGGTACCTGAAAAGTCATTGTCCATCACCGACATTGGATCAATCATAGCTCTAAGTAACATGGAGTTCCTTCAAACCAGTTTGGATTTTGTGGAATCAACTAGGAGCCAAGAACTATGTTATAGAGTCAAAGAAGATCTTTGTTGTCATATATCTGGAAGCCTAGCACCACACAATGGAGGCGTGGAGGTCTTTTTCGGATATCAAAGTGGTGCAACATGATGTAGTGAGCCCAAGTGCCACAGGTCCTAGACTTTGAGCCATCATTGTTGAATGTGGAGTTGGCATAATATTGCGATGATCTCTTCTCAACAAGGTGATTTGGAGTTCACAAGATTTTTGGGACAAAAATCCTTTCCCATTGGGGAGGTGTGATCCACTGGAAAAAGTTCCTTAAATCTCCTAGGATCACTACAATGCATAAGATGATGTTGAGAGCTTTTCGACGACTATTTGAATGTCAAAAATGGAGTTCGTATGCACATTAGGTGGCTGGTCAAAGTTTGGTCGACTAGAAAGTCAACTCGGTCAATAGGTCAAATAATGGACCAACAACACTATGACACGTGGCAAAAGGGCATTGGAAAAATCATAGGTTTGAAAGGTTTTCACTATCAGTCTTTGATGATGGTAAAATGGTATAGCTCGGCGGAACAAGAGGCTCAACTTTTGTTACGGAGGGGAGCTCACCGCCGTGAGGACTCATATATCGATCACCAATGTGGTGGGCCCTCAAGCCACCACGTGGCTTACCACCATGATCAATTTTCCTATCGAGGATCAACATTGAGCTACATTTTATGAGTCAAGCTATTAACCGAGTCATGCAAGGATCAAGTTATATTTTAGCTCGGCGAGCTATCCATAGTGATCGAGCTCAAAATTATTTTCAATGACCAAGTCGAGCTCATCTATATTGCATTATATTTTATGCCAACCTTTCCACATTACCTTGGCTGAAGCCACAAAGATCTCAGTTTATACATCCAACATCAACCGACCAGCTAAGTGCAACGTGGCCATGCCACATGTTAAGGTCAAAGTGGGTAGGCTTATCTAAGCCACATTTATATGTGAAGTGGTCTGGGCTATGTACAAGCCCATATAAATCCGCCAACCCCCATATATGCAAGATCCACATAGGTGGATAAACGGTGGGGAAAACATAAAGGCCCATGCGTGGTAGATACCATGTGAAAGGAGGGTGGCTAAGGTTTTTAAAAATTAGCAAAACATATATCCCGCTCAATGTGGGAATTATCCCACTTAAACATGCATGCGCCCACTATGGGAATATAATCCCATCTACATGCTACGGTTAGGCTAATAATAGCCTTAAGATATATTATGGAGCATTATATTAAGGGCCCTATTTTAATATAAATAGGGGCCCCTCTCCATTGTAAACACAACACAAAGCTCATTCCTAGAGCTCGAGAGGCGAAGACCGAGCTAAGAGGAGAGTTAGAAGGCATAGTTGTGTGAAGACCTAAATCATTTAGGCATTATTTTATTATTATTGGCCTATTATTTTTAGCAATAATATACTAAAGTATTGTTATTGGGAGTTATTAAAAACCTACCCAATAGGCCCATTGAGCCACTGCATTTTTACTTGTGACGCTGAGTATCGATCAAGTGTCAAGGACACATTAATAGTGTTGGGAAGGCCGTCAATTCCAAAGGAGGCATGCACCGTGAAGGTGGAGAACGATTTTGAATGATCATCGAGTTCTTCAAGGACTAGAGTACTACTAGGCAAGTGGAAATTTCATTAGGTTTTATTGTAAGAAATAACATTGTACTTACAAATTTTTACTAGTGGAATGGTTCAAAAGACCCTGGAGACGTAGGCTATTACCGGACTTTGTAATCAATCGTGTCAAATTGTCATTATATTTTTGCATTAATTTTAAATTGATTACTTAAAAGGAGCAACAACTTGTCGACAAATATCAAAGGCCTACATAAATATTCCTCCTGGGACTTCCCACGAAACTAGTGTGTCCTGATTGGTTAGATGTATACAAAAATTGACCACATAGGGGTCTTATTTATACATTCTACATAACACAAAATTTTATGGTTTTATTACAATAAGAGAAATAAATAATGCTTAGAAAAACCAATATAATAGCTGAACAAAGTCAACTTTATTTGCAACGTAGATTTCTTACCAGCTATAGAATCCTTGGTATCTGTCTAAGCGTCTAGTGGATCCTCGAGATCTCGCTCCTCTACATACGGATCCCGATGGTCTCGCTTGGAATGTATGCGACCTCACCGTCAAGATCTAGTTGATCATCGTGGGACATATGAACTCGACTCTGCATTAGGATATGCATGATCCCCTGATACATATGAGTCAGAAGGCTCACTTTCTTTTCCTTGTGGCAAGATGAACACCATGTCCCATCAGTGGAATTCGATCCTCCACCGTGTCCAATATGAAACTCCACTTCTCTCCTATCATCACATATAGCCTTACTCATCGAACAGTTAGGTAGAAGTTTTCCAATACCATTTCGACCGTCTCCAGGGGATGATGGCGAGATTGATATTGTCGAAAACTCGTCTCCCAACTATGAAGCTTAGAGTGCAATAGATGGTAGAAACTCCATGCAGAGTACCATCTTTTGTACCAACTGTCTTGGTAGGAGGAAGTAGTGTCGTGGGAATTGCCATTCGGTGCATCAAATCAGTAAAAATTATAAATTATATCTTTCACTTTCTAAAAAAAATTAGAAAGTGAATATATGTGAATAAATCTAGTATATTTATCTTACATAATTTATGTAAAAGACGTTGAGAAGTATTATTTTTGAGGCACTTATATTGAATTTGAGGCGTGACTTGAATAGGGACCTTGAAAATGATACCTCTCAATGCTCTTTACATAGATTTAATTAAAATAGATATGCTAATTTTTTTATCAACATACATTTTAATCTTAATTGTAATGTTAAATTTTTATACCGGTGGTTAACATCTTGATATAAACTAGTGCATTTAGAATAATTTTACTATGAATGGACTAGTGTAACTGAATGCAAAAAACCATCATGAGCTATAGACATTGAAACTACCAAAACCAATAGTGTCGAGCTGCAATGGACAAAGATAAATACCTCAATAAAAAATTGCTAACATTTGTTTATCTTCGCCTCTATCTACTTTTTTGTTGTTTATTGTTTGTATTTTTTATTTTTATTTGATATTGTGTACTATTTTTATAAATAGATTAATTATATATTTTATTTTCAGTATCAAATATGAGTCATAAATCAAATTCTTTGTATTTTGAATATTAAATATCGGTTGGTTGTCATTATGACAATCAAATGGACGTAAAATTTAATGTCAAGAATAAAAGTGAACCACACATGTCATTGTAGGAACACTTCTCGGAATAAAAATATTAACAAATATAATTAATATAATTATAAATGTACATGTCCATTAGTAATTTATATACTCAAATTGATTTTCAGATTTTGATATCTTAAATACATTTATTTGAAATATATTGAGAGATATCAATCTTGAACTTTTTGCATAGTACAATGATTAATAACTCTATTACATACTCTTTTGATTTCCCACTTACTAGTGAAAAATGGCATCCATCTAGTTACATCAAACTGAGCTCGAATCTCCACCGTATAGTGAAAGATGTTATGATTTTTCAATTGGCTTCTCCAGTGCAAAAATAAAAAAAATCTAAGTTATAGTCAAATGGACGTCAAATCTAAGGTTTAAATTTCCTTGCAATATACCAAATGAATGTCAAATTTTTGATCAAAAATAAACATGAACAACTCGCTACATTACATTCCACCCCTCCTCTCCATTGTAGAACACTTATCAATGTAGTACTTATGATCTTATGAGGAAATGATCGGGCCTCTACACATGTTATGCATACTAATACATATATCCTAAATACACCGAGAGTAATCAATCCCGAGGTTCTTATCTTCGATTTTTTCACATACCACATTAATTAATAACTTCATTCCCTTCTCCACCAATTTCCCTTTGATTGATGATGAATAGAACCAGTCTAGCTAAACCATTATAATTGACTTCTCCAAGCAAATTGAAAAAAATCTAAGTAATAATCAAATGGGCGTTGAAATCAAGGTTATAATTACAATTTGATAATCAAATGGATATCAAATACACCAAGAGATATCAATCTCGAGGTTCTTATCTTCAATTTTTCACATACTACACTAATTAATAATTTTGTTACCTTCTCCACCACTTTCTCACTAAATGATGACAAATATAATTCATCTAGCTCCAAACTCCACCTCATGGACAAAATATTATGATTTTTCAATTCACTCCTCTAAGCAAATAGAAAAAAATCTAATTAACAATCAAATGGACTTCAAAATTAAGGTTATAATTACAGTGTGATAATCAAATGGATATCAAATTTAAGGTAGAACATTAAAAATTATCAACTCCTATCCACCTTCATTACATTGTAAAATACCTATTAGTATAATAATATATGTAATTTGAAATCTAAATAATTTATTTTTGAACACAAATAATAAATAATTGATATGTATGGACATGCATTTTTAATTCTAAAGAAGCAAACATAAGGGAAAGGACCCTCTAGTTGTGCACTTACTAAAGCATGTATATTTCCTTTCTCTATAGCTTGTTAAAAAAAGTATT